>CAIGQQ010025689.1:0-13872 GCA_903798035.1 Danio albolineatus | reverse complement strand
ACTTGGTGAAGAACACAGAAACATCTTTAAAAGAAATGGCCCAAAAAAGGACGGAAAGAAGGTAGTGCTCCATGACAGTCTCATTGGACCAGCAGAGGAAACTGCAGAAGGTAACTACACCCTATACTACATACTATTTGCCCCAAACACACACACACACACACACACACACACACACACACACTCACACACACTTTAATTGTATTAATTATAACTGTAATTCTATTTGATGACTTATGTTAATTGGTTAAAAATACTCAACATTAAAATATTGTTTTACAGAAATCCAAAGGTCCTACACCATCCAGGATTCAGCAGCTCTCCTGATTCCACCAAGGCTTGAAGTTTCAGCATTACAATGGACAACACTCACTCGCTATCCTTCTACTTCCTCATTTATCAGAGGCACCACAGAGGAGTGAATCACCAACTAATCTGCCCTTTCCAGCCACAACAGTCGGGACTCGAACCAGTGACCTGCTTGCTGTGAGGTGACAGTTCTAACCAGTGAGCCACTGTGCCACCCATGGACAAAACTATTTACCTTATAAGAGAGGCTGACAGACATGGACATGCTACAGGTTGTGGAATGGCTGTTTGCAGTGTTTTGTCTAATCATTCTGCAATGTTTTAGTGATGTTTCTTATTAAATTATGTATAAAAATGGATGTTGTGATGACCAATATGTGCAGGTACCATCCACTTTTTGAAATTGTAGTGTTATTTAATAGATGTTTTGATTGTTTGTGTATTGTTTCTATCTGCATTGTGATATATTTCTCTTCATTTTAGAGATGTGTGAAAGTTAAGCTCTGTATTTGTTCAAACAGTAAAAAAGCGTATAAAAGTGAAGTCATTACAATAACAGTGTTGAATGCCATTAAACTGTTAAGGTAGATCTGCTGTCCAATGCTAAGTATGCAGAGGTGCAATTTTAAATATTTAAAAAAATATTTTGTATAATGAATTGAATAAATTTAAACAATTTGAATTGTCTGGATTGGTTTTATTTTTTATTTATTAATAAGTAACAATAATTCAATAATAAATAAAAAGAACCCTTAAATGGTTCTAAATAGAACCATCTAACTTGAATTCAAAGAACCATTTGGGGTTCTATTTAATGAACCCTTAAAATGGTTCTATATAGAACCTTTTTGGGGTTCCATATATGAAGCGCTCGATAGAACCGTTTTTGGTTCTATATAGAACCGTTTGTTTTAAGAGTGTACTTTACATCCTCCGAAGGACGCAGACTTCAAAGGTGAGTCCTTCGGAGTCTACACATGCCGATCCGAGTGTTTTGAAACGTGACGATCTAGTAATAAAAATTGTAATTACGTTTTTTTCAAAGTGATTTTAAAACTTATTTTAAGCGATCTGAGGGTAAAGCGAGGGTTACAGAAGGTGGAAATATATTTCCTTTGATTCATACATGTACACATAAAAGTGTAAACAGTCTATAAAATCACTCTTTAATAAGACATGTAATACTCTTTTTGTTTTTTAACGTGTTAACATATCAAAGTAAAATGAACCTAATTCATAAATTTAAACCGGAGTTTACTCTTAAAAATATCCTGCTGTTATTAGCGCGCAATGAATTTTGGGATGTTCAAGGTTGCGAAGGATCCACTGGTTGTATCCTCCATTACCAGGGCACTTTGTGAGGCTGCATTTGAAGAAGTCTTTAAAATTTTTTTTTAAATGAGACAGCCTTCGTAGCGCCGGGATGAGACAGCACACTTCAAATAATGTTTGTATGTTAAAATGAGTCCCAGCTACCCGCATTTTTCAAAATACCTGATTTTGTGTTTGACATAAGAAAAAAGCTTGACTAGGTTTCGAAAAAACGACAGAATTAACATTTTTGGGTGAACTATCCCTTTAACAATAATCCAAGCAAAGAATCTGCATAACCATGTAAAACTAAACAGTCACTAGTCCAAAGATAGCTTGGCTTGGAGGCATCATGACTTTGCAGACAATGATTAAAAGTCTCTACTCAGCATAAAACAGATGTTTTGGGCCCAGAGTTTATTCATCATTTATTTTCCCTTCGCCTTAGTCTCTTATTTATCAGGGGTCACCACAGCGGAATGAACCACCAACTAATCCAGCATATGTTTTACACACCAGATGCCCTTTCAGCCGCAACCTAGTACTGGGAAACACCCACACACACTCATTTACACTACAGTCAATTTAAATCATCCAATTCACCTATACCGCGTGTCTTTGGACTGTGGGGGAAACTGGAACACCCAGAGGACACCCACGCCAACACGTTGAGAACATGCAAACTCCACACACAAATGCCAACTGGCTCACCCAGGACTAGAACCAGTGACCTTCTTGCTGTGAGGCGACAATGCTGCTAACCACTGCTTGATACCCCGTAAATGTCCCTAGTGTCAATGATTATAGAGAAAAATGTGTTTCAACGTCAAGCGGGACTCACCCTCGCACAGTTTCTGCTCCATCAGGTCCCATATGCTTGCAATGGAGTTGTAGTCCTCCACATGCAGCACGTAAGTAGAAGCTGGCTTATTAGCCATAGACACCAACTCAGAATTAGTGATTTCATTTCCCACACCGACTGCAAACAGAACAATATTCTGCGCCCTGGCCTCCATAGCGGCGTCCTCTACGTCATCCTGTGAACGGCCGTCTGTGAGAACCACAGCAATGCGGTTTCTGGGAGACTGGGAGGTGTGGTTGGGCATCCCGAAGACATGGTCTGTGGCAAACTTGATGGCGCGTCCAGTCCGCGTGTTTCCCCCCAGGTATGAGACGGAGCCGACAGCCTCGACAAGATCCTGACTACTCTGATGCTTTCCCAGAGGAATCTCCAGTCGAGGGGTGTCACTGTACTGGACAACCGCTACTTGAGTGTGTCTGCTGCTCACGTCGAAGCCTTTGGTGATGTTGATGAGCCAACGCTTGGCTGTTTCGAAGTTGGGGACACCCAAGCTTGAGGAGCCATCGATGATGAATGCAAGGTCATTGGGTGTTGTGCTGCAACCTGCAAAACATTTGCCCAAATGATCCACGTTACAGTTCTTGAGCAAATATAGAGTCAGGTACGTTTGTTTCTCAGTTTACCTAAACTAGCATTACAGCATTAAAGGGGACCTATTATTTAAAAATCCCTTTTATAAGGGGTTTAAACACAGTTGTGTGGCAACAGTCTGTAAACATAACCAGCTTCAAATAGTCTAAATGTATACATTTTAATTTTACATAATCACACTAGATAAAAACAGTGCAGAAACACTAGGATTGACATTCTCTTTTTGTACACGTCATCAGATGGGGAAAGCCCCGCCCATTAGAGATGATCTCTCCTCTCTAGTATAAGATGTTAGTCGTGTTTTTGAATCTGCCACTATGCTGACACACAGGCATTTGTAGCTCCGCCCTCTTTTGAAAAAGAGCACAATCTCATTTGAATTTAAAGCAACAGTCACGAAAAAGGCACAACTAGGATCAAAGCCTAAATAGGGCACAATAAGTCCCTTTTAACACAAAAATTTTAGAACATTACTGTAGTAATTGTTGTTGACATTAAATTTAGATGAACATTTATGGATCTGACAGATTTACACTGCATTCAGTTTATACCAGGGCTTTGCAATGACAATACACATTGTACGGACAATATAAAAAGTAATTTTTATGTTGTGCTGTTGTGCTTCACTTCATGGTGGTTTTGCAAAATACATTGTTTAAAGTAATATTTTTTCGTCTTATATTATAATATGTAATATTATAGTAGTGTTAAACACCACCACTGGGATGCAGACAGAAATGTGAATGAGTGTATGGTGTACTTTGAAAGTACAATGTTCACATTTTGCATTTTACTTAGCAATATTTAATGCTAGGTCTGTGATTATTAGTTTTAGAAGAGTGTTTTAAATTTCATTAATACTTAATTATATGTTTACATTCTTAATCAAATATTTGCCAGTTCTAAATGAAGATAGAAAAATGATCTCATTCTGTATAAACAACAATATTCTTGAGTATATTCTTTAAAATGTAAAAAAAAAAAAAAAAAACTTTCCATGTTCATTCATTCATTCATTTTCTTTTCGGCTTAGTCCCTTTATTAATCCGGGGTCGCCACAGCGGAATGAACCACCAACTTATCCAGTATCTGTTTTACGAAGCGGATGCCCTTCCAGCCACAACCCATCTCTGGGAAACATCCATACACACTCATTTACACACATACACTACGGACAATTTAGCTTACCCAATTCACCTGTACCACATATCTTTGGACTGTGGGGGCAACCGGAGCACCCAGAGTGAACATGGGGAGAACATGCAAACTCCATACAGAAATGCCAACTGACCCAGCAGAGGCTCGAACCAGTGACCTTCTTGCTGTGAGGCGACAGCACTACTGCGCCACCATGTCGCCTTTTTCCATGTTATTATATGAAATTGTAATATTGCCCAGACCTAGTTTATGCCTTTAAACAATTTATGTATTTCCTTTAAACTGAACCCATGCCCTGCTGATTAAGCTCCATTTAAATGCAGGTTTATATTGTTAATATTAATGATTGAAACCATTTGGCTAATAATATATGAACTAAAAACAAACCGGCTTGAGTGTCCTCTTGCTGTAATCCACGGGTGTGCAGCAACAAAACACAAACAATCAGCGAACCAAACATCCATGGCTTCATGGTATGAAAGCGAAAAGCCAAGCAGCAGGTTGAAAATCCTGAGAAAACAATATTGAGAAATATAAATTGTTTATTAAATATTTAACAAGTGCTGTTTATTAGAGATAATCATTTTATTACATAATAGCTTTAATAAGTAATTTCTATTTTGTTTTGTCTTTGCCATAATAACAGTAATACATAATATCTTACTAGACATTTTACAGGATGCAACTATTTACCCTAAAGTGCAATTTAAAGGCTTAACTAGCTTATTTGGTTAGATTAATTAGGCAAGTTGTTGTGGTTTGTTCTGTAGCCAATTGAAAAAAGAAAAATGATTCTAAAGAGGGTTAAAAATATTGATCTTAAACATTTCCATGCTCCATTAAAGGGGTGTATTTGTAAGGCTTGGTTGTGTTTATGAGGTACAAAGCAATGTGTGCTCATGCTTCATTTGTAAAAAAACACGTTATTTTTTCATATATCTTACTTTGATTATATACAGCTACTCTGCTAACATGAAAATGCCAGTCATATTTCCTAGTTCCTCCGAAAGCCCGCCCTCAAGAGGCTCTGATTGGTCAGCTAACATAATGGCAGCGCCACACCTCTACTTGCACACGTTTTACCTCTGCTGTACAGGGGCGCCGCTAAGGGGGGGAAAGTTAGGAAGATTCTAAGGGCCCATGCACTCTAGGGGCCCACAGAGATCTGCTTTATAATTAATAACAGTACTATAATGTAATATAAATTATGAGTGTACCTCTAAATTACAAGTAAAACTATTTATTAGAAATTAAAAATAAAAATATGCCTTATATCTGCCCCTCGTGTCTGTCAATGTCAAATTGCACCCCCCTCCTTTCACTGTATGGTTCAGTCCGTCAGTAGCGGGAAGAGAGTTGATGCTTTGAGTGCGATCGTCAGGTAAACTGTCAAAGCAGCGATGTCCTCGAGGTTAACATCAGCTGCGTCCCAAATCACATACTTATGCACTATTCTACACCATTTTCTAGTATAAATAGTGTAAGAAGTGTGTTCACACTGAAAACTAGCAATAATAAGTGCACTTTAAATACCCGGATGATGCACTCAGCATCATTTATGGGTCTCGGCTTATTCATGGGTCTCATTGTAATATAATTTTGTGTCTTATTGATTTTTGTCACTGTTCCAGTGTATTGCACACTTTATAAGACACTATTGCAGTGCAGTTATTTAAATAGTGACACACTGGTGTTTTGTGTGTTTAGAAATGTACAATTTTCAGTGAATATTTTATTACTGTTTCTTTTTTTTTTTGTTCTACATTTACATTTGAACAATAAATCATCTGCTAGCTACAGTCAAGGCCGTTCTCTAACTAAATACTGATAAGCAGTGGACAAAATCAATAATAAAATGCATACGCCAGTATAACTACATTGCAGACAAAGATTTTGAATAGCTAGCTTGGTAATAGGGGGCCCGTCCTCATATTTTTTCATGGGGCCCAAAATTGCTAGCGGCACCCCTGCTGCTGTATAATACTGTCAGGCGGTGTAACTGTAAATGACTTTTAGTTTTAGTCCTCAAACTTCATTCGCTGAAGGCTTTGCTAAGCTAACTGTAAAAACCAATGTATTCCTTTGTGTTGAACTTTGAGCGTATTACATTCAGAGATGTTTATGTTCACACAGCTACATTACACGTCACCTCAAGTTTACAATATGGTATTGTAGTGGACCACCCTTATAAACATCACTTTGGACCAGTGTTGGGGGTAACGCATTACAAGTAATGCGAGTTACGCAATAATATTACTTTTCTATGTAACGAGTAAAGTAATAATATTTGAGTTACTTTTTTGAAAATGTAACGGGAGTTACTTTTTACTTTTATGAATTAGCTTTTAAAAAATACATTTCTGAATTAAAATTAAAGTAGTCACAATGAATCACGCAGTCAGTGAGAAAGAGTTCATTATTTTGAACGCATCGCAGATAAGGAAAAGGCAGAGTTCATACGCATTTTTATTACTAAAATTTAATGACCTTTCCTGGACTTTTAAGTAAATTTTCATGACCTAATGTTTCATGTAATGTCTACATATATGTGGTAAATAATGAGAAAACCTATGCATGTTCAAGGTTATTACAGCATATCATAAGACATGCAACATTTAGTTTAAATGAATCTTTATATCTATGTAAAATTTGTTCAGATAATGTGAGAAAATGTGTTTGGCCATGGACAGAAAAGAAGTAAAGACAACCTATAGACCTATATTTAAGTATACAGACATTTGTTAAACAAATTTCCATCACTTTTCCAAAACTTTTTCAGTTTTTCCAAGACTTTTCCAGGCCTGGAAAATGCCATGTCAAAATTCCATGACTTTTCAAGGTTTTTTATGACCGTATGAACGCTGAAAAGGGGATAGTCTCATGGGACAGTGATTTTAGACAAATAGTACAAAAGTAGCAAACACATTGCTTTAAATTTTCAATAATCTGTACATACGGAATGTTTAGCTCTGGGATCAGGGAGTTCTCAAATAACACTATCCTAAAATATTATTTTCTAATGTGTTTTTTTTTAAAGGTAAACGAAGGTGTAGGTTATAAGGTGCATTGTTGATTGCAGAACTCCTCGATTAAAACAAGAAAGAAAAAATAATAAACAAGTTCTGAAAGAGATCAAGCCTCAGCCAGGTAATAAAAAGTAATGCAAAGGTAACTCAAAAGTAACTACTATAAAAAGTAACTAAGTAATGCAACTAGTTACTTTTTGGTGAGTAACTTAATATTGTAATGCATTACATTTAAAAGTAACTTTCCCCGACACTGCTTGGGACATATATGAAAAAGAAGAACAGTTTAACAGGAGAGCTTCAACAATGTATAAATTACAATTTTATTTGTTATTTAAAATGTAAATAAATGAACAACATTTCACTACTTAATATACATTTAATTAAATTTATATTTAGCATAACTTATTTCACGTTTACTCAAAAGCACTAAAACAAATTTTTTAGACTAAATTTAGTTTCACAAAATTACTGTGAAAATGCTCCAATCCAATGATCAGACAGTAATATTTTAATATTCACAAGCTGTAGCTTTAATATTACTTTTCCATTTCAACGAATTCACTAGTAAAATAGTGAGACCATCAAATATTTCAACCAACAAGTAAAAAAAAAAAAGTAATTTTCTTACCAACAATGTGAGTCCTGGATATCCACAAGTTGAAACAGCCAGTCGCCACCAACGCGCTACAAGAGAACAGCTAGAAATGCTCTCATCACTGACATGAATTACAGTGCAGTGCTGCAGGAACAGTGTGCAGATGGCAAGGTACAGCCACAGACTATTTTATATCTGCACCCACAGTGACGTACAGCCTTCCCTGGGCAGAATGAAAGAGCGACAGGCATCAGAGAGAGGGAGGAGTATGGGCTTAACCCTCCACAAAACCATCTTCAAAGAAAGTCAAGCCAAATGGCTCCAAGCCTCCAATCCTAAGGCCCGATCCGCAAATAGCGCAGTCCAAAAAAGCTCTTTATTTTTTTCTGCTGTCATGCATTGAGTTATTTAGAAGACTCCATTGACATTACATTAACATCATGTCTGTGCGATGTCTTTAGTGTTAGGACTCTTATTCTTCCAGTAGCACTTTGTTTGTTTCCATCCGCTTAGGCCAGATACTTAAACACAGATGTTGGCGCCTTGTTTTGACTGCTAATACTGTGAAATAACTCTTGGGGACCACCGTCGTTCTCCATCAGCCTGTTTATGAAGAAAGAAAGATGTTTAGAAAGAAAGTAGCACATCCAACCACATTAGTACCTGAGGAAGGAATATGTACCTGTGAGCTGCTTTGCTAAACGTCCCTGTGTATATATTTGTGCACCACAGACTTGCACACAGATCCGCTGTTCAAACACATTTATGTATTAGCACAGCTATTTTGGATCAAAGGTGGGCTCCTCCGGGTACCAGAGGAATCACATTAGACAAAAATAGAGGAGACATAAACAACTGAACTGAAGCATAGGTGTTTGGTTTAATGGTGTGCAGTGTTTATAATGTGATGGAATGACTCTGGAGTACAATGCATTTGTTGTGTGGAGGATCTAGAGTGGAAAAGCACTGGAAATAAATGTGGGAGTCATTGGAGTACATCACATAAGGAATGGGAAATGATTCTGCTTTTTCTTATACATTCACGGAAGGGGAGGATGGTCATGGTATTTGCTGAACGCTAACTCTACACGTTCATAATAAACATGAAGCAGTTTGTGTGTTGATATAGTACTTTGTTATAGCAATACAATGTCTCCCTCTAGTGGACTATACATTGAGTAAACTAGGGTACAACTTGCATTCATCAATCTCGGGTACATCTAGTGGTCAGAAAGTGAACTGCAAGTGGTTCGCAAAATTAAAATAAACACAAATATGTACTTTGTAAGACTCCTCATTAAAAAAAAATAATAAGAGAGATTTTAAAATATAAAAAACTTACGTGACATTAAAGACCTGCGATGACGCCATCGTTTGCATGATAGCACGGAGGGTTACTGATTTAAATCGTAATAATGACTTATTAAAGCTCATTTTACATTATATGAAGAGACATTTTGACCCAACATATATCAAGAGGATTTTGAAGCCACTGTGTTTTTACAGAACTACAATAGTTGTCAGATTCATCGTCAAACAGTAACGTACACCCTTGTGGTATTTTATTGCGTATTTAACAAGTTTGTATGCAACTATTTGCATTTATAAATGTAGAAATCATTATAAATACGTTAACAACACGCTTACAAGCATTAATCCAGTTAAAAACAACACCAAATACACTTGAACGAATGAGACATTCTAGAAAGAGTGGAAAGTAGTTCTGCTGCCATGTGTCGATGGTATTATGTATCAATGAGCGAACACTGTTGTGGAACTATATGATTTAGCGGAAGCATTTTTTACCGTGATTATTGTTGCCATAAGTGTAATTGGTTGAACTTTGTTATCTTTTATTATATTTATATTTACGTATCTTATAAAAGGTCACTCATTATTCTATGATATTTAAACCATACTGTATATTTAATGAGTTACAACTTTAGTTATGAGTTTATTTTACGTGTTGAAACATTAATAACTAATAAACCTAATAATGTATAATATAAAAATATATTTTGTTCAAATCAAATCACTTCATAAAAATGAATTTTTTACTTAAAAAAAGAATCGTAAGGGTGAGTTTAGGACCCTGCGACTCATAAACCGAGTGGGCGGAGTCACAGATGATTGACAGGATATTCTGGAGGCACGACAGGCGAGTAATCTGGCAAACTGACCACAGCCACACCGTCAGACAACCGACAGCGATTTTTAAATCCAAAAATCCGTCCCAAACCGGGAATTTCATCGAGTTTTGATGCCGAAATATTGGCCGGAAAGCACCATCCATGGACTTCCATCTCTGACGATCGTGTTTGAGAGCTGATAATGATGAAGATGAAGCTGCGAGCGGCGGGAGGAGAAAATCACCGATGCGACTTGAATTCCGTTAACGGATCGGATCGGGAGAGCGGCACCGGGGCGGCTCAGCTCGATAAGGAGGCGGTTTTTGAGTGGTTCGGGCTACAGTTAAATCCGGCCGGACGCGTGGAGCTGCTTTGCGGGCTTCTGCATATGTGTCAGCCGCTGGAGCTGCGCTTTCTCGGCGCCTGTCTGGAGGATCTGGCCCGGAGAGATTTCACTGTCCTGCGGGACTTCGAGATCCGGGCCAACAGCCCCACCGATTTGGAGGGGCTGGTAGACGTAAGCGATCCCGTGGTGTTATCTAAACTACTCGTGTATTTGTCTCTGCTCGGCTCCAAGAGCAGGGAATGCGCCTGTATTCTCTTTAGGACGTTGAGTCGGATGGACGTGGGAATGTACGGGGCTCTACCGGAGCCGGAGACGGTGGATCAGCTGCGGCTACTCTTCACCATGGGCTCGCTACACCCGGCGTTCAGTTTCTATCAGCGCGAAGAGCTGCGAGCGCAGTTGGACAGACTCCAAAGATGGGTGTGTAGTAATATTTACCTCAAAATCACTGAAATCACACCAACACAATTAGCAAAAAATTTAATTCTGTGATTTGAACAAGTACTCTAACGTTAAATGGCATGTTAATATATATATATTACAATGATTTCAGTTGGTACAACCACGGTATTTACATGGAACTCCAGAACATTTTACTAACCTACTATTGTATCATGTCCATAAACATAATGGAATGGTACTTTTTCATGTATTGGTTAAGTAACTATTAAAAATGTGTGTTTGTAAGTTTAAGAAGCTAGAACTTTGCTAATATCGTCAGTATGTAATATAGTCACATAATATAAATACCATGGTCTTATGAATATCATATTGCCACACAAACATAGTGCTGGGACCGTGGTATTTTTAGGAGTAACACTAACAGAAAAGTCTTGTGTCAGTTCCATGGTAGACTGATGACATAATATGATAAAACTTATTATTTAAGTCCATGTAGTATGATATTTACATGGCACTCCAGGGAACATTGTGGTTCTACTATGGTATTAATAATTGGTCCAAAACATGGTAGTATTTTTTTTATTGTTTTGCGTAATTCACTATACTTTGACTTTCATTGAAAAACAAGAAGCATATAAATACCATGCCTTTAAAAACATAAAATATGCAATATTTTTGAGAGTACTACCATATTTATTGCCTACCAAGGTATTTAAAACGCAATTTTATGGTACTTGTCCAAAAAACATGATTTATACATCATGTCCAGAAGAAAAAAACTGTCCAGAAGTAACATGGTATTATCACAATACTTGGGAGAGTATACGATGGTAAACATACAGAATATGTAGAAGCCATGCAGAGATTCAAAATCATGAATCAGCAAAACTACCACATTATTTCTCACACTAATACTATGCTATATTTCAAAATTCCAAGGTATTACATTGTGATACCATCAGTATTTCCTAGTTCCACCACTTAAACTGACATTAAGTGGTGCATGAACACGAATAGCCTCCAGTCAAACAGGAATGCATGCTGGATTTGATGGAATTTCTAGCATACTTCTCAATCAGTATCCCGGTTGAAATATTAGATCCAGTTAAATAAACTAAAATCCATCTTTGATTCTTATTTAATCTGATGGAATATTTTATGATATTATTTCAGAGCATGACATTTACAGGTCTTATAAATGTCATGCTGTTGGTCAAAGGGATTAAAACATCTAGAGGAGTTCCTGGGATTTTTCATTTAGGTTTACTTTAGAGTCCAGCATGATTCATTTTAAAATTAAAAATGTATTGATTTGATCATTAATCAGCCAGATATGGGCAGGATGCATGTGCTTATGTCAAATGATTGGCAGCTGTCAATAAGTTCAATCAGGTTAAAGCTTCACCTTAAAGACAGGGGAAATCCTGGTAAATACTGTGGTCAGATATATTCATCAACATTTATTTTGAAGAAAGTATTCCACTAACATTGAATGTACAAAGAAAAGTTAACTTCAGTTTAGCCTAGTTATCAAACCATAACCAGATGTCTACAGTAAACTATAACCAGATGTCAACAAACCACTTAATAGAAATATACTATATCAGACATCCAAACTCCAGTACAACCACATGATTGAACATGACATTTGGTTTGTAAATTAATCTGTGTCTTGGAGGCTTTTGGGTCATGCTACTGTAAGTGTGTCCAAATGCCATTCTCCCTGATCTCGTTAGATGTGTGTGTGTGTGTGTGTGTGTGTGTGTGTGAATGACTTTATTGTGGGTTTTGCATTTTGTAAATGAGGTCATGTATGGTATTTTTCATCACATGGGACGTCCACACTCATTAGACTGAATCAGGTCTCCGAAATGACATTCTCTGTCTGTTTGTGGTTGTTTGTTGCTGATGTCAAGTTGAGAGTAATGGTTTAAATGATGGTGATGAGTCATGGTCATGTAAGCTGCTGAGGCATTATGCTCAATTGCTTTGAAACAAGAGGAAATGAGGGGGATCGTCTGGTTCAGTCAAATTAATTGACACATTGACCGAATGTGAAGGGTTTGATTTGGTTTGCCTAGTTCCTTGACTGGACATCCCAAAATTACAGAAACCTGTGAGGGTACAGTTACACAATCACAAGTACAAATAATAAATACATTTTTCTTTTACATTAAAAAAATAAAAATTGTGTGTAATCAAAAAATTATTGATGTAGGCATTGATTTGTATAATACTCGTTTCAATACGATTGAGCTAAAAACCAGGGACTAGTTTGTAAAAGTATAGGTTTTTCACATATGGATGACTTTTTAATGAATGGTTAAAGTGTTGTCAAAAGTGTTCAGTATAAGCAGGCCTATTAAATGATATGTATTTTGTGTACCTGTTTTGAAACATTATGTGAAGGTGATTTCAAATTTCAGATCAACAAAAATGGGCAGGGTGGAGCGATAAATCCACATAAAATCACATTTGCGATTTAGCAAAAGCTGTTATTTTTTTTGTACATCATGTGAGGAAAGTATGGTGATGTGGTTAGCTGTATTTGTTTTCTCTGAAAACCAGGGGTCATTCTCTCTCGTGAGTCGTAAAGAACGACCAAATATGTCCAGAAGAAAACCAGGTATTACCAGTCTATGGCTGCGTCCGAAATCGCCTACTTCCATAATGTATAGTACGCTAAAAACAGTATGTGAGCCGTGTAGTATGTCCGAATTCATAATCTGCGTTCAAAATCGCATATTTCCATAGTATATAGTCTGCTAAAAACAGTATGCCAGCTGAGTGGTACATCCGAATTCATAGAATTCGAAAAACAGTATACGCGAAGTACCCAGATGACCTACTATTTTTGATGAGATTCTGAAGGGCGCATCTGATAGACGCTACATTATCCCATGATGCACCACAAGAGAACTCATGAATGGGAGTGAAGTGATGCAACTGATGTGGGTAGGTCACATGATCATGACAAAATGGCTGATGTAGTACATCCAAGCTCCATTCATACTGCCCACATTCATACTGTATAGAACGTACTTTTCAAACAGTTGTGTAGTAAATTCAAATTTAAATTCAGGACCTATTGAGTAGTAGGCGACTTCGGACGCAGCCTATGGGAAATCCTTATAGTCCCT
>CAIGQQ010025688.1:1793-15090 GCA_903798035.1 Danio albolineatus | reverse complement strand
GATAGATGGATGGATGGATAGACAGTCGAGTAGATGGATGGATAGATGGAGCGACAGTCGAATAAATGGATGGATAGACAGTCAGATGGATGGATGGATGGATGGATGGATGGATGGATGGATGAATGGATGGATGGATGGATGGATAGACAGTTGAATAGATGGATGGATAGACAGTCGGATAGATGGATGGATAGACAGTTGGATGGATGGATTAACAGTTGATTAAATGGATGTACAGTATAGACAGTCGAATAGATGGATGGATAGACAGTCGGAAAGATAGATGGCTGGATAGATGGATGGATAGACAGTCGGATGGATGGATGGATGGATCGACAGTCGAATAGATGGATGGATGGATAGACTGTCAGATTGATGGATGGATGGATGGATGGATAGACAGTCAAATAGATGGATGGATAGACAGTTGAATAGATGGATTGATAGACAGTTGAATAAAGGGATGGATAGACAGTCAAATTGAAGGATGGATGGATGGATCGACAGTCGAATAGATGGGTGAATAGGCAGTCGGAAAGATAAATGGATGGATAGACTGGTCGGAAAGATAGATGGAAGAATAGACAGTCAAAAAGATAGATAAAAGAATAGACAGAAAGATAGAAGGATGAATAGACAGTCAAATGGATGGATAGACAGTCAGAAGGATGGACAGATGGTGCATGAATAGAAATACAGTCCACATACAGTATTTACAGTGTATGATATCCTTCATGACGGCTGCAGTGAGAGTGTTTATGCAGCTGTGTGTTTTATTCTTTCTCTCTCTGTGTGTGTGTGTTTGTTTTGGGGTATAGAAGGACAGATTTCAAGACTTTTCAAAGAGAAATGAGGACCCTGTCGTTTAGGAGGACAGTTTGCTGTCCTCATAAAATAAACCCTCTAAAACCTTTTTTTAGCGTGTTTTAAACCCTAAGAAGTGGTTTTCTAAAAAGTCTTTTTATACCAGAAACCTGACATATGTTGTATGCCTGTGTGTCCGCCACTGCCCCCTATCGGTTGTTGTGGTCCTTGCATGCACGACACACAGGCGCGGGAAATTATACACAAACGCGGGACATTATACACAACGCGGGAAATCAGACGCTAATTCAACACTGCGCATGCTCATATCAGCATTAGTCATTTTGATTGGCTGGATGGGAGAAAGCGACGTCTGTGAACAGCTGATTCATTTTCCCGGAAGTTCAGGATGTGCTCGCTGTGGAGAACAGGTAAGAAGTCTATTACAAAAACAATAACAAAATGTTTTAATAGGTACGAATGATAAGTGTTATGTATGGATATGGTATTTAGCAGACGCTTCAGTCCACAGCCATATACAAAGAACAATACACAGCTGAACTTGACAATAAAACGAGTGATTTATTAAGCTCATGGCCTTTTAAAGAGCCCATATGGTGGGTGGAGAACGGTTAAATTTCACTTTTTGAAGTCCCAAACAACAGGATGATATGTATGTAAGGTCAAAAAACGCTTTCAATGTCTTATAATACCAATTTATTTTTACCTCATTTTCCCACCGACTCCCATATGAATCGTCTGAGCGAGTCTTTTTCCCAAGCACCTCCTTTACGTGACGCTACTTTGCGGTGATTGGTCGTATGACTCAGTCTGTTGTGATTGGACTACTGCTTGTTACGTAGTCGGAAACGAAACGCCCATCACCATTTCTGGACTACAGTTTATCCAGATAATATACAGCGATTTATACTGTATTAAAAATAAAAACATGACGACAGTTTTACCTTATCAATTTGAACCTGCGTC
This sequence comes from Danio albolineatus, assembly GCA_903798035.1. Taxonomy (NCBI): domain Eukaryota; kingdom Metazoa; phylum Chordata; class Actinopteri; order Cypriniformes; family Danionidae; genus Danio; species Danio albolineatus. Next base: position 13,296 of record CAIGQQ010025688.1, on the reverse strand, counting down.
TGACGAGGATGAACCCACAGTTGCAGAAGACCAAGCAAGTCAACTTCAAACGCGATTGGAGCAGGACGTTTCTCTATGGTAAGTGTCAATATTGTTTATGACACTTCGACTTAAACGCGTGACAATGTATTTAATCACTTGTCGAACTTATTTAGGTGCACATGTGGAAACTGCATCAAAATGCAAACAGAGGTAGAAAACCTTTGCTGCAAGGAAGTACGACAGGTAATGTCTCTGCAGTACATGAGATTTTGACGATTAGTGCGTCGTCCTCAAGTGAGGAATGCTATAAAATAACACGATATTTTATGTTACAGTAATAAAAAGGTTTGAAGCACTGAATAGTCAATTTGCAATATTCATATGTACGTTTTACAGCAACTTAAGATAGTGTTGTTTTACACCTGTCTAAAGAGGTATTTGTTAAAATCTGATTTTTTATTCTGTCTTATTCTAATGTAAAAATATTAATATATAATATCATAGCAACGTGTTTAAATATTTTAACATAGTGTTAACATTTTATGCCAATACAAACATTTATGTTCTTATAAGTTTTACACGTATTTATTAAATCACAAGTTTTTTTTATTTATAGTCACATATACAATTGTTTTGTCCACTAAAGTGAATCAGTTTTAAACATGTATAAACAAATATATAATACCATATCATTTGCATAAAACTTTAACACTATGTTATTATAAATTATTATACAAGTACGTATTATTTAAAACAGAAAACACAATTCTTTCCCCATTCTTACCATCGTAGGTGACAAGAAGAATAAACCAGATTCCAGACCCACCAACATGCATGATACACCATCCAGGCTTTGAACCTAACTGTCTGAATCCATATACACTGCAGAACATCTACAACATTTACCAATGTGACTATGGGCGTCTAAGGCTCGGAACAACAGAGTAAGTACATTCTGATTAACCCCACAAATAATAACATTAGCACGACCACTTTGATATGGGTTAAACTGAACACGTAAATGATGAGATTAGAATCAGATATGTAACTCAAACAATCTTTATTTACAAAATATAATGTCAGACAGACCAAAAAAAAAGTGTTTATTTTGTAGGCAGTCACGCTATCTGGCGTACCGCAGTTTTGTCAGCTGGTGCTGGGGCTACTTGGGTCGGAGTGTTCGGGTTGTGATTCCATCCTGTGTGGTAACCCGGATACGGCAGACATTTCCAGATCTGGCTGGTCAGCATGTTGGCTTCCGACCCCCTCTTGACTGAACCGTGAAACATGATGGGCAATGGCATCTTCCTTTGTCGGTCTGTCATATTCCGCACAAAGGGGGTTTGGAATCGGAATGGCCTTCACTTCATCCACAAATGGAGCGGGGTCCATAATGATGACTTCAAAGACCAGTTTCAGTAACTCCTCAACGTATTCTATAATTAAAAATAACATCATTTTGTTATATATCTATTACATGTAAATTGCATATTTATTTGTAAAAATAAAACCGTTTTATTACTTACTGTAGGTCGGGTCTGTTTTTAATGCCCGTGTTGTCCATTCCCCTCTTTTGGATTTCGGCAACACCATTTTGTACATTGGTCGTCCTGCTGCTGTTGTGGCTTGTTTTCGGTGTGCATTTTCATTGTGATGAAACACAGCAAGGTACAGTCTACAATAGCAAAGCAGACAATTAACAAAGGCAATAAACAAAAAAGGCAAACTGATATATGTTGTAATATTTTGATTTACCTGCATAGCATTCCCATGAAAGGGAACACAACATTTTTTGGTGTGAAACGTAGAACAAGGCTGTGGAAAGCCTCAAGTGAAGATGTCTGATAATGATGACTCAACTTCGCCACATCCTTCAGCACCCTTTTGTTGCACAGGACTTTTTCCACTTTGTAGAGAGCCTGTGACCCTGCATTATTATAAACTGTAAGTAATAGAACTTGCTCTTCTAGAAGTAACTTCACCATATTATTCTGTCAGTAAATAGTGTTACAAATGTGATTTGCACAAACTGTAGAAAAGAGACAAACTAACAATAAGTACCTGGTTGAAACCATTTCTTTGGGTCCTTTGATGCTCTAAGTGGATGAGCACACTTGGGAAATAGAACATTGTCATGTGTGTGCACATTCTGGAGGTGGTTAATCAGCGAAGTCCACTTCGCCACCTTTTCTGGTCCTGTTGTAGAGGAGGTTGCGCACCAGTACACATGATTTCTGATGCTACGTTGCCACTTCTTCACCAATCCACAGTCTTTGTTTCTTCCCAGTTTATCTAATTTCTTAAACAAACCTGAAAAAACAGAAAAAAAAATATAAAACAGAAATTAAAAAAAAGAAGAAAAAAAAATATATAAATAAAAATCACTTTCACTGTACATTCTAATGTGGTTAGAATGTTAAGTACTAACCTTTCTCAAAGTGCCATACATCATAGAACTGCGTTATCTTGCGCTCTCTAAGATACTTCTGGATCTGTGGATGACGGTCAGTGACAATGTAATCCACCTCTAACCCGTTGTTCTCCAGTAGATCCAGACATCTCTTCAGCCCTTCTTTTTCCATATGGTAGCTACCTCCAACCTCGTTGCTCTAGGTATGCGAAGCAATAGTATGTTGTTTATATTAAAAACTGAAATACATTTTAGTCAAATGTGCCATTTTAGACTATGTTCTATATTTAAATTGTTACACACCTGAACAAGCTGGAGGTCCACAATCGTATTACTGCGCATGTCCATTACTGTGTAGCTTCCATATTTAGCTGAATGGCCTAAACAAAAAAAGTGAGAACATAAAAAAACATATTCAGCATGTAAGAAATTAGTCTGCCTCAACCCAACCTCTACTTAATTTCACAAGTGTTTAATGCTCCTTTCTTAACAAAGAGCTTAATTATCACAGAGAGGACAGTTCCTCAAGTACAGTATTTAATAATTTAAATAATGCCTTTTGAATGATAATTCACTTACTGTAGTATGGGAGCGGCAGTGAGCCATCGAGAACCATCTGCTGACCAAAAGGAATTCTGTTTAACCTCAATTAGCATAACAGTTGGTATTCTCACCTGAACGTCTACCAAAGATCTGGGAACGGAAGAGTATCACTTTTATTGTTCTCAATTTACATTTAAAGCAAAACCTTATTAACATGTTAAGCAGGTATACTGTAAGCTGTGGGATTGCTATTCTTAAATTTACATTTGAAGCGAAACCTTATTAACATGTTAAGCAGCTATACTGACTGGTGTGGGATTGCTATTCTTAATTTACATTCGAAGCGAAAGCATATTAACATATTAAGCGGGAAGAAACAGTAAAAAATGTTTAAACAGAGGATGATCGGGATTCATTTACAACTCAGCTGAATCCGAAGTGTTGTCTCCACTTTGTTACTAGTATTCTGGAATAAAACGTATTTTTTCTTCAAGACGTCCTCATCTTTTTTTTCTTACAAGCGTGATAAAACAACAATGGTCTAATAACTTATGAAAAACTCATGACTTGCCTGGTGAGTCTGCGCGCATATCTCCAGCAATAGCAGTCTTTCCTCCCTCTTTTAACTTTGATATTATGTTTTGCTGCTGACTTTTCCACATGTGAACAATAGCTGGCTCCAAAAAACTTCTGCAATGTCGACGAAATGTGTCATACTGGAACAAGTTTAAGTGCACAGCCTTGAAAATCTATAAAAGAGAAAAAGTACATGTGTATTAATAAATAATATTAACAATTTTGATTTCATAAAATCTAATATTCCCCTGTGTAATAATTTACTACCTTCTGTAGTTGCATAAATGACCCTCCTGTAAAATAAGTGGCTGCTGATAAAAGGAGGTTTCCGACCGGTGTACTTCCGACAATGGGCTGGCTCTGCCACTTCCTGTAGTACATACACTTGGGGCAGATCTGGTTGAATGCAACATATGTGCCCATGCGGTGTTGCTCCAAATCACATTTTGATTTGCAAATTGGACACGTTGAAAACAGCTCCCGCAAACATGTTTCAAAAACAATGTATTTTGCACCTCCATACATGGGCCTTTCCTCAAACCTAAAAAATAAAGAATTATTTGTAAAGTTTTCAGATAAAACTTCTCATATTAAACTTATAAAACGCTATTACTTACGACATTTCTGATTCCTGTGATATGGTTGAGTCGTCTGGTTTAAAAGTTGAATCATGCGGTTCTGTCTCAAAATGTATGTCTGATTCTTCATCTTCCACCTCCTCCTCCTCCAGTTCCAGATGAGGTCTTTTGGTTGTACTAACACCAGGAGGCTTTATAGGTGTTGATGCAAATGGTACATCAAAGGATGTCGTTATTGTTCCAACAGTCTCACATGAAACTGTTGCCTGTGACCCTTAAAAAAGACAATTATGTAAGTTTAGTTGCTACAAACATTAGCTTTAGAGAGTGCTATTACTTTTATAAAAGTTATACCTTTACTCCGAATGTGCGTATCTTTCAGTGTTCTCAAGGACAGCTGTGTGCCGACCGATGTTTTTGCCAAATCGTCTGTTTGTGTCATGACATTCACAGTTTCCAGGAAGTCGGTTTGACAAGCCACGTCAACACGTACACATCCACTTGAAATGGTCTGTTGTGATGTACTCTATACAAAAGAAATAAAGACATTTTTATATAGCAATGACATTGTCAAACACAATTAATTTAAAATGTGACTTTAGTAAACATTACCGAATAAACACACAATTTCAACTTTTAGTTCGGGTGTGCATATATTTTCCAACAAAGTGTTGACAGAAAAGGCGAGTAGCATTAACAGTAATATTTGCCGTGTTTAGAGAAAAATACTGCTACTGGTCCCCACACTACAACAAAAAAAAATGCATAAAATACATGGTTTCAAAGCATTAATACTTCTACACAACTGATAAAGACTACAATTTGTTTTATGTCGATGTTAGCAAACCCAGCCCACAGCTCGGTGGTAAACACAGAAACAGCCTTGGTACATGCGGTGGTCAGCTGCCCAATGCCAAAACGTATAAAAAATAGCTGCGAAATATACATTACATACATTGCTTGTTCTCTCTGAACAACACAGTTGTTTATAAATTTCATCGTTTCAAAGGAATGTTTATTCTACACAACTCATATAGACTACAATTCGTTTTTAGTCGCTGTTAGCAAACCTAGCCCACTACCCGGTGATAAACAAAGAAACAGTCATGGTACATGCGTTGGTCAGCTGCCCAATCCCAGACCATAAAATACTTATGCTTGTTCTCACTGAACAACACTGTGGTTACATAAATTACATTGTTTCAAAGGAATGTTGATTCTAAACAACTTAGAAAGACTACACTTTGATTTATATCGATGTTAGCAAGCCTAGCCCACTGCTCGGTGGCAAACAAACAGCCGTGGTCCTTGCGTTGGCCAGCAGCCCAATGCCAGAACATATTGAAAAACATCACTGCAGTTGTACAACAGCGTATGGCTATATTTACCATCATAACAACAAACATTCAGTTATAATCAACACTTTGTGGACTATTGTAAGCCAACAAATACACTCGGCAGTAAGCTAAATGGCTACCGCTACATGCTGCACGGAGCAAACAATACAGACAACTACATCCATATTTACCATGCTACAGTGAACAAGATGAGTTATTTTAATCATACTTACAGGTTGTGATTCGGTGGAAGAACACGCTGGTCCAAATAAACTGGGTATTGCTCCGTCCTTTAACAGCAACCGTGCAACAAATCCCGCGTTGTAAGCGTGTAGATTGGTGTAGCTCTCTTCAGAGAAATGCCGCGAACACAGCACCATGTTGGGGCTATAATTCTTAGGTATTTTACCAAAAACAAACGTCAACCACTGACTCTTTACAGCTTCGTCTTTAGGTAGGGAAAAGAACACAGCTTTTCCCTCGCACTTCAGAGCACAGCGTCTACGAGACATGATTCAATCGGAATGCGATACAGCGCTTGCTGTATCCCCTTTTTCTTCCTGTCTGTGGGCGGGGCCGGGGAGTTTAATTTTCAAGGGTCTGCGCGCGCAGCTAGTGGGCGGGGCTTATGTTTCGCGTTGACGTCAAGCCGAAACGGCTAAAGATTCGTTCTAACAACGATTCATTTAAACAACGATGAGTCGACTCTTTTATAGATGAATCAATAGTTTTAAACACTTTGCACTTTCAGATTTAAGCCTCAGCTGGACATTTCACTTCCCTTAGAGCTGTGTAACACACTGCATGGAAGGTCATTTTCAAAAATCCATAATATGGGCTCTTTAAGACCAACCAGAGGCTTGTGATCCGTGATGATAGTGAATGGGTGACAAGCAAGATAGTGCCGGAAGTAGCGAACTGACCAAACAATGGCATACAATTCTCTGTCAAATGTTGACCATTTTCTTTCCGCAGCGGACAAGACATGACTGGCGTATGCAATTACATGTTCTTTTCCTTCTTTCTTTTGTGCAAGGACAGAGCCCACAGAATGAAGTGAAGCATCTGTGTAAAGAAGAAAAGGAGCCGAAAAGTTTGGAAAGGCTATAATTGGTGATGAAGTCAGCGCCTGTTTCAGCACAAGAAAAGCTTCATTTGCTTCAACTGACCAAGTGAATGGCACTCCCTTATGTGTAAGATGGTAAGGGTTCAGCCGGTTTAGCGAATTGTCTAATGAATCGACGATAATAGGAACACAGACCTAGAAAAGCCCTGACCTGTGTTGCTGATTTTGGAATTGGCCATGTCTTCACTTTATCTATGTTTGATGGATCTGGCTCAATCCAGGCACTGGAAACACGATGGCTCAGAAAAGTAACAGAGGAGCATGCTAACTGGCACTTGGGTGGCTTAAGTTTTAGACCAGCCGTACGAAACCTTTGGAAAATTTCACGCAAGTGCTGTAGGTGTTGTGAGAAATCAGCACTGTAGATGATAATATCATCTAAGTAAATCAAGCAAATGCTCCAGTGCAGACCTCGAAGCACAAGTTCCATTAACCGCTGGAAACTGGGTGGTGCATTGGAGATGCCCATCGGCATCATGCAAAATTGATATAACCCAGAACCAGTGGAAAAGGCTGTCTTTTCTTTATCCCTAGGGTTAAGTGGAATTTTCCAGTAGCCGGCAGTCAAGTCAATTGTGCTAAACACTCTGGCTCTAGAAAGCCTGTCAAGGGTGTCATCCACCCAAGGAAGAGGGTGTGAGTCTTTAATAGTAACATCATTGAGGCGTCTATAATCAACACAGAACCGGTGTGTGCCAGCTTTCTTTCGAACAAGAACAACCGGGGCTGACCATGGACTTTGAGACTCCTCAATGATGTTGTGGTCTAAGAGCTTTGACACCTCTTGTTGCAGTACAGCTTGAGTAGCTGGTGATGTTCTATATGGACAAAGTTTTATTGGAGCTGCGTTACCAGTATTAATGTTATGTGTGATCAAGTTTGTCTTGCCATAGTCATAAGAATGAACACTAAAAATGTCCGAAAATTCTGTCAGCAGGCTCTTAAGCTCTACTTGCTCATCAGCATTTAGCTGACCATCCTCCAAATGCACATACGACATTAGGTGGCCATGGAGAGTTTCACTAGAAGTCACAGCTGAGACTAATGCATACTCATCATGTGCATTGCCAGTGACTGAGAAAATCTGACCTAATGGGCATCCAGCATCAAGAGAGACTCGTTCATTAGTTGGGTTCACAACTCGAATCATGCCCCTCCCTTTTTGAACAGTGGTCAATGTTCGAGCTACACCTAAAGTCATAAGTGGAGGAGGTTGTGGTTCCAGTATACCCACATATGTGTCAGTGAATAGATTCGCAACTCCCTTATCCTTAACTGAAATTGGGACTACCATTTCTGACATTGGCGGGATAGTCACTTGAGCGGCAGTGACTGCCGAACTTTGTACTGGAATGAGTGACTGAGGTGGCGAAAAGGGCACTGAAGTGTTATGTAGTTCTAAACGTGCAAGTGTTATGTTAACAGTGACCTTGTGCTCAAGTAAGAAATCCCATCCTATTAATACAGGGTAAGTGGCGGTGCGTACTACATGGAAAACATGGGAAAACGTGACATGTCCAATATGTATTGGAGCCGTTACAGATCCAAGTATGTCTAATGGCTGTCCAGTAACTGACGACGCTAACACGAACGACCTGCTAATAGATTGAGTAGACAAAGCTGGAATGGATCTAAGGCAGTCATCTGTAATGAGTGAGAGACCCGAGCCCGTATCTACTAATGCATGAAGTTCAGTGCCAGCCAGTGCAATTTAAATAAAAGGTCTGGAAGGAGTGTTATAAACAACCGACTCTGAGTGGACCACTTTTGGGGATGAAGCTGGCATTTGGTCCCCAATGGCAGCTTCTACTCGTTTCCCTGGTGTGGCGAGAAAGGAGCTTTCTCTCTGTGAGACTCAGTGAAGTGTACGTGTCGTGTGGGTGAAGAGGAATATCTTGATGACTTATGAGACTGGGGGTTTGGTGACGGAGAGCTATGTCTGCGATAACTTGAATGTCTGTACTGTGGACTGTGTGAAGTTGGACGATTATCGCGGGTAACATACTCGGGGTTGTAATCAGACCGGCGCTCCCTTGAAGGTGAGCGACCTGACCTAGCGTTAACATAAGGTCTGTGGGAGGTGTGTTCATCAGAGTGTGTGGTGTAAGGATGGTGTGACTCACAACTACAGGAGTAGCTATAACGTCTTTGGCAGGAGGAGCTGTTCGTCGTGGGTGCTTGTTCATGTTCGAAGTAGTCACGGCGGTGTCGTGTAGAACAGCAGTCGTCTCGAGGTTGTCGTCGACCTCTGTGTGTGTGTTGTGCTGTACCGCAGCAGTCTCTATGGCGAGAGTCGGGCTGGCGATGGTGTGTTGAGATGTCATAGTCCACAGCAGCACAGGACTGGTGTAGAGGATGTGTGGAAGACGTCACCTTGTCGTGCAGACTGGAAATACGCTGTGAAAGGTGGTCCACACGTTCGTCCATATGTCGTTGATGAGACTGACGTAAGGTGTGCAAATCAGTTTGCAGTTCGGCTATGGCTGAAGCCAGTTCAGTGATATGGTTTGATGTCACTGCGTTTGTTGGTGGTTGCTGGTTCAACATCACAGGCATAACAGGTGAAGGGTTAGCAACACTGATGGCCAGCTGAGCACGTTCGCACTCAGTGGCAATTTTTAAAGCATTGTCTAAAGTCACCGCGCCATGCTCATGGATTTTAAGTTGAAGTGATGGGTCTAAACCAGTCACAAAACGCCGAAAAATCTCACAGTTCCGTGCTGCTGCATCATATTGTGGAAATGCTTTAGTCACTAAATTTGTAAGCTCCGCAGCATAAACTTCAAGAGGTTCTTGTGGTTTACGTGGACGTGCATTCAAAAATGTCTGAAACGTAGCCAAAAATGTTGTACGGCCAAAAACAGTGGTCAAACTGGCCTTAGTTAATGCATAATCAGCTTTTACATCAGATGAGAGAGACTGCCAATAAGCAAAAGCAGGACCAATAAGCTTAACAGGAAGAAGTTTGGCCTTATCCAGTGGTACAGCTGAGACATTAAGAGCTACTTCAAACCTCTGTATCCATGCACTAAATGGCTCTGTACCATCACCAGAAAAAGAATGAGGAAAATCAATTTTAAATGGCAGGTGCACGTTTGCTGCGTCCACCAGATGCCTGTCTCCTCGTGCAGCAGCTGCTTCGAGCTCTTCGTCCGCTATTGTTGTTGAAAAAAAAAAGAAGAAAAAAAAACAACGCATGTAATCCAAACTTGCAAAAAAAAAGAGCACGTAAAAAAATACACAGAAAATGTATCAACGCCTCTGCAGGTAAAAGTGGCGATGCTCCCCTCATTTAATATGAGAAAACTAGTGTCCCAGCAAAAGAATCCAACCACAGCTGCCACCAGTGTAAAGCGTGTTGTTCTGTAGATATAAACTTTCCAGTTCTCACCACACGCCGTCTCGTGGGTTCTTTGGCTTAGTTGCAAGGAGGGCACACGGAGCTAAATCGGCAGGTATTAACCAGTGATTTATTAAACATACAGGGTGAACATCATTAATCAGCCACAACAGATTACCTCGTGCGACTTCTCTCTCCCTTCCTGTGTCTCGCGCGTGCCCGCGCGATCTCACTCGCGGGTCTCTGATCCCGCGATACTATTCACGATCTTAAAGGTACAGAACATTAGTTTCACTTTAAATTTCACTCCCTACACAAGCATTACGAAGGCATTCTCTAATAGAACTCACATATTCAGACACTGGTACGATTGGTACGTTGTCAGCAACTAGTTGTTCGCTTAATATATGTAATTTTTTATAATTTTTTCTGGGTTTTCGCCTTTAATGGACAGGACAGTATCCCACATAGCAAACAGACTTGGCCCAAATTTGGCCTCGTTGTGGCACTGCTGGCGTACTGCTGGCACTGGCATGCATAATGTCAGCCAAATGTGGGCCATGCATGGCAATCATGGCACTAGATGCATGACGGCAAACTACATTTGGGCCAATTGTGGATGGGAGGTGTGTGGCCCAGATCAGTGTAGCGATATCCACAATATCCAGGCAAGATTTATACTACTACTACTACTAATAATAATTGCTTTAATAATTGTTTTGAGTCAGTGAAATAAGCTATAGGTTAAAACAAAAAAGAGAAATATACCTAATACATAACCCTGATAGCAAAAGACTCTGGGGCGGACCCGCCCTCAAGTTGCCAGCTCCGCTATACAGTCAGAATCTGTTTTGCTATTCGCCAACAATATGCCCCGCCTCCGGACAGCGAATTGTCAGCTCTTGGGCTCGCAACAGACACTGGGCGGATTCGCGGATCTTACGCGCCCGTTTTAACCGTCACAGTCTTTGAATGCAGTCGTCAGAGTGAAGCAGCAGGAGCCCGCAGATCAGAAAACGGTAAATATAGCTAAAATATGTTTTATCTGTGCATTTATGTAATCAGTATTGATTTGTTTGGTATTTTTTTGAATCCTGAAATGATTATGTCCAAATTTAGCAAAGACAAGCTAAAGTTAGCACTTCAGTTATCTTTAGCATACATTTGAGTAACATTAAAAATAGCTTCGATAAATAACTTTTTTGAGTAACGTAAAAGCAATTTGGACGGGATTTATGGGTGGGGAGGAGATTTAATTACCTATTTGTTTTTTAATCCAGTCATGAGCGCCTATTTTGTCGTAATTTATCACCCCTTTCCAGCTAAATAGCGAGAGGAGGCCTAGCGTTTAGGCCTGACGTTACTTTTTACACTCGCCTCCTTCTAGTTCGAGACTATTTCTTTCTATATTTTGACAAATATATTCTGTTAGATAATTATTTCAAATGATATTTTCGTGTTTCTCTCTCTCTCTGCCTCTCTCTCCCTCTGTGTATGTGTGCGCAGCTCACAGTTCATAAGTCTCTTGGAGGCCATTTCGCCTTTTTAAACCATGTGAGTAATTTAAGATTAAAACAGTTTTGAAAGCCAGCTATTTTGTTAAATAATGGC
>CAIGQQ010025677.1:16471-29579 GCA_903798035.1 Danio albolineatus | reverse complement strand
CAGCAATAATTGCAACTGGCTTAATGTTTTCCTTTTCGTTCTCCCTGAGCCATTAAAAGTAACAGAAAGGGATGTAACAGTAATCAAAGAAAAAATCTAAATAAATGAGATTCATTCACTGCTCTATTCATAATGTGTAAGTTATACAGTGAGGAAAAGATGAATAAAATTTGATAACTTCCTATTTCTTTAAAACAGCTAATTTTAATAAGCTAAACTGTTTGTTAACGTATACTATTAAATTTTCTTTTGTAAATAATAATATTAAAAATTATTACTGACCGTTTAACTGTTTATTTACTTTGAAACAGCTCCAGAAGGACATATTTAATATGGGGATTTTTTTATTCGAATAATTTTTGGGTGGGTGGGGGGTATCCCTTATTTTTACATCCCAATGTTGACAGATGCTCTGCATTGTTGGGTCACTATATATTCATCAATAAAAAATAACAACACCATTTCGTTAAAACATTAATTTTCAGTTAGCTGTTATCAATAAAACAAAGGGTTACATTATGAATTGACAATCTCGAAACATCCCGATCATACCTCCTCTCCTCTCAGAGCGATGGCGGGCTCTAGTTTGGGCATCACTGCTTTAGATAAAGCACATCTGCGAGACTGATTTAGGCACTGAATGAATGAACTTTAGGTGTGTTTGTTTGGGAGAAACAAAACAATGAGCGTCGCGTGTCGCAAACAAACACAGGAAAACGGCACTTCTTAGAGCAACACGGCAATAAAAGCATCACTGCATTGTGTTCGTCCGCGTCTCATTATCTGTCAACTGCAGTCATCAGGCAGGTGTATTATTAGCATTCGTGTGCTTGTGCTTTCGGATAAGGGTGAAGCATTTCCCCTTCATTCAGACCGCAGGTCAGGATCAGTGTCTGCTGCCAAAACTTCCCAAACCTGGAAGAAATGAACAGTAAAAACACACTGACATTGAACTTCAGGCACTTCTGTGGGGTGGAGTTTGCTAATAGCTGCAGGTGAAATATAGAGATAACGCAAAATGGCGGAATATGTTAGACACAATGCAACTCACACGGCGTTTAATAGCTAATTAATTTCTGAGATATTTAATAAAGAATAGGACGTGTAGTTGACCGATGGACTCAACTCTCCCGGAAAAAGCTGTTCATCTTAATGTGACTATATAGCGCCACCTGGGGGAAATACTGTTTATGTGCTTTAAAGGAGGCATTTGACGCTCAAAGATGAAAAAAAGAGGATTTAAGCATAAAAAATAATTAAATACGCCTAAATCTTTCCTCTACATTGAAACATGAACCTTTAAAATGAAATTTAATGTATAATTACTATCATTTTTAGCCAATTGCAGAAGTAACACACTAGAATGTCACTGGAGTTTATGTATTGCGAACAAGAACAGTGTCTTTAGAACAGGAATGTTCTAACAGGAACAGGAATTAAATTACCAATTAAATGCACTTATCTGTATAGAATGACTCTTATTATTATTATTATTAATGTTCTATATTACAGATCAGTGATTAAATGTTATTTTAAGTTTTTAATCATTTGACATATAACAGATATTGTTCTTTTACATATTTTGCAATAAGTCAGAATGCTGTGTCATTTTACATAAATAGCCTGTATCTGTTACACTGAATGATGATATAATATTTCAAAATTGAATCTATTTTTATTTTTGTGCCATGTTAAAACTGGTTTTAATAATAATATATTTCTGGCGTGTTCTGATTTATTTAAAATGTGAAAAATTTTACAGAAATCAATCTAACTTCACAAAACTTATTTTATTAAGCCCATAAACAGTGTATAGAATATTAGCATATGAGCAATTCCAGCGTTATGGATGTGAAATTTGCAGTAAAAACTCAAAACATAAACGCACAGATAAGATATATCTTAACATTATATTGAATCATCTGTTTACATTTTCCTAAACAACTATACGCAGAATTATGGGATCAGAAAAACATCAATCTGAAAACAATTTTTATACTTTAAATGAGGAAAATAAACATGCGTTATGGATGTGATGAAAAAAGTCTGCGAGTTTACAGTACACAACATACTTTGTAGAAATTCAGTGGATTAAACTGCACAATCCAACAGAAATAATGATAATCACAAGGATAAGAGTTGCCTCTCTATAGAACAAACATGGTTAGTTTTATTTTAATTTACATTTTTGCATTTATGAAGAAAAAGCTTCGTTATGGATGTGACACACTTCTGTTATGGATGTGACGGATGTGAATTTTCCACTTGTGAGATTTTGGTAAATAAAATATAATTGTTTGAAAACATTGAACGAGACATTTCTGAGTATTTGTACAGCACTGTAAAATACAAGGATACACACAAAAAAAATTAAAATAAAAGGGTTTCGCTATTTATTATGACAACTTAATTTTTTTCATGGCAGGGTTGACATTTGCATAGAACTGCTCTTATACATATAATAACAAATAGGCAAAATAATTATCTTTAGCAAAGAAAAAAGAGAAACAGCTAAACACATGGGGTATAAAACACATTATGTTTTTTCATAAACCTAACATTATTTATTGGAAAGTTTTTTTATACATAAGTGTAAAAATTCTAAATATGAACAAAATTTTTCAGTTTTTAAACAAGATTAGGATCTGAACTTGAGCCTTATAATATAGGAAAGCAAATTAAAATGTCTAAAATGGGTGTTATTCTCATTTGGGTGTAGCATTCATTTGTGCTATTTTTTTCATGTGCCCTCTCCTTTTAAAATTTATTTTATTGTTGTCTTTTTTCTTTCTCACTATCTTTCTCTTTGCCATACTATTGTTATACGTCTTTAAAGTTTGTCATGCTCTTGTTGTGTAAAAAGTAATATTTGCATTGTTTGTATTATACTTATTCTGCTGTATTTTCATCGTAATTGCCGGTTATAACAATAAAAATAAATAAATAAAATAAAAAATACAAATTAAAAAAGCAAAGATTACTCATTAAAAACAAAAAAAAGTTGCAAATAGATCAAGTTTTAGAGCCTTTTTTGTTATTAATAAAAGGTATTGCTTAAAATCGTTTAGAAAAACCAAACATGAACTTCAGAAACCCCCTTAGATCCAGCAAATGCCTTTAAAAGCAAAACAAAAACATTTAAAGAAACTTTTTCGTTTTCTTGCAGAATAAAAGTCGTATGGAAACATTCCTGTAACATCCATCCATATAAAGTCCATAATGTGCTGTATCTAATAAAGTGCCATTCGTCAGACATATTGAGAAAAATTTTAAACGTTAACAAAAAATTATAAAAGTTTCTACAAATGTATGATAGTGAAGTTATTTTAGTCATTTATTTGTCGTGACTTTTATTTTGGTGGGAGCTCCAGCGAAAGTGACCAACGTCTCTCTGATTATTCAAACTTCACTGTCGAGAAGCCATTTTTTTATGTGTCCGGATCCCGGTTCCGCTCGTTTCTCCCCTAAACCCGCTTTTAACACCGAATAATAACGGATATCACCGGCGAACGAGTCCTGGACATCAACAGTCTTCACATCATAGAAGAAAAATACAGATAAACCGAGGATTTTCCCGTGCTGTCCGTCATGAATCCCGAATAGTAAGTTTGTGAAGAAAAGCGCTGATGACACATCAAACACATGAGCGCGCACTCGTCACATACAACATTATTATTATTTAAATTCACACAAATCAACATCTACGTAGATTTTAATTAAACAAAACACTCGCTATTTGAATTAGGGTTAATTTCGTATTATTAACCACAACAATGTTGCTTGTTTAAACATAGCAACCAACCATGAAGTCGTTTAAATGTTTTCAAAAGCGTTTGTTACTATTAAATATGTGTTTCAGTGTAGTAATGTGTGTGTTTCTGATATATATCATAACTGTCAGGCTGTTTCTTCAGCTCTCTGACAGACTCTAGTGCCACGTCGCTGTTAAACTGATAAGTTAACTAAGAACGAAAGTGCAGAAATGAACCACATCTGCTTGTGTTTATTATAAGATTTAATCAAATTAATCCTGCATATTGATCTCCTGTCAGAAATGTGAACTTGGGCCTGAACTTACTGACATGTTGAGTTTTGTTTGAGAGGATGATGGGAGATTAAATCACCTGTTACCACACCACCCTTTCAGAACGTGGGGTTTTACCCTGGTGATACAATGGTAGTGCCACAATTTTTGCTATATTAAAGGGTTAGTTCACCCTTAAATTAAATGTTTGAGTTTCTTTCTGCTGTTAAACACAAGGCAGATATACTCAAGAAGTACTTTTAGTTCTACTATAAATGTCAATAGCTTCTTTTTCCCCAACATTCTTCAGAAGTGTGAGTAAATGATGACAAAATGTTCATTTCTGAGTGAACTAACTCTTTAATGTGCCACTGGAAAACATGTCAAAACATGTTCACATTCAAACTGGAAGAAAGAAATTACATTTCTATATGCACCTTTTATTTTTTATTAATGCAAACATTTTGATTTTAATATATTTACACTGCAAATTAATCCTGCATATTGATCTCCTGTCAGAAATGTGAACTTGGGTCTGAACTTACTGACATGTTGAGTTTTGTTTGAGTGGATGATGGGAGATTAAATCACCTGTTACCACACCACCCTTTCAGAACTCGGGGTTTTACCCTGGTGATACAATGGTAGTGCCACAATTTTTGCTATATTAAAGGGTAAGTTCACCCTTAAATTAAATGTTTGAGTTTCTTTCTGCTGTTAAACACAAGGCAGATATACTCAAGAAGTATTTTCTGTTCTATGATAAATGTCAATAGCTTAATTTTTCCCCAACATTCTTCAGAAGTGTGAGTAAACGATGACAAAATGTTCATTTCTGAGTGAACTTACCCTTTAATGTGCCACTGGAAAACATGTCAAAACATGTCCACATTCAAACTGGAAGAAAGAAATTACATTTCTATATGCACTTTTTCTTTTTTATTAATGCAAACATTTAGATTTTAATATATTTAAATTTATTTTTTACAGATTTATTATTCTTATTGTGAATTATTCATTATTATTTTATTAAATTAATTTTTATTTCTTTTGTTAGTTAACAAATAATTATTTTAACTTTAAAAAATAATGCGTTTACTCATGAATTATGACCTGAGATATAAAATATGAACATTTTCTACTATAATTGTAGTCTTGATTTGGCTGAAACTGCAGATTTGGTGATTCACGAGGGTCACGTGATCATGTGTAACACTGGCCGTTAAGATGTGATGACACACACACATTCACTCAGATTGTGTTACGTAACATAATTACCGCTTTCACGTCACTGATGAGGAGTGTCAGAGAATACTGGTTTTGTTGATTGCTGTTATTAATTGTTTTCTGGTTTCCCTTCCCAGTGATTACCTGTTCAAACTCCTGCTGATCGGAGACTCGGGCGTCGGGAAGTCTTGCCTTCTGCTGCGCTTTGCTGTAAGTTATTAGTTACTAGTCCACTATTTACACACACACACACACACACACACACACACACACACACTCACGGATCAGATAATGGCGTTTATTATTGTGCTGGTGATTTGCCTGTCAAAGAGCTTCATGCTAAAGGTGAAAGTGTCGTTTCTGCTCAACCAAACAGGCAACAGGAATTGAACAAAACTGATTTTATGACGTTAAAAGAAGCTACAAAATACAAATTAATTAAACAACAAAGGAACATTTTAAAATTTAGCTCATTTTATATTTAAAATGTAATTTAAAATATATTTTAAAACATAGAATTAGACTCTTTACTTGTGTGTGACTTGCTTTTTGTGTCCTTAAACACTTAAAATTGCATTTTGCTAGCGCACATAATCAGGTACATACGAGATGTAGCATCGGCCGCTCAAGACTTACACATTTATATTTATTGTGTAAGAATATTTTGTGGACAAAACATATTTTAACAGAACGTGTATTTTTAAATGCTATTATAGATAATGTTTTTATTCAGGGAAATGTTTAAAAAGGCTGCTTCTGGAGGGATATTTATCATTCATATTACTAAATGAATCCATATGACTCTTTTTCAGTGTTATTTGCATGTCTTTTGTATAATGAATATGTGATTGCATGTTATATATTGTATATTTAGTATAGGTTTTGCCATGAATATAACCAATGCTGCCGATATGGCATTAATACAAATAAATCAATAAATAAAATTTTGCTAGCACACATTGTTGGGCTGCACAATATATCATTTCAGCATCGATATCGCAATGCACGAATCTGCAATAGTCACATTGCAAGATTTCAAGCGAATTCAAATCATTTGGACACATAAAAAAATGATAAAGTTTGTGAATAATTGTGTTTAATTATTTGAAGACTGCAATGAAGTCTATACTGTAATTTTACATTTGATTATTGAATTACCTCAATACTTTTAGGCTTAAACCACCGCTATTTATTTAATTTGTTTCTTTTGTTTTGTAGTTTTCATCTGTGCTTTTATTTATGTATATGTTTTGTACGTGTTTATATATAATTTATGTACATTTCATGCAGATTCACTCCCCTAAAAAATCATGCTAATCAGTGAAAAAATTCTGATCTTGTGAAACTATATTCACATCGCAATATATATCGCAGAAAATCGAAATACTGCAATGTCAGTTTGTTCCAATATCATGCAGCGCTAGCACATTGTTATTCTTTAGGTGAACAGTTAACCATGAATAAAGTTAATCCACTGAAAAAATCTTCAATCGAGTGTGGTTATTTTCACCTGCGTTCAGAGTGTCTCATTCTCTGATGTCAGTTTCATGCTTCAACCACAATGTTGTAGCCACGCCCCTCTCACTGTTAGTTTGGTATGAAGCAATGATGCGCAAAAGAAAGCCCCGCCCCCTACTAAATATTCTAATTCAGTTAGAAGTATATTAACATACTAAACAAAATTCTAAGCTACTTTTGGTTCACAGTGACTTTAAAAACACACCTGTTAGCTAGCTGTACATTACTGAATGGCTCATCTGTGAGTGTGTGCGCTTCTTTCTTCAGGACGACACGTATACAGAGAGCTACATCAGCACGATAGGAGTGGACTTCAAGATCAGGACCATAGAGCTCGATGGGAAGACCATCAAACTACAGATCGTAAGTTTGCAGAGCTTGTTTTTGTTAGGTTTTCAGTTGCTAACAGGTGTACTGTATATAAAAAATATTACACTGACCTATCATTACACTGACCTATCATTCATAATACAGCATTCCAGGGATCAATCACCACATTACAAAGTATGTTATTCTCAGATAACAACTGATTAAACTAATAACACAGACTACCAATTAGACCAGCACAATGTGTGGTTTTTGCATTGATATTGTGATGTGCGCATCCGCAGTATTCACATTGCAAAACATGCTATTTTGAGTCTGAATTATAGCTGGCCTGGAGCTATGAAATTGTATTTAAATGTTACTGTATTTATACTGAATTTATGCAACAAAAAAAAAAAGTTTTCTCACTTACAATATTTGTCTTGTTTCTAGTCCAAATATTTTCGTTTCAAAGCGAAAACAAAATTATTTCGCTTACCCTACTGTTAGATCATTTTACTTCTTTTATGGAAAAACTTAAATGTGAGTATTTTAGTGTGTGTGCGTGTCCATAAGTGTGTGCACATGTGTGTGTGCTAGTGAGTGCGTGTGAGTATGTGTGTGCATGCACATGAGCGTGTGTGTTAGTGAGTGTGTGCATGCATATGAGTATTTTAGCGTGAGTTCCAGTATGAGTGTGTATAATTTTTACTTGTTTTTTATTGTTTATTTTGACTCATAAATTGAAAACAAAACAATTTTTTTGTCTTGATCTAAGAATTTTTTGAAATTTGGACTAGATACGAGACAATGTAAGAAAAGTATATTTTGCATTGTGATTATTAAATTTCTCTGCCTGAATACTATTGACCTTATTCTTCAATGCTGAAGTCGCTCGTTTTCATGATTGTTTTAGAACTTCGATTCAGTCGCCTATGGGAGAAATGACTAGGAATAATAAACACCAGAAAACAGTCAAACTACTCGCTCTACAAACAAGTGTTTGCATGACTATACAGTGGTAGAGAAATATAATAGTAGAGTAAGTAGAGTAATATAATAAAAAAATATCCGTTTGCAACATCAAGCAGCAGAACAAGCTGTTTTTAACATCTTAAAATGAATGGAAGTGAATGAGAGCGGCAGTCTCAAGGAAAAATGATTCAAATGCCTGCTCCTGTTTGTATGCGGTGAATAAGGTGAATTGGACTCATCAGAAAACCATCAAAGTAGAGCTATTAAACATTCTGCAATATTTATCACAAATAAAATATTGCAATATCAGGTTTTTCCAATACCGTGCAGCCCTACTACCAATCATCTTGAGTGTTCGTGAACACTTTTTAATGACTATAGTGAATATTAGTTTAATTTGTCTTTGGTGAATATTAGGCATGGGCTGGTATAAGATTATGATGGTATGATCACCTTGGATAAAAATATCATGGCATGACGGTATTGTGATTACTGCTCTAAAATATCATTCATTCATTCATTTTCTTGTTTGCTTAGTCCCTTTATTAATCCGGGGTTGCCACAGCGGAATGATCCGCCAACTTATCCAGCATTTGTTTCACGCAGCAGATGCCCTTCCAGCCGCAACCCATCTCTGGGAAATATCCATCCATACATTCACATTCACACACATACACTACGGACAATTTAGCTCACCCAATTCACCTGTACCACATGTCTTTGGACTGTGGGGGAAACCGGAGCACCCGGAGAACATGCAAACTCCACACAGAAATGCCAACTGACCCAGCCAAGGCTCGAACCACCAACCTTCAAGCTGTATGGCGAACGTGCTACTCACTACGCCACCGTGGCGCCCGCTCTAAAATATATTCTTTTTAAATATCTGGATAAAAAAACAAAACCTTTTTTCCCCTTTGAACACAATATATTTTATTTAGAGAAACATTTGAAATATTTTGCGGCAGTAAACACGTCAGGCTAAATAATTAAAGTGAATCATTGACTTATTCATTTGTTTCAAAAACCCAGATGTCTTTACAATTTACACCTAAAATCCTAAAACAAAATGTAAATAAAAAAAATCTTACTCATACCTTAGGAACGGTATAGCAGTAAATTTTGGCTGTATGAAAACCTTGACTTTTACTTACCGCGGTATACCTTGAAAATGGTTATCGTCCCATTCCTAGTGAATATAGAAAGATTTCATTTATTTGCAAAAACTTTAATATTCTGAATGCGTTTGTCTGTTGTCACAGTGGTAAACCTGTGCGTCTGTGTGTGTGTTTTCAGTGGGACACAGCCGGTCAGGAGCGCTTTCGTACCATCACCTCCAGCTACTACAGAGGAGCTCACGGCATCATCGTGGTTTATGATGTCACAGATCAGGTGACCACACATTCCTTCAGCATGCACAGCGATGCTCCAGTGACCTTTCACACACACTGCTTCTGTGTGTTCGTCTTTAACATGACTGTGTTTCTCAGGAGTCCTTCAATAACGTCAAGCAGTGGCTTCAGGAGATCGACCGCTACGCCAGCGAGAACGTCAACAAGCTCCTCGTGGGAAACAAGTGTGATCTGACCACCAAGAAAGTTGTGGATTACACAGCGGCGAAGGTAAAAAACAAACAAACAAACAAACACATATATATATACAGCTGAAGTCAGAAGTATTCGCCTTTCTGTGAATTTGTTTTTTTCCAAATATTTCCCTAATGATGTTTGAAATATTCAGGATTTTATTGCAGTATTTCCTATAATATTTTTTCTTCTGGAGAAAGTCTTATTTGTTTTATTTCGGCTAGAATAAAAGCAGTTTTTATTTTAAAAAAATTTTTGCTCTACAAACAAGTGTTTGCATGACTATACAGACAGAATAAACGGTAATAATTTATAATGAGGTTCATTAGTTAATGCAGTTACTAACATGAACTAATCATGAACAACACTTGTACAGCATTTATTAATCATAATTGAACATTTACTAATGCATTATTAACATCCAAGTGCATGCTTGTTCACATTAGTTAATGCACCGCGAGTTTACATGAACTAACAATGAACAGCTGTAACTAACGTTAACTAACATGAACAAATACTGTAGTACTAGTACTGTATTGTTCATTGTTTGCTGATGTAAGTAAATTATTTAATTAATATTAAGTATTGAACCTTATTGTAAAGTGTGGCCAAATAATATAATATAATGTAATGTAATGTAATGTAATGTAATGTAATGTAATGTAGTATAATATAATATAATATAATAAGAAAAGATCAGTTTCATCAAGCAGCAAAACACTTTTTCGTCTAAAAATGAATGACAGTGGATGTGACCGGAAGTCTTGAGCCTAAAAGATTGTAATGGCTGCTCCCGCTCTCACACGAAATCAGGTGAAACGCAAATTTTTCAACACACACTGCAAAAAAAGCTTTTCTTAATTAAATTTTTTTTGTTTCTAGTTAAAATATCTAAAAGTTCTTAAATCAAGTATTTTCTGTTATCTACATTGTCTTATTTTCAGAGATAATATGCCAAAATCAAGTGAAATTTTATTTTTAAACAAGCAAAACAGTAAATAAATGTAAGTTGTAAAGAAATATAAATAAGTAACTTAAATACATTCTAAATAAATAAAAATGACTAAATTGGTGTTAATTATCAAATATTGCATTGAGAGCAGTAATTCTTTATCTGTTTACTGAGAAATCTACAAAATGTATATATATATTTATTTATAGTAGTATTATACTATTATTTTATTGTGTCAGTGTATGCAACTTTATAAAACTTTATAAACACACAGTAAACACGTAATAATATTACTTTTCTAAGTATTAAGGAAAGTAATGCGTTGCTTTTAAAAATGAAGTCATAATATTTTAGTTACTTTTTTTGAAAATATAACACGAGTTACCTTTTAGTTTAGTTAATTCGCTTTTCAAAAAATTAATTGCTGAATTAAAATTAGTCGCAATGAATCATGCAGTCAGTGAGAGATCGTGTTCATTATTGTGAACGCATCGAAGAAAAGGAAAAGGGGATTATAGTCTTAGGATAGTGATTTTACTTAAGACAAACATCCAAAATATATATATGTTAGGGCTGTCCAAAAATTTATCGTGATTAATCACATCCAAAATAAAAGTTTGTTTTGACATAATATGTGTGTGTGTTATATATATTTCTTATGTATATGTGATAAACACATTCATGGAAGCCAAAACTATATATAAAAAAGTTACATCAAAGTAGTTACATCATATTCAAATGTAAAATTTGCATCATACACATATATTTTTTATATATCTAAATATAAACCAACATTTTATCAAGTATATGCATGTGTGTATTTATATATTCATAATAAAATATACACAGTACACACACAAATATTATGTTAAACTTTTATTTTGGATGTGATTAATCACGATTAATTTTTGGCCAGCCCTAATATATATATATATATATATATATATATATATAGTTTTTTTATGTTTATTGTGGATACTCAGTTGAGTTCAATCATACAACATTTCAAGGTACATTTGAATCTCAGTATGTGACACACAGTTTACCTACATTATTGTCAGGTGTACTAACCATACATAGTACTCAAATTTAGTTAAATTATAAAAAGAAAATTTGCATTAAAAAAAGAAAATATAATAAAAAAGGAAAAGACTTAACATCCAGGGTGAGAATGCCTGTCATAATATAATTCCTTCCAGAATAATCTCAAATGACCATGTTCATTATACACGCGGTGATGACGCACAACACAGTATGAATATATAGAACCATATACGTATGTTCACATTAGCATATATCTATCAGTTAAGCATCTTCTGTTTGTTTATAGCAACAAAATCAGGTCTTTTTACTGAAATATATTCAATATATATATATATATGTGTGTGTGTATGTGTTGTTTAAATGTAAATGAAGGGTATAGAGTGCGTTGTTCATTGCAGAGCTTCTCTATTAGTAAAAAAAGAAAGAAAAGTTCTGAAAGAGATCAGGTCTGAAAAAGTAACACAAAAGTAATGTAATGCATTACTTGCCATAAAAAGTAACTGAGTAACCCAACTAGTTACTTTTTGGAGGAATAACTTCTTCTAAAGTAACTTTCCCCAACACTGATCACACAGTATTTGATTATATGAGATTAATTGTTGTTACAGTATTAAGGATTATGTGTGTGTGTACACGTGTTTTTGTGACATGTCAGGACGCAAATCTGTATAATGACACAGGTATTACAAAAAGGAGGTGAAATACGAGGACATTGGCGACGTCCTCATATCTCAAAAAGCTTATAAACCCCACAGAATGAGTTTATTCAGAGAGTAGAGCTGCACACCGTCTCCTGTGAGGGTTGGGTTTAGGGGTGGGGGCTATACACCATACAGTTTGAACAGTATAAAATGAATGGAAACCTATGTAATGTACCCACTTTTCACAAAAACAAACGTGTGTGTGTGTGTGTCAGGAGTTTGCGGACTCCCTGAGCATCCCGTTCCTGGAGACGAGCGCTAAGAGCTCCACGAATGTCGAGCAGGCCTTCATGACCATGGCGGCGGAGATCAAGAAGCGGATGGGCCCCGGGGCCACAGCGGGCCCTGAGAAATCCAACCTGAAGATCCACAGCACACCAGTGAAGACTTCCAGCGGAGGCTGCTGCTGAACACTGACCTTACAAACCACAGACAACAGCACACACACCACAGCTGAGTAGCCACAGAGAGTGTGAGTGTGCGGAAGCGTGAGAGTGCGTGCTTGAGTGTGTGTGGGCGTGAGAGTGCGTGAGTGTGTATGTTAGCATGTGAGTATTTTAGTATGTGTGCGTCCATTAAGTGTGTGCGCGTGTGTGTACTAGTGAGTGAGTGCGTTCGAGTTTGTGTGCTTGCGTTTGCATGAGTGTGTGTGTGTTAGTGAGTGTGCGTGCATGTATGTGAGTATTTTAGTGTGTGTGTACTTGTTCATAAGTGTGTTCGCATGTGTATGTTAGTGAGTGTGTGTTTGCGTGCATGGAAGTATTTTAGTGTGTGT
>CAIGQQ010025677.1:164-16461 GCA_903798035.1 Danio albolineatus | reverse complement strand
AGTGAGTGTGTGTTTGCGTGCATGGAAGTATTTTAGTGTGTGTGTGTCTATAAGTGTGTGCGTTTGTATGCTAGTGAGTGTGTGTTTGCATGCACGCATTTGAGTATTTTAGTGTGTGTGTGTGTGTGTGTGTTAGTGAGTGTGTTTGCGTGCATGGAAGTATTTTAGTGTGTGTGTGTCTATAAGTGTGTGCGTTTGTATGTTAGTGAGTGTGTGTTTGCATGCATGCATTTGAGTATTTTAGTGTGTGTGTGTGTGTGTGTGTGTTAGTGAGTGTGTGCTTGTGTGCATGTGAGTATTTTAGTGTGTGTGTGTGTGTGTGTGTGTGTGCTCGTGTATGTCAATGAGTTTGTATGTTCGTGAGAGTGTATGTTAGTGAGTGTGTGTTTGCATGCATGTGAGTATTTTAGTGTGTGTGTGTGTGCGCGTGTATGTTAATGAGTGTGTATGTTCGTGAGTGTGTATGTTAGTGAGTGTGTGTTTGCGTGCATGTAGGTATTTTAGTGTGTGTGTGTCTATAAGTGTGTGTGGATTTGTGCGTTTGTATGTTAGTGAGTGTGTGTTTGTATGCATGTGAGTATTTTTATTGTGTGTGTGTGTGTGTGTGTGGGTGCGCTTGTATGTTAGTGAGTGTGTGTTTGTGTGCATGTGAGTATTTTAGTGTGTGTGTCTAAAAGTGTGTTTGCATGTGTGTATGTTAATGATTGTGTATGTTAGTGTGTGTGTGTTTGCGTGCATGTGAGTATTTTAGTGTGTGTGTGCGCATGTGTGTGTGCGCCAGTGAGTGCATGCGATTATAAGTGTGTGTGTTAGTGAATGAGTGTGTGCATGCATATGAGTATTTTAGTGTGTGTGTATGTGTGCGCGCATGCGTCCATAAGTATGTGCGTGAGTGTGTAAGTTAGTGAGTGAGTGTGTGTTTGCGTGCATGCAGAGCATGCAGAGCGTGGGTGTGTGATTGAGTGAGAGTGTGTGTGCGTGTGCATGTGTATATTAGTGAGTGTGTGTACATGTATGTGAGAGTGTGTGTACATGCGAGTGTTTTTGTGTGTGTGTTTGTGTATGTATGTATGTATGTGTGTGTTCATGAGATTGTATGTGTGTCTGTGCGTGAGTGAGTGCGTGTGTGCATGCGTGAGTGTGTATGTTAGTGAGAGTGAATGTGTGTGTGTGTGTGCGCAATAAAGACTGAGAGTATAATGACAGGATCTGCATCTCCTGACCAGATCATGCATGAACATACACACACACACACACACACACACACACACACTGATTTTACACACAGCCTCCCGAACGCACTTTTCGGACGAGCTCGATCCGCCTCTGCACTTCCTCTCGCAGGACTTTGAAGGAAGCGCTGGACTCTGATTGGCCGGAGCTCTTCTTCACCTCTGCCTTCAGTCTGTTCATCATCTTTCTCTCCTGTTCTTCTGTTCTCTGCATTTCAACTTGGCGGTCCTCCGAACGACCGCACAACAACAACACACACGCTAGTCGCTAACAGCATTACAGGGACCGTTCACTACAAAATCTCAATCCTGTCATCGCTCACTCGCTCTCGAGTCGTTTCAAACATTTCTGAATATCTGTTGAACACAAAAGAAGATACTTAGAAGAATGTCGTTTCCAGTGACTCCCATAGTATTTGTTTTTCACACTATTAAAGTCAACGGTTACAGTTTTTCAACATTCTTCAAAATATCTTCTTGTGTGTTCGACAGAGGAAGTGAATTAAAGTTTATAACCACTTGACGGTGAGTGAATAGTGCGTAAATGAATTTGTGTGTGAACTACCCCTTCATCCTCCGGTGCAATTTTATGTTCTACTAAATCAGAAGCAATCCTCTATTATGAATGGGTTATTATTTCGTCTTAATTAGTTCCGATGCTCATGTATATCCTGTATATTTGTATACTGACAGCACAACTATAGCAGATTTATGTATAAATATAAACCTGATCCCGCCGAGTGACGGACAAACAGGAACTGACATCAGAACAGTTAAAGGAGCAGCTCATGCTAAAAGTGGACTTTCAACCTGATCCAAACATAGTTTCTGTGTTAGGAGATATTTTGAAGAATGTTGTTTAAAACAGCCAATCACTTCCATAGTGTTTTTTTTTTATTTTATTTTCCACTATGGAAGTCAACATTCTTCAAAATATCTTCTTTTGTGTTTAACAGATCAGCTTGAAACGACTAAATTAAGTTAGTTTTTAGTGCGTGCTGTCCTTTTAAGACGTTACTTGTGTAACTTTCAGTTTTGATGGAGAGAAGGCTCTTGTGTTGTTTTACGTCACTCCATGTTTAACTGAATTATGAAGGAAAGGGTTAATAAAATGGTTTTAACTGGAGTGTTTAGCAGCATGTGTGTGTGTTTGTGATGTAAACCGGTCTCAAGTCAGTGCTGATGGTGTCCAGATGGTGGCGCTGTTCGCTGCTGTGCTGGATCATCAGCGCTGATGTGTTCAGTCTGAAGAGTCACAGCAGGGGTCTCAAACTCAATTCCTGGACTCCTCTGTGGAGCTAATTTAGACTCAAAAGTATTTCACGCAAAAGACACGATGTACACATGCGTAGCCAAATTTTAGTGCGTAAAACCAAATTCACATGTGTAAAATATTTATATACATTCACAAAAACAATTCACGTGCACAAAATAAAAATACACATTCATAAAATAAGTTTCACAAATGCAAAACACCATCTGCAGATGAATGTTTGAATGTTTAAAACTTGCGAGTTCATCCTGAATGAGAATGTGCAAATCCTCTTTCCCGTACGACTCCCCCTGGATACATGTGTGTGTATTATTAAGACCTTCCTGGCAGAAGCCGGCAACTCGTGACCTTCCAGCCAATCAGATGAGAGCTATACTCTATCACCTATTCTGCGCTCCATTTGCGCAGTCTGTTCCTCTCCAGCACGGTGAACGGAGAAGTGAAAGAGACACGCGGGCTTAAACCATTACATTCCCTGACTTTCACTGACTAAAAACTTCATTTCCATTATATCTAATGAACGTAATGTGTACATCGTGTCCTTTGCGTGAAATACTTCTGAGTCTAAATTAGCTCCATACTCCTCTGCATAGTTTAGCTCCAACTCACACCTGCTCAACAGTCTCTAGTAGTCTTGAACGCCCTGTGTAGTTGGATCAGCTGTGTTTGATTAGGGTTGGAGCAACACTGTGCAGAGCTGCGGCCCTGCAGGGATTGAGTTTGAGACCTATGAATTCCAGTCAGCTAAAATGAATACGCTCAGCAAAGGTTAAATAGTGAGGAAACTCAATGCCTTAGAATAAAGTAAATCATTTACGTGCATAATTATAATTCAGTATAATTTTCCATGTTACAAAGTGGGTTTCGTCATATTTTAAGTAAAGTAAAATTTTCAAGAGTTCACACTTTTATTGTGTGATAATAATAGCAGGTTTGGCATGCTGAGAACTCTGAGCTCCTGCCTGGTGAATGAGCATATGAGGGGGTACGAGATCAGAAAGTTCTCGAGAGCTCCCCCTGGTAAAGGAGGAAAGGGGGAGATAGGGTGGACGGGGGATTCTTCAAAAAAAAGTGACCGAAATGCGACCTCTGGTGGACAGTAGCAGACTCTGATATCACTTTCATTCAGGAACTTGTGTGTGCGTGCGTGCGTGTGCTACAAAACAAGGCGAAAAGTCCTACATGATGGTTTACATGTCTGTACTGCACTTCAATAATAACGAGTAAGATCGGCATACTCCACGTCTTAATTTGCTTTCTCTTTAGTTTGATTATGACCTTAATCGGATTAATCAAAAATCTCTGTTTACGTGGTCGACTCTTAATCAGAGTATTGTCTTGATCACATTAAAATGTAATTATTGGTGTCCGTGTATACGTACTCGCTCCAACAGGCATGTGGGAACAGTGGGTGGGGAGAACTACACTGTAAAATAAATCCATAATTTTACGATTACAAAAAAAAACGTTAAATAACAGCCGTTAAATTACAAAAAATTACCGTAATAACAGATATTAAATTATTTAAATTTAAATTTAAGGAAATTTCTGTAATATTTGTTATTTTATAGTATAGTTCTGTCATTTAACGCCCGTTATTTAACTTTTTTTTCTGCCACCCCAGCTGCTGGAAATAAACTATAAAATTATGTTTTTTTTACTGTGTAGCATCACAGGCACCACAAAAACAGCGACATAGTGTTTAGAGGAGAAAATGCCAACATCCTGAAAGGTCTAATACATAATCTGAGGGGTGTTTTGAGCTGAAACTTTACAGACACATTCTGGAGAGACAAAAGACTAATCTCAAATCTTGAATACGGGGTATATAGATGCCCCTTAAAATAATTAAGTAAATCAGTTATGTGCATAATTTTGTAATGTTTTTAAGGTACAAAGTGGGTTTCGTCACTTTTTAAGTTGTCAACTTTTAAGGCAGCCCCTCCCAAAAATCGAATTTTAGTGTAGAAACTACTATAAGTGACAGCACTGTTTGATATGATTTTATTTTCATCAAATTAATTGAGTACAACAGATAAAACAGGGAGAAAATGCATTTAAAAGTGTGTGAAGCAGGTCAGAAACTTTCATTATGCACAGCCGATTCAGACAATAGAAGTCAACAACACACACACACTGACATGCCTGAAGAGGAGAGAGCTGCTCTGACATCTGCACACACACACACACACACACAGAAGCAGCTGTCCTGCAGTCAGAGGTCAGGGTCAAGGACAATGCAGGAGCGTCTGTGTGTGTGATGAATGAAAAAGTGTGCAGCGTGTGTGTGTGTGTGTGTGTGTAATGAATGGAGATGTGTGCAGCAGCTGCTGAGAGACTTGAATAAAAACTGATCTTACATTTATCATCAATATTCTGCAGTTTATTGATCGATTGTGTTAAGCAATGCACAAACAGTTTCCTAAAATAATATTTAAATATGCAAATGAGGAACTAATTATTGCTCCTGTGGCTTTGTTGATCTCCTTGATTTTGAGTGCATATGTGTGTGAACGTACTTGTTGTCATGTTGTTTGTGTGTATGCTTGCATGTGTGTTTTTGAGTGCGTGTATGTGCTTGTCCTGCATTTGGGGGGTGGTGTTGCATGAATCAGCTGCTCTGTCTGACTGCTGCTTTATCTCCGTCCTCTTGTTCTGGCCATCTGGATGCTGTGGTTGACCTGCAGCACAGATGTCTCCATGTTGAGCGTGTGGAAATATGGCTCCACATATTCACACACACACACAGATTTTTGCACTTATTTGCATGCACATAAACCCAAAGTCTGTCTGGAGATCACACTGCTGATACACACTGATGAAGCAGTCTTGAGGACAGACACTGCACGGCTCACAGTTGGGGGGATAAAAGTGAATATATGATTATATGTGGCATGAATAAATGCATTTTACACTGTTTACTGTGTGTGTGTGACCTGGTGGTTAGCACTGGTCGCCTCACAGAGATTTTGCTCCATATTGACATGATAGCATCACACAGTTGCTGCAGATTTGTCGGCTGCACATCCATGATGTGAATCTCCTGTTCCACCACATCCCAAAGGTGCTCTATTGGATTGAGATCTGGTGACTGTGGAGGCCATTTGAGTACAGTGAACTCATTGTCATGTTCAAGAAACCAGCCTGAGATAATTCACGCTTTATGACATGGTGCGTTATCCAGCTGGATGTAGCTATCAGAAGATGGAGACACTGTGGTCATAAAGGGATGGACATGGTCAGCAACAATACTCAGGTTGGCTGTGGTGTCGACATGATGCTCAGTTGGAACTAATGGATCCAAAGTGTGCCAAGAAAATAACTCACACCATTAAACCACCACCAGCAGCCTAAACCGTTGATACAAGGCAGGATGGATCCATACTTTCATGTTGTTGACACTAAATTCTCTCTGTGTGGTCTTCTGCTGTTGTAGCCCATCTGCCTCAAGGTTGGCCGTGTTGTGCGTTCAGAGATGCTCTTCTGCAGACCTCGGTTGTAACGAGTGGTTATTTGAATTACTGTTGCCTTTCTATCAGCTGGAACCAGTCTGGCCAGTCTCCTCCCAGCTAACAGGAAACGTTCCCAGAACATCCATTAACGTTCTTTAAAAGTTGTAGAAACGTTATCAATTAAACGTTTTTAGAATGTTCTCATAATGTTATTAACATTCTTGTAATGTTGATAAAAAACGTTCTTATAACAAAGTTCTTGGAAGAACTTCAGGACGTTATTTGTACCTGATGAACGTTCTCATAATGTTGATGAAAAACATTCTCATAACAAAGTTCTTGGAAACTTCTTCACGACGTTATTTATACTTGAAAGTTTTCACAAGGTTCATAAAAAACGTTCTTGTAACAAAGTTCTTGGTTTTGAAAACGTTGTAAGGACGTTGTGCTGACCATAAAAAAAAACGTTTTAGCAACATTAAGCAAACTGGACATTTCAACATTATCGGAACGTTAAAGATAACGTTATGAGAATGTTCTCACAACCTAAATTTGTTAGCTGGGCTCTGACCTCTGGCATCAACAAGGCATCTGCGCCCACAGAACTGCCGCTCACTGGATATTTTCTATTTTTCAGACTATTCTCTGTAAACCCTAGAGATGGTTGTGCGTGAAAACCCTAGTAGATCAGCAGTTTCTGAAATACTCAGACCAGCCCATCTGGCATCAACAACCATGCCAAAGACACTTAAATCACCTTTCCTCCCTATTCTGATGCTCGGTTTGAACTGCAGCAGATCGTCTTGACCATGTCTGCATGCTTAAATGCATTGAGTTGCTGCCATGTGATTGGCTGATTAGAAATTTGTGTTAACGAGCAGTTGGACAGGTGTACCTAATAAAGTGGCCGGTTAGTGTACATTAAAGGCTAGCATATAGTGAACTAAATATACTGTATTACATCATAAATCTTGGTTTCTGCATGAGAACATTTTTCAAACTAGTTTCCCAGTTGATCATACGCAGACTGACAGAAATGTGATGTTATATCTGACTATTGATCGCAGACTTTCATGTAATGGCCGATGTTGTGATTCTTTCACAACTCCTTCACATGAACTTAAGCTGTTGCCAATGAGGAGTAATGTGAAATATATATAGTCATGATTGTTTTTCTGCAGTCCTGGACTGAGCTTGAGGAGCTGTGGAGCTCGTGTTGTGAATACTTCACATACTTGCGGCTTTTCCAGAGTAGAGAAAGATCACGTTCATTGACATACGAGGACTGGAATGAGAGAGAGAGAGAGAGAGAGGGAGGGAGGGAAGGAGGGGTGACATCTGTGGCATTGCGAAGCCTGATTCATTTGTGTGAATCGATTCGTTCGGGCGAATCATTTGAATGAACACTTTCACGATTACTCTTCTAGATAAATTCAATTCATATTCCCTCTGTGTACATTCAGAAGGTATATATATATTAATATTTATGTTGAGTTCCCTTCAAGTAATTTCATAAAAAATACTTTGTAGTAAAAAGTCTTGCATTTTCATGTTTTTTTGCAGGTTTTAATGTGTATTATGAAAGTAAATGCAAAGTATTGTTTAAAAGAAACTGTAAAGTATTTTGTAATAATAATAAAAGTAGTAGTGATAATAATAATATGTACTATTATGGCTAAAAACCATCATTTGCATGAATTATATACAATTCAACATATAAACAACGATTTTTTGAGAAACCATGTGTTGGTAACACATTTATTTTGCCCAAAAACTTGTATTTGATACAACTAGCATCAAATGCTGATTTTCTAAATCTATTAAAAACTTTGTGGAGAAAACAAAGTTTACGTTGACATTGTTTTAATTATGCACATTCAAAGAAATATATACATTTTAGCATTAGGCTAAAGTATTTTATCGCTTATTCCTGTTTCTTTCACATTATTGGCTGTTTAATGCATTCCGTTGAGAGGCTAGAACATTTTGGCAATTGAGTGAGCCGAATTGTTCAAATGAATCGGTTCAAATGATTCATTCATGGGTCGACATCTGCGAGCCTTGCCCTTACGTCACTGTAGAAGACTCCGCTTGCGGGTTTGTTGAAGGCGGAATACTAGATCCGTCGGTCCGATGACTGGAGCCGCTGCCTTCACGAGCTGCAGACTCGTAAAACCCGTACAAATCGAACGGAGAGAAAAACGACGAGCGATTCCCGAGTCCCATGAGCAGCTCGAAGTCCTCGATTGACCTGCAAGCGGTGAGTTTACCAGCTGATTTCTTTAATTCATTAAAACCAGGAGACTCGTGATTCACTATGAAGAGCTCTAAGAACACTATGAATATTTAAATGTAACGGTTCCGTTACATTTAGAGATGATATTATGAGGTAAAACTTTACACTTAGCAGTACTACTGTATTGTAAATGATAGTATGTACTTCGTTTTGTAATCGTGTTGTTGTGAATGTGTCTCGAATGTGTAGTAACGTCAAACACATCGTGTGTAAATCAGTTAAATGACGCCAGTGTGAGTAACGGAGTGAAACCCGACCCATTGTGTCGTGTTTACTGCAGTCGCGCCGATGGTCAAGGGTCGGCTAATGCTGTTAATCACTCTTCACATAGTTGCTTCTCATGGCTTGCCGCTTTATTTCAGTTTTACTAGAGCCCTGAAGCTTTCATTTTACTGTAAGCCTTCATAGGTTTCACTTTAAAAATATTATGTGGGCGTGCGACTCTAAATGTCACGGGTTCACTTCAGCTACTACTCTGTGAAGTGCTAACAGTTAATGTTAAAGACAGTTCTTATTATTATTATTAAAGGTTTTTGTAGCGTGATATACAACACCAACCCAGACAATCTATCACTTTAAACTATTAAAAATGTTAGTAAAAGTCACCTCTTCAAGTTATCAAGGTTAAAAGTTGTTGAAAGAAATATTAAGATCCTACAATGCAATTCAAATGCATAAATAAACAGGAAACATGAAAACATAAATCATAAAATATGGATATTATACGTGTTTTTTAACAGTATAGAGTGAATTTATAATTACAGACATCAGTGTGTTGTTGTCAGTGTTGTCACATGATTTCACATAAGTCACATTATTAATCATAATCATAATCGCTCAGCAGTCATCTCTTGAGGTACGTAAGGGGTTAATGCAGAGCTGTGATTTGCAGTAATGTCATGAGTAGAGTCATGAGTGCTGAATGATTATGTCTCATTAATGTTGAATAAGTGGAAAGTACTGTTATTGCCTATTCTAAAGAGGAACTACATGGCATATGTTTAACAGGAGGTCCTTTGGGCAAGATTATTAACCCTTTATCAGATGAAAAACCATATATTTTTTAGTAATAAAAGTTTAAAAGTCTTGTAATAACCCCATTAACACTTCAGGGCTTTTTTTCTCAGTGAGTGCTCTGTAAAGGGTTAATATATTATTAGTTATGTTTAAATATTTAGTTTCTTATTTATTTACATTATTTTAATTTATTTTAATTCATACTGATATTTAAAATTTATTATTTTTATTTCAACCAATTTAGCTTTTATTAATATATATTTCAATCAATTTAGCATACAATAAAAAAACTGTTGCGGGTGTCACGGTGGCGCAGTGGGTTGCACGATTACCTCACAGCAAGAAGGTCGCTGGTTCGAGCCTCGGCTGGGTCAGTTGGCATTTCTGTGTGGAGTTTGCATGTTCTCCCTGTGTTGGTGTGGGTTCCCCTCCGGGTGCTCCGGTTTCCCCCACAGTCAAAACAGATGTGGTACAGGTGAATTGGGTAAGCTAAATTGTCCGTAGTGTATGTGTGTGAATGAGTGTGTATGGGTGTTTCCCAGTGATGGGTTGCAGCTGGAAGAGCATCCGCTGTGTAAAACATATGCTGGATAAGTTGGTGGTTCATTCCGCTGTGGCGGCCCCGTGATTAATAAAGGGACTAAGCCGAAAAGAAAATTAATGAATGAATAAATAAAAAACGTTTAAAAGAAAAATATTTTAAACATTTATAAAATTTATATAAAAAAATTGACACTGGATTCAAAATATTAATTTTTAATCATAATAGTATTAAATATTAGAAAATATCATGTAATATTTTGTATAATTATAATAAATGTTAATTACACTTTACAAATATCAAATATTTATAATATTAATGTAAAATTATTAATTATTATAATATTAATGTAATATATTATTATAATTAATTTTAATCCCAATTTTACAAATATTAAAAAAATTAATTAAATATTTCATATAATTAATTTGCATTACATCCCACAAATAATGTATATTATTAACGTAACATTTTATATTATTATAATTCATTTTGATGACATTTTTACTTATAATATTTGCATAATGTCATATTTGATGACATTATAATTACTTTAGATTACATTCAACAAAATAATACATTTTTTTACAATAGTGTTGTATTATTCTGTAATATTATAACTAATTTACAAATAAGAATATCATAAATATTATATATCAAATGTGTTGTTTTCAGAGGTGGGTATCCAAAATCTGTACTCAAGTAAAAGTACAAGTACTAAATTTACTACAAGTAGTAAATTTTTACTCAAGGAAAAGTAAAAGTAGCAATCTTAAAAGTTACTCGAGTAAAAGAGTACCTGATGAAAAAATTACTCAAGTAAACAGTTACAAGTTACTTTTTGTTTTATATATATACAGTTGAAGTCAGAATTATTAGCCTCCCTTTTAATTTTTTTTCTTTTGTAAATATTTCTCAAATGATGTTTAACAGAGCAAGGAAATTTTTACAGTATGTCTGGTAATGTTTTTTTCTTCTGGAGAAAGTCTTATTTGTTTTATATCGGCTAGAATAAAAGCAGCTTTGAATTTTTTTTAAATCAATTTTAAGGTCAGTAATAATTAATTATTAATCATTATTTAGCCCCCTTTAGCAATATTTTTTTGATTGTCAACAGAACCATTGTTAATGATTTGCCTAATTACCCTAACATTCCGAATTAACCTTAAGCCTTTAAATGTCCTCTTGGAGTGAAAACATAGACTGAACTTGAGGCCGTGGGTGACCTGGTCTGATAAACTCACTGCACAGACAGTGCCACACACAGGCCATGGTGTGACCGCGGTATAAACTCGCACGTCTACCTTAACTTCAGCCATCATTCCAACATAAGCACGCACGCTCTAACCACACCAAATGTAGCGGAGTAAGAGTAATGACTCGTCTCTAATAATTTACTTGAGTAAAAGTACACATTGTTAAATGAACTCAAAAAGTACACATTACCCAACAATTTTACTCAAGTAAATGGAACAAAGTAATTCGTTACTACCCAGCTCTGGTTTTTCGCTTCATTACTGCGCTGTTAAAAAAGTTATACGACAAAAAGTCATGAGCACAAATGTTTTTATCTTATTTTAATAAGGTAATCATGTTTCAATTACGTTTTTTAAGTTACGCAAACTTTAACTTAATATTTCTAGTCAGTTTAATCGATGTAAGTTGAGATGACTAGAAAAGATTCAACTAATAATATCAAGGCAGCAAGATTTGCTTTTTACACAGTGTGTGTTTGTGTGTTTCTCTCTCAGACACGCGCTACATGTTGAGTAAAGGCCTGAAGCGGAAACTGGAGGACGAGGACGAGCCGGAAGTGAGTAATAATGGCTCCGAGTCTGAATCCTCCAGCGGCTACAGACTCCAGCGGCAGACTGTGCTCAATCTCTCCCTGCTGAAGCTCCACAGCATCCCGGGACACTCAGAGCCGCGTCTGTCCCGCCGGGTGCTCATCTCCAACACCCTTCGACACATCCGGGACGAGCTGCGGGTGGAGGGCGGCGCTGGGCTCCGTCTGCAACCCTCCGTCACCAAGGACGCTTTCAGCTCAGCGCTGGCCGACATTGAAGATCTGTGTCCGACTGTGGGAATCACGGCTCTGTTTTCCACAGCGGATGTTTCTAGTAGCAGTGAATCACTTCGTTCGGATGAGTCGAGGAGTGGTGATTCGGATCTTTCTGAAATGAGAAGCAAGTCGCTCTCTGACTCCGCCCACTCCGTGTTCGGCCACAGCCCCTCGCTCATCGCCGATTTCTCATTGGACGATTTCCTGTTCACAGAAATAGACAACTTTTTATTGGACAGCAAGACTGGTTTTGGTGGCGCAGGGATTGGCCAGTCAGCGCTTTCAACCAATCAGACGTTCAAATTAGATCTGAACGAACTGGACCACATCATGGAGGTTTTGGTCGGGTCGTAATTGTTATTTTTTTCAGATCGTCAATTTAATTTTGGCGTGAATTTATTTTTAAAATAGTATTTGTTTTTAATTTGTGTTTTATCATGAAATGTGCTCAATTTTGTTTTCGTAAAGGGTTACTATGGTAATGAAAATATGCGCTTTCATCGGTTTATTTATTTTGCGCAATGTAATGCCATGTAATATATTGCAGCTATTTTATAATATTAATATAATGTTATAAAGTGGTATTTTAATGTTTTTTTCCTTATGGTTTACAGTATTTTAGCATTTAAATATTTTAATAAACAAAATAAAAAATACCAAACTGAAGTGACTATTTTCTACAGCGGATGTTTGTAGTAGCAGTGAATCGGTTCATTCTGATGAGTCGAGGAGTGTTGATTCGTAATTTTCTTAAATGAGAAGCAAATCGCTCTCTGACTCCGCCCACTTTGCGTTCGGCCATGCCTCCTCACCGATTTCTCATTCGACGATATCTTGTTCACAAAAATAGACAACTTTCTGTTGGACAGCAAGACTGGGATTGGCCAATCAGTGCTTCCGTCCAATCAGACGTTTCGCATCATGGTTTTGGTTAAGTTGTAAATATTTGTTTTTTTGGCGATTTAAATTGTCAATTTATTTTGAAATCAGTTTATTTTTTAAATAGTATTTTTTATTTAATTTGTACTTTATCATGAAATGTGCTCAATTTTGTTTTCGTAAAGGGTTACTATGGTAATGAAAATATACACTTTCATTGGTTTCTTTATTTTGATAGCATTATCACAGACTGCGCAATTTAATGCCAAGTAATATATTGCAGCTATTTTATAATGTTAATATAATGTTATAAAGTGGTATTTTAATGTTTCTTTGTTTTTTTTCTTACGGTTTACAGTATTTTAGCATTTAAATATTTTAATAAACAAAATAAAAAATACCAAACTGAAGTGACTTTTCTACAGCGGATGTTTGTAGTAGCAGTGAATCGGTTCGTTCTGATGAGTCGAGGAGTGTTGATTCGTAATTTTCTTAAATGAGAAGCAAATTGCTCTCTGACTCCGCCCACTCTGTGTTTGGCCATGCCTCCGCACCGATTTCTCATTGGAAAATATCCTGTTCCAAAAAAAGACAACTTTCTGTTGGACAGCAAGACTGGGATTTGCCAATCAGTGCTTCCGTCCAATCAGACGTTTCGCATCATGGAGGTTTTGGTTGAGTCATAAATATTCATTTTTTTAGACATTTAAATTGTCAATTTAATTTTGACGTCAATTTATGATTATTTTTTAAATAAATTAAAATTATTATTTTTTATTTGTATTTTATCATGAAATATGCTCCATTTTGTTTTCATAAAGGGTTACTATGGTAATGAAAATATACGCTTTTATCGGCTTATTTATTTTGTTAGCATTATCAGAAACTGCGCAATGTAATATATTGCCGCTACTTTATAATAATAATATAATGTTATAAAGTGGTAGTTTAATGTTTCTGGGTTTTTTTTTCTTACGGTTTACAGTATTTTAGCATTTAAATATTTTAATAAACAAAATAAAAATACCAAACTGAAGTGACTTTCTACAGTGGATGTTTTTAGTAGCAGTGAATCGGTTCGTTCTGATAAGAGCATTGATTCTTTTTTTTTTTTTTTTAAATGAGAAACGAATCGTTCTCTGACTCCGCCCACTCGGTGTTTGGCCACACCTTCTCACTCATCACCGATTTCTCATTAGACGATTTCCTCTTTACAGAAATAGACAACTTTTTATTGGACAGCAAGACTGGGATTGGCCAATCAGTGCTTCCGTCCAATTGTCCAAATCAGATCTGAATGAACGAGTTTTTTTTTTTTCGTTTGCATCATGGAAGTTTTGGTAGGGTCGTAGTTTTTATTTTCAGATTGTCAATTTAATTTCGGTAAATTTATTTTTAAAATATATATATTTTTTAATTGGTACTTTATCATGAAATGTGCTCAATTTTCTTCAGAAAGGGTCACTATAGCAATGAAAATATACACAATTGTTGGTTTATTTATATTGATAACTATCAGATGTGTAGTATATATAAGCGGTGTAATGCCATGTAATACATCGCAGCTATTTTCTAATATTAATATAATGCTATAAAGAGATATTTTTAACGTTTGTTTGCTTTTTCTTATGGTTTACAGTAAATTATCATTTAAATATTTTAATAAAAACTGAAGTGATTTTCAGTTCGGCAGTGGGTGGAGCTAAAGATCTATTTTGGGCTGCTTTGCTTAAGTGAAATCTGATTGGTGGAATTTCTCCAAAGGATTATGGGTAACGTAGTTTATTACCTGAACTCTTGTTGAACTTACTCGTTCACGTTTTTAACAAAGTGCAAACAATCAACTAACAAATTCCATACCAGTTTATCACTTAATATTGCTAAAAATTGATTCATCTGTTAGAAATAGAGAAATTGTTGAGACTTTGACAAGATTTTACACCAAAACAGCATTTTTCTCTTAAATTATTTTAATTTCTTGTGTACACTTAAAGAAAATTTACACACTTTTTTTTCCCCCTCAAAGAACCCGGGCATGCGCGATTGACCTCGGTACAGGCTCTTTAGAGATATCATTCATCGCTATGAGTTTTCCATAGGAATTTTCCCATAACAATTTTTACATGTTCCATAGTTTGACTGTACACAGTCTGAAGCCACAGTTAACTATGTAAGCAAGTTCTTCCGTATATCTTTACAATGTGCAAAATCCTCCAGGAGACGGACTAAACAGTGACACGACTAAACAAAACGACAAACAGACGAAAAATAAACAAAAGCCGAAGGATGAGAAGATCTTAAGACGCTTCTGGTGGACATTTCCCATCACGCAATCAACAACGACGGCAGACGTCCTCCAAGAAGAGTCGTGACAGATTAAACAAAACACAGCATGAGCGAAAACACAGGGAAATCACCAAACTGTTACAGCAGATATTGGTCCCTTATTCTCGATACATCTATATATTTATTTATATATATTCAAGTTAATCATTCATTCAGCGATTCCTTCACTATAGTCTGAAGCCAGTGGTTTCAACTAGCATTAAAAAAATAATAACAATATAAGAACAAAAGATGAGTGGAAATCAAGATAATCATTCATTAATCTATAATGTGCACAACAGAAACGTAAAGTGTTGGCTAATGCGTGTGGGAAGTCGACCAAACTAAAGCCTACAAAGTTTTACCGATATAAATCCTAACGTTTGCCGTAACGATTAAAAACGAAGGCCTTTATTATGCAAAAAAACCCCAAAGAAATCGAGATATTTGTAGGCGGTTTGGTTTCAAGTGGATATAACTACGCATTTATATTTAATCTAAACACAAATCAGATCATTAAGGTCATCATTTGTGCCGCTGAAGGACTTTTAAGCCAGTGATTCTTAAAAACAAATCATGGAAAATAACAAAGTGCCTCTGTTTGTTTTCTTCTCTCACACACGCTAACGTAACGCTGAAGAACACTCGAAAACAAAATCTCATCCCTGATTATATACAGATTGGCTCTAATATTAACACAAACAGTCACTCTACCAATAAAACAATCTAATCTTGCCGACTGAGCGTCCGGCGATTACCTCAAACGCTCTCTCTCTGACGTACAGGACGATGTACTTGAACTTAAAAACAGGCAGAATGAGGAACGAGAGCTGGAGAACTGAAAGGATGGCGTTAAAATC
The DNA here is from genome assembly GCA_903798035.1 of Danio albolineatus. Lineage (NCBI taxonomy): Eukaryota > Metazoa > Chordata > Actinopteri > Cypriniformes > Danionidae > Danio > Danio albolineatus. The sequence continues at coordinate 524 of CAIGQQ010025677.1, read as the reverse complement.
ATAGGTGGGGTCAGGTGTTGTGGAGCTGGAGAGCGATACACAATGAAAGGGAGGAAGAGAGCGCATCAGTCGGGCGTTGAGGACGAGGGCAGGAGAGGAGTCAGCGTGGAGGGAAACATCAGCACTTTAGCCTGCATGAAGGACAGATCCGGCAGGCCGGAGATCACCCGCTGAGCCTCCAAGCTTAGATTCTCCTCTTTCTGCACTGGCTTTCTGCTGAGAGAGAGATCAGAACAATCAGACTCAGAGATCAGAATATTCAGAGAGAGAGATCAGAACAATCAGACAGAGAGAGATCAGAACAATCAGAGATAACAGACCAATCAGAAAAAGAGACATCAAGCCAATCAGAGAGATCAG
>CAIGQQ010025671.1:7500-12557 GCA_903798035.1 Danio albolineatus | reverse complement strand
ATATATATAAATAATGCACATCAGTAACTCGTCACTAACCTTTTTTTAATGCATGTCCCTGTAAGAAAACATCGTAAATATTTGGAAATATGGGAACAATTGTGATCGGAACCAAAGTTTACAGTGATTGTTCTCTGGACTCCTCTCAAGCGGTGGACTTCAACATTCTGATTGCTTGCCGCCAAACTGCTTCATAGCTTATTACCATAAAGTTGACTTGATTTCAACTCTCCTCAACGCCCAAACTGGCGAAGATGCGCCACGCTGCTCCTCACCGCTTATGTCCGCCAGCTCCCATTGAAAATGAATTCCGGCTATGAATTCCGGAAAAGTAGCTTCCGGCTACTTTGACGTTCAGAATCAGAATCAGAAAGAGCTTTATCGCCAGCTATGTTCACACATACGAGGAATTTGTTTTGGTGACAGAGCTTCTACAGTGCAACAGAATTACAGAGACAGGACAAAAAACAGATAATAAATACATTTAAAAATAGAAGTAAGTGTTAAATGCAAATATGCAGATTGACAAGTGTATGTACAGGCGTATTACTGTATACAACGTTACATGTGCAGCTGTTATGTGCAAATTGGCATGTAAAGTGTGTTGTTAAATAAGTGTATGTGTGTGTAAAAAGTGTATAGCAAGTAGTGATGTTGGTTCCACGATTATCATCATCAAGTGTTCATGAGATGGATTGCCTGAAGGAAGAAACTGTTTCTGTGTCGGGCTGTTCTGGTGCGCAGTGCTCTGTAGCGTCCACCAGAAGGTAACAGTTCACAGAGGCAGTGTGCTGGGTGTGAGCGGCCCAGAGTGATTCTGGCAGCCCTTCTGCTCGCTCTGGATAAGTACAGTTCTTGGAGCGTACGAAGGGTTGTACCAATGATTCGCTCAGCAGTCCCAACTATTCGACGTAGTCTTCGAAAATCAGATTTGGTAGCTGAGCTAAACCAGATTATTGAAGTGCAGATGACTGATTCAAGGATTGAGGTGTAGAACTGTTTCAGCATCTCCTTTGGGAGGTTGAACTTCCTCAGCTGACGAAGAAAGTACAGCCTTTGTTGAGCTTTTTTGACAATGGAGTCAATGTGAGTGTCTAACTACAGTTCGGTGCAGAGATGGTGGTGCCCAGGAACCTGAACAACACCACTGCAACCACAGCGCTGTCCATGAGGCTCAGTGGGGGAGTCAATGTGAGTGTCCAACTACAGTTCCTGAGAGATGGTGGTGCCCAGGAACCTGAACGACACCACTGCAACCACAGCGCTGTCCATGAGGCTCAGTGGGGGTTCTCGCCGCTTTCGGTGTGAAAGTACAGTCAGGCCAACAAAAGCTTGCACAGTGCTCAGGACCTTTGCACAGTACTATAGATATTACAAAGTCATGAGCTGTGTGCCTATAGAAGTGTTTCCCAACACTATTGCTGGAGGCACACCAACAGTTCATATTTTGGATGTCTAACTTATCTGACCCATTAACTTCAGGTTTTGGTGTCTCTTCTTATTAGATATGCTCCGATCAGCATTTTTGGCACCGATCGCCGATTACAGATCACCAAGTTCATGATCTGCCGATTGCCAATCACTGCCGATCACAAAATGGCAGGGGAATGGGAATCTTTTATCTATAATCTAGCAGAGTTTGCACCAACACAGTTTTACATCTGTTACTAATAACAACAGAATAGTTACTATTACAATAATAAATAAAAACTAGTATCTATTTAGTAAGTACTAGTATCTAATGAAAATGTACTACTGTAGTATATATTTAATAAGTACTATTATCTAATAAATAAGTGCTAGTATCAAATGAATAAGCACTAGTGTTAAATAAAATAACCTAGTGTCTAAAGAATAAGCTCTGGTATATTTTTATAAAGCACTAGTATCTAAAGAAGAGGCGCTCTCAAATAAATAAGTACTACTAGTTAATGGAAAAGATACTAGTATCTAAAAAATAAGCACAAGTAACATGAAAATAGATACTAGTACGGGCTATAGATTAAATGTCTAAACAGCTTGCCATACATGCAGAGCAAACTGGAGAGTGTGTGCCACACACGGCAGGCCAGGGAAAGCCGCGTCTCTCATTGCTTCCTGCATGTTTTTGCCGTTGTCTGTTAAAATTGCGTGGATTTTTTCTCTTTCGATCCCCCGTGAATAAAACACGCCGCTAAATGCGTTCACCAAAGCCTCCGCAGAACGTGACCCTGTGAAATCCTGACAGTGTAGCAAAATGTTGTGTCTTTCGAAGGTTAGGTCAATAAAGTGTGCCTGTTAAGCTAGGCGGGGACATCGGATAGGTGTCTGCACTCCACATATCACAGGTTGTTCGTCGAGGCAAATGAATTCCATAATTCTGAACGCGATGTCTTTCCACCTCGTACTATCCTGCTGTATGGTGCACGCCGTTTAAACGCATCACTCACAGTCGGCTGGATGAGGGTTTGGGATGTTGTTGGCTTGTATGGCATGTTTTAAGATGCCTAATCATGTTAGTGGTGTTAAACTTCCACTTCGAGCGATTTCATCAAGACATACATTGCAAACGGCTAACTTTACGTTATTGGACACTTTGAAAAAGACAGGGGAACTCGTGTTGCCACTGGTAAGCTCTGCTCTGCTCTGCTGTTGTTTACATGTGTGCCGTGCATGCACGTGTGAAAAGGTCGTGCGAGTAATTTACCTCAAGTGATCTGCTTTTTTGATCGGCGCTTTTGGGGTTAGCCAATCAAGTTATTTTTAGCCAATATCGGCCGATCGTGATCGGTGGCCGATCAATCGGAGCATCGCTACTTGTTGTGTTCTGGTGAGTTGATTCAAGTGTGTTTGATTAGGGAGAGGTTGAAAATGTGTACTGCTGGTGTGCCTTCAGGAACAGGGTTGGGAAACACGGCCTATACAGTAGTGTAGCAACAGATGATCGATACCACTTACTTCAATGTTCCACCATGTAGGATTTGCTGTGTGTGTGTACGTGCTCCAGCCGTGTGTTCGCTGGATGTGTGCCGTGTTTGTCTTCTCGCTGACTTCTAATGTCTATAATTGAGTGTTGTGAACGCAAGCGCAGTGGAGCGCTTTGAGTCGGGCGTGTGTGAATCGGATGAGTCTCTGCTGGATACAGGCAGCGGAATCCTCACAGCTGGCTCGCAGACGCAGCCCTGTTTGTTAAACAATAATGTAATTAAGGCTTTGTGGGACTGCGATGTTGATTCTCCTCCGTGGAGGAAAAAAAAAGTGCGTCCTGAGAGGGTGTGGAGGTGAGACTCATGTGAACAATGCGGGAGGTGTGTTGTTGAATAATTCATCTGCGTTTTTCCTCATTAATCATTTACACTCGCAGTGGTGCGCGTGTGTGTGCGCGCGTTTGTTTTGAGCCGTCGCGACGGGGGTCTGTGTGACCTTTCCTTGCTGTCTCTAAGCAGGTGTCTGGGTGTAATCTCCGGGCTCCTCCACCACGGCACGCCACGGCTTCATCCCTCCACCCTCCTGCGAGCGAGTAATGATTTTCTTAACCTTTTCTCTTGCTTATTAAGGGCCCTGTCAGAATGTTTAAATGCTTATGCTAATCAGGCACGGTCGGAGTCAGGAGGAGGGGGGGGGGGGGTTGTCCCAAAACAATTACGGATAGAGAGAGCGTCTTAATCTGGCAGAAGGACAAGGAAGAGTGTGTGGCAGGTAGAGAAAGAGATCTGTGTGATGCAGGTAGTTTTTAAAGTGATAGTCACTGTAATAACGTTTATTTATAACTAATTTCGAGAGGATCACGTGCTTATGATTGATCACAGCTGGTCCTGCATTATTCAATTGATGATTGACCAATCAGATGATTCCTGAGCCACTATAAATACCATAAGTTCCATATCACAGCCATCTTCATTTTGAAGAATCCCCCCTTCCACCCCTACTCCTCCTCCTTTCCTAGATTGGTGGCACGGCGGCCCAGTGGTTAGCACTGTTGCCTCACAGCAAGAACGTCACTGGTTCTAGTCCTCACCAAGCCAGCTGAAGTTTCTGTGTGGAGTTTACACGTTCTCCCCGTGCTCACGTGGGTTTCCGGGTTCCCCGGTTTCCTCCAACCGTCCAAAAACATGCAATTTAAGTTAACTGACTAATCCAAATCGGCACCATAGACATGCTCCTAGTAAGTAGTTATCTCATAAGAGCGATCACTATCTGTTCATTAGCTACTACAGCAGGGAAGTTCTCCAGATCTACCTGAGCTCAAACTCCCCTGGAGGAGGGAGCCCCGGGCTTGAGGATCTTATGAGCTCAGGGCTCTCTCCCGAGACAGCATGCCAAACAAGCTTTATAATCAATCATGAGCTAAGTGTGAACTCTTGAAATCTAGATTTACGTAGGTCCACACATACAGATGAAGTCAGAGTTATTAGCCCCCCTTGAATATTTTCGTGAATATAGCTGTTATGTCAATGCTAAGGCATTAGCATTAGCCGTTATGCTTTTTAAGCTAATCATTTCAGCCTTCAATGGGCGTTGTGCTAAAAACAACAAAACCCTACCATCGTTTTTTTTCCTGTTGGCCCCGGTGGCCTGCAGAGGTATTACAGGTGATGTGATCTCTCTCATAATTTAGTTAATGTTTCTCAAAATATACCTTTAAAATATATCAAAACTATATTTATCATTATAGCAGTCTGAAATGCCTTAATTATTTCTAGATGTGTCATTATTTCTACGGTGTGTTGTCAGTCAGACGAGTAGTAATTTTCCGCCTATTCCAAAATGCATTAATGACTATAGCAGTGCATCAACATCATCAAGCGGGCCTGATTGCGTTATTACTAAATGAAGTGCAGTTCTTGCTGATTGTGTTTTGATTCATTTAACAATGCAGTAATTCCACAACCAAGCAGGATTTAAGGATATTTGTGCCACTGACATGTTTCAGAACACCATTTAATTCTGTCACATTGTCCTTCAGTTTAAATATGCCCATCACAATGTCATATGAACATTGCTCTTCAACGTATGTAAATGTAAATAATGCAGGGTTCCTATATGTTCATGTTGTCCCAACATAAATCAATTAGGAT
>CAIGQQ010025671.1:0-5000 GCA_903798035.1 Danio albolineatus | reverse complement strand
CATCATGTGAGTGACTCTCGCTTTTCCCATGTGATGAAGCTGAACCATTATCAGGGTGTCCGCGGTTCCTTAAAGTACACATAAAATCAAAACAAGCCGTATTGATTTTGTTAGCTCACATTGCTAGTTTTGTGGGGAACAATTCAACTGTGCATGTCGTTAAGAAAAAAAAAGTGTTAAAATTCTCAGATTAGGTCTGTCTGAGGTATTGGGCGGGGCTAACATACTTAACCACGCCCCTCCAGCTCCAGTAATGCCGAGGAGGAGGAGTCTGTTAGGCTGTAATAACTCTCCCCAAACCCTTTTCCAGATCTTTCTGAATGAAATGCCTACTCTACTACATCCAATCAGCTCGCAGTAGAAAAAACAAGCCACGCCCTCTGTTTTCTCATTTAATATTCCATTTCTTTAGGATCTGCATCATAATACAGAAAAAAAGTTTGCAGCTTCAAGTTTATGCAGACTTTAAAAAGTCTTAAAGTGTATAGTATAAAGTTGAAGCCTTAATTAGACTCAATCCTAATTCTATTGTTGTACCCCTTCCCCTTCCCATTGGCCCTTGAAACAGAGTGTGAAGGGGAAGGGCTTCAAAATGTACCCCTAAGAAATGGGACAGCACTACAACACCTGCACACGTCATCATATGTCATCGCAATCTCTTGCTTCATATGAGATTGACGATCTCGACAGCTGTAGTTATTCCAGTTGTGTTATTTTTTGGTGTTTATCTTCTGGAAATTACTGAAGGCAACGATATCATGTAACCATAACGATATAATGTGGAAATAAGATCGTAACTGCACTGTGCATTTATACCGTGGCCATATTCATCTATGTAAACACCCTATGAGAACAGCTATAGAGAATTGGGACACCCCTACCCCTTCATGTGAACGCCCAAAACGAAGGGTAGGGGTTTTAGTTTAGTTCAGTAGTAACTCATTTTAGTTTAGTTCAGTGTGGTTTAATATTCACTGCTGAGAGTCCAAACACTGAAGAGTAATCCATCGATGCGCATCGATTCCCATGCAAGCCAGAGGCGACAGCGGCGAGGAAAAGATCTCACCAATTGGTGAAAGTGAAGAATTAAAAAACCTAGAGAGAAACCAGGCTCAGGTGGGCACGACCATTCCTCCTATGGACAGACGTCTTGTGCAGAACTGCAGTCTAGGCGCCGGAGGCTGGAGAACGCTGGACGTCCATCGTGGAGAAGCCGCGGGGGTCACCGGCTGGTGAACAGGCTGGCCCTTTTGGAACTGCGAGGACTTGTCTGTAACTGAGGTCTTACAGGGAATCGGTCTCATGCTCTTCACTCCTTCATGACCACCACAGCAGCTGCTCAGGATACGACCTGGTCCAGGATTATGGAAACCTCAGGAATGATAAAAAACAGACTAACATAAGCACAGATGCCATTCAAATTATAATGTCTTTTAGGAAGTGTTCCCGGCTCCGGTTGCCCTAAATAATGCAGGCTAACAATCCTTTAGATGATTTGGATTCCAATGGCATTTGTGTTTTATGTGTATGCTAGTGCAAAGAGATGTGTCTTTAATCTAGTTTTAAACTGACAGAGTGGGTCTGCTTCCCGAACTGTGCTAGGAAGGCTGTTCCAGAGTTTAGCTGCCAGAAGCACCTTTGTATAACTAGCACTTCTTGTGTGTATTGCTTCTTCTTGTTGAATCACTGAATGCCTCCTCAATTGCCCTCCTCTGTCAAGCTCCTAAAGTTTGCAGACGACACCACCCTTATCAGCCTCATTCAGGACGGTGACGAGTCTGCTTACAGACAGGAGGTTAAGGAGCTGGCTGTCTGGTAGAGTCACAACAACCTGGAGCTCAACACGCTCAAAACAGTGGAGATGATAGTGGACTTCAGGAGACACCCCCCTGCTCTCCCCCCACTGAGCATCATGGACAGCACCGTGGCAGCAGTGGAGTCATTCAGGTTCCTGGGCACCACCATCTCTCAGGATCTGAAGTGGGACACTCACATTGAATCCATTGTCAAAAAAGCTCAACAAAGGCTGTACTTTCTTCGTCAGCTGAGGAAGTTCAACCTCCCAAAGGAGCTTCTGAAACAGTTCTACACCTCCATCATTGAATCAGTCATCTGCACTTCAATAACTGTCTGGTTTAGCTCAGCTACCAAATCTGACCTTCGAAGACTACGTCAAATAGTTGGGACTGCTGAGCGAATCATTGGTACAACCCTCCCTACTCTTCAAGAACTGTACTTATTCAAAGCGAGCAGAAGGGCTGCCAAAATCACTCTGGACCCCTCACACCCAGCACACTGCCTCTGTAAACTGTTACCTTCTGGTCGACGCTACAGAGCACTGTGCACCAGAACAGCCCGACACAGAAACAGTTTCTTCCCTCAGGCAATCCATCTCATGAACACTTGATGATGATAACTGTGGAACCAACATCACTACTTGCTATACACTTTTTACACACACATACACTTTTTTTAACAACACACTTTACATGCCAATTTGCACTGCTGCACATATAACGTTGTATATAGTAATATGCCTGTACGTACACTTGTCAATTTGTATATTTGCATTTAACACTTACTTCTATTTTTAAATATATTTATTATCTGTTTTTGTCCTGTCTCTGTAATTCTGATCACTGTAGACGCTCTGTCACCAAAACAAACTCATTGTATGTGTGAACATACCTGGCAATAAAGCTCTTTCTGATCTGAAAATTGTAAGTCGGAAGCATCTGCAAAATGACTAATGTAAATAAATCAATAATTAGCACTTTTTTTGTTGTTAGATTCACTCACAGACTGTCAAATCTGACCACTAACAGATAGGAAACGTTTCTTTCCAAAACAAAACAAGCTTTGACAGAGCGTTTCGAGACATTCTGATTGATCCAGCGGTCAGCAAAGATGAAATACCCGCAGTGCGACGGACAAGTAAACTAAAGATTGATACAAACATGCTGATAGACAAGCTTGCCTGTACCCTTGAACCTGCGCATGCCTCATACTGTGCGGCCCTTCAATCAACAGTGGCCGTTTTATTATATTTTTTCAGAAAGAGCGAGCACTAAGTGTGTCCTACCAATGAAGGTCAGCTATTAGCAGGGCGTTCCCGTGGAAAATGCTCCTACCTGCTGGTCTCGCGCGGAGGGTCAGGCAGAAACCAGACAATGGAGGCCAATCACCAACAACCGCCATTCAAATCAAGGACTGATTGAAGTAGCGCTGCAATTACCTCGCCGAGTGGAGCTTTGTTTTTCCACCATCCTCCACTCCGCTCTTCTTCTTCCTCCTCGCAGATCTCCTCCGTTTGTTTAAAAGGGCACCGGCAAGGACGCGGGCGGTCTCTTTCAATCGAAGCTGGAGAGAGAGAGGTCAGGGAGGTGGTACAGTGTGTTAGCGAGTTGACCAGCAAGTCAAGTGAGTCTGCGTTTGAGGAGCTCTGGAGGAAACCGGCGAGAGATTTCAGAGCTGTAACACGGGCGTTGGAGGTTTGTGTAAAGGTTTTGGAGAAGCAACATATCTAAATGAAACAATCGTGCCCACCGCCTCCGCTCTCCTAGCAGACTTGTTCTCATTGGTAGATCTCTGAAAGGTTGGAATAGGTCATACATGCTGCATTTAAGCTCAAATTTAGAGTAAGACGTTAAAAATGTGTAGCAGTTGTGGTACAAGACTAAAGCTCATATCTGTTGCATTTTAACTCATGCAGTATAATGAAAATCTGGGTATACTGAGGCATGGTAAAATAATAAAAGATCAGTATATGTCAATGGACATACTGTGAGTCTGTGAATGTGAATAAACCTGAATGAAAACATAAATGTTTTTTTTTATTTTTTATAATGTATTTATTAATTTTTTAAGCAATACAGATACAACAACAAACAAGTGAACAGAACATGGGGAGAAAGAAAAAAAATATATAAGGAATAAAATAAAAATAAATTAAAAAAAGAGCCGTCAATAAAATTAGATATTGCATATTCATGCTCCACAAACCTTAGGTTATGTTTTAACCCATATGTAACAAGAATGCAATTTTCACTGATTTAAGCTTTTTAAAAAAAAGCAAGTTCCAACATACATAGTTTTAAAATATAGCTGTATTAAGCTGGTAGTTTTATTATTATTATTATTATTATTATTATTATTATTATTATTACAAGTAAAATCTGTTGAAAATATTCATTTTTGAAGCCAAAACAAATGATTTGGCTAATAAAACCACTTACAAATAATCAGTCTTCTCTTTGCTCTATTGCTGCTTTTCAAATTGAAATTATTGAAAAGAAATGAAAACAGCAGCCTAGAGTCCTGACCTAAACCTGAATGAAAACACACACACGAATACAGTTGAAGTCCAAATTATTAGCTCTCTTGTGAATTTTTCTTTCTTTCTGTTATTTCTCAAGTGATATTTAAAGGAGTAATGAAAAATTACAGAATTTGCGATATGTTTTCTTCTAGACCATTTCAATGTGTTAATGTCATTGGTCCTTGAACCTTTCCTGCTTGTTCTAATACTACATCATAACCGTTTTTTTTTTTAAATAAAAAGTCTTAAAATGTAATCAACTTATAAAAAAACATCCCATAATGTAAATACTTTGTCAATTAATAAGAATATGTCAATAACTCAATTTTAACAAAAATGTCAGATAGAACCTTATAATTCTAAGGTGACGACATATATATCTGTGTGTGTTTGTGTGTTTTAATTCAGGTTTAGGTCAGGACTCTGGGCTGCCTTTTTAATCATTTCAATTCAGTAGCAAAGCAAAGAGAAGACTGATTTTTTAAAAACGTTTTTATTACCCAAATCATTTGTTTTGGCTTAGAAAATTAATATTTTCTATCTTTTCTACATGTCATACTTGTAATAAAAAATACTTTAAATAAAGCTATATTTTAAAACTATTTAAAAGAGCCACATATTGATAAATAATGTTATAATAGCTGTTTTAATGTGAAAATATGATTGAATTGCCTCTTGTTAC
>CAIGQQ010025665.1:0-14051 GCA_903798035.1 Danio albolineatus | reverse complement strand
ATATATATATATATATATATATATATATATATATATATATAAACGAATATATATAACAAATATATAACGAATATATAAATAAAGAATCTAACACAGACCACCCGTGTGACAACACTGTGAAAGCACATCTCAGCATCCTCTGGTATTATTATCATAATTATAATTAAGGGTCAAACTTCCCAAGGCTCAAATCCTAGAATCTCTCCTGGTGGTTTCGAAATACTAATGGAATTTTGAAGGAAAAAAAAAAAGGTAGAAGAGAAAGTCAAATCATAACTGTGTGTATGGCAGATGAAAGCAGCTCTGGAAAACCCTTTCTGAGCATCAACCTGTATTTTATTCCTTTGTATTTTCTGCCCAGGTGCGTCATATTTCTTCAAGGGAAAGGAGTACTGGCGTGTGGCGGGCAGCGATATGGAGGTTGAAGTGGGTTATCCGCGTCCCATCGGCAAGGATTGGCTGGTGTGCACAGAAATGCAGTCGGACTCCCCAGAGATGCAAAATAACTCAAACACAAGACTTCACGGCCAGCATCATGCGGACCATGCAGAAAATGGCTATGAGGTTTGTTCCTGCACTTCAGACTCAGCCTCCCCGCTTGGGACGCGACTGACCCTGTCGCCAGCATGGGTGTTTGCGCCACTCTTGACGCTTGCTCTCGCTCTTTCCTCTGCACCGCTCTGATAAGGGCAGAGCCACAGGCCTGTGCTCAAACAAACTCCAGTAGCCTGTGGGTGAAGAGAGAACGAGAGAGCCATGAGAGCTCTGAAAAAGCCTTTCGCCAGCACCGGACTGATGGAAGAGCCTCAGCACTTCAATCAAGAGAGGGATTGGATCACTTTTTAGTTTTTGGTTGATGCTTTTTGTTGTCTTTTTTTGTTTTTGGAAAGTGAAAATTCTTCTTCTTATTATTATAATTATTACTAGTGGCGGTGGTGGTGCTTGCTGTTGCGATATGAACAAACACAATCATAAACCCAAGCATTAAAGTTCGGCACATAGTTTTTCTCACACCATTTGAGCTACTACAGAGCCCCTAAGGGGACATTGAGATGGAAAAAGATGAAATGCGGGGAAATAATCTATTGTGTTCCACAACAAAACTTTTGCATTGCCCCAAGAACCTTTGGGTTCATTCACAAAAACTTTGAAATCAAAATAACATGCTGTGGCAAGAAGGAGGTTTCATGAAGGAAAGCAATAGACTTTCAAGCAAACACAAATGTTTTCTTAGTACACAAAATAAGTTTCTCAGGGGAACGCAATACTTTGACAGGAACGGGTTTTTCTTGAGGCAATGGTTTTGGTGAGTAGTTGTTAAGATCAGGACAAATCCACAGTACTTTTGGCAGAACATGAAGGTTTCAAACGATCACAAATGTTTTGTGAATTAACCAAGTTTAATTTGAGAAAACTTTCAATGGTTTTGTGAAAGAACGCAACAGGTTTGCAAGAAACCACAAAACTTTGTTAGTGAAAACAATAAAGCCACTGTTTTGCAAAGAGATAGTTTCATGGGGTAACAAAAAAAAATATTTTTGAGAATGCAAAATTATGCACAAGAAAAAATTGGGGAAAATACTGTTTAATTTGATCATTGGGATGGTCCATATTTTCCCAAATTTGGGTTTTAACAACTCAGCTTTTTAGTGTTTTGTAAGAAAACATCAAAACTAAATTGTGAGAACAACACAGTAACTTTGCACAAGATATTTTACCAACAAAATTTAAAACCATGAACAATATTTTTGTGACAGAATACAAAAGCTCAGCAGAATGCGATGTTGTTCTGTTGGCTTCATCGAGCATGGACCTTCAGCATGCAATGGGGCGGTTTGCTGCTGAGTGTGACGCGGCTGGGATGAGAATCAGCACCTCTGAGTCCGAGGCCATGGTGCTCCACTGGAAAAAGGTGGTTTGCCATCTTCAGTTTAGAGGAAAGTCATTACCCCAGGTGGAGGAGATCAAGTATCTTGGGGTTTTGTTCATGAGTGAGGGACGGATGGAATGTGAGATTGACAAGCGGATTGGTGCAGTAATGCGGTTGATGTACAGGTCCATTGTGGTAAAGAAGGAGCTGAGCTGAAAGGCAAAGCTTTCTATTTACCGGTCAATCTATGTTCCTACTCTCACCTATGGTCATGAGCATTGGTTCATGAGTCATGACCGAAAGAACAAGATCTCAGATACAAGCGGCCAAAATGAGTTTCCTTCAGAGGGTGGCAGGGCGTACCCATATGGATTGGATGAGGAGCTCTGACACCCGGGAGGGGCTCGGAGTAGAGCCGCTGCTCCTCCACATCGAGAGAAGTCAGCTGAGGTGGCTCGGGCATCTGTTTTGGATGCCTCCTGGACGCCTACCAAGGGAGGTGTTCCAGGCATGTCCCACCGGTCGGAGGGACACGCTGGAGGGACTATGTCTCTCGGCTGGTCTGGGAAAACCTCGGGATCCCCCCGGAGAAGCTGGAGGAAGTGTCTGGGGTTCTCTCCTAAGACTGCTGCCCCCGCGACCCGGCCCCGCAAAAGCGGTAGAAAATGAATGAATAAGAACGCAAATCCTCTCCATCTCATTTTGTCCTTAGGCACACTATATATGCCACAGACATGAATGTTATCTTCATGACTGATATAACCATGCCGGTTGTTGAGGTGTGCTGTTAATTAATCAGACCTGCGACTTCACCTGGCAAACAGTAAAACAACCCAAACATACAGCAGGTGGGATATGAGCCATATTAAAGACTTCAAATAAACTATGAATACACCCATGAACAAACCTACTGAAAAATTGGTCACAACACCCATCATGGCAGCAGGTTTTTTGCGCAGACAAGCATCACTGGCATTTTCATTTGAATAAGTAAAAACAAGGTATTGTTTTCTTCATGTAATCATTTTTTGCATTTCAAAATATATTAATTTCAAGGTATTACAGTAGCCTGCTTTCAACCAGAGCCAGTAATAGTAATGATCGTGAGGATAATGATAGGTAGTAATATTGCAGATATTGAAAGGTGGCATAAATCTCAAGAATAGGGCTACCTGCTGGCTGCAGTTCAGAGGCATCATGGGATACCATGAGTCACAACCTTAACCTTCCCTCACTCCAAGTGCTTTAAAAATCCTGTCACTCAACTTTATTGGCACCTTTTTCCTTTTTTATTGGCTCTCTTTCTTACTAAAAGCATAATCCTTTACTTAATCTACGGGTTCCTTATCGTAACCATCTCCTCGTCCTCTCTGACCCACCATTTCTCAGTGTCTTAGCATTTTTCCCCTATATTTCCACCTTCGTATTTACTCTCATCTCCAATAATGACTGTTTTAGTAATAAACACCATCAATATCATCACTCTAAAGCAATGGCATTTACTTATGATTGGAAACAACTGTATTTTTGTACACAGTTGTGTAGTTCTTCAAGGTCGAGCATGATGCTGCATTCACAATGCCTGGATCACCGCAGCCAGATTTGTTTATACGATTATTATTTGTATTTTTTTTTTTGTCTTGTTACAGTTTTTCCCCAGTCAGAGAGAGTGGAGGACATAATGAGAAATACATAAACAGACCAGGAGGATGTTTGACTCATCCTGGGCTGCTGCTGAGAGTGCACTCTGATCATTTATGGAAAGAAATGCTTATATACTATATATAAATATACATATATATATATTTAAGATAAAACTTCTATGGCAGTTGCAAAAAAAAAAAAACAATGTACATTCTGAGCTGTCTTTTATAAGGTGAAATATTTTTGTAGAAAAATAAAGAAGAATGAGCAAACTGCTGTGATGAGTGCTGTAATTTCATGTCTTACCGAGGCTCTCGGTGGCTTTTTCCCCCACAGACATGACAGCTGCTTTCACGCGGTACCTGGAACCGCTGTTTGTGTGCGCCACATTCTCCTGGATATTGCAAAATAACAACATGCCACACGTCATCAGAATTGCCTTACAGCAAACAGATTGCTGCCTTGGTACTACAGTATATTGCTGTTTTGTTTATGGAAAGACCATGAAATTGATTCTTTGCATAGCTAAGAAATGTTCTGATGTAGGTTTGCATGCAAACAATTAAAACTTAATACTTTGCATTCTTTCATCAATATTACATCAAATTAAACTCATTTAAATATTATGAATAGTTAAAACTGCATTTATGTTAATAAGAGTAAGTACGCAATACATATGTATACATTGTACACAATACATTAAATACATATGTACACAATACATATTTGCAAATCCTTATTCTTAAGCAGTGTTTGTGTCAAAATTATGGATTGTTGACATATCAATGGGCGCCAAGGTGGCATAGTGAGTAGCACGTTCGCCTCACAGCAAGAAGGTTGCTGGTTCGAGCCTCGGCTGGGTCAGTTGGCATTTCCATGTGGAGTTTGCATGTTCTCCCCGTGGTTGCGTGGGTTTCCTCCGGGTGCTCCGGTTTCCCCCACAAGTCCAAAGACATGTGGTACAGGTGAATTGGGTAGGCTAAATTGTCCGTAGTGTATGAGTGGGAATGAGTGTATGTGGATGTTTCCCAGAGATGGGTTGCGGCTGGAAGGGCATCTGCTGCGTAAAAAATATGCTGGATAAGTTGGCGGTTGATTCCGCTGTGACGACCCCTGATTAATAAAGGGACTAAGCCGACAAGAAAATGAATGAATGAATGATATATCAATAATGTTATCAGTGTCCCCTGACCGCTTGTCAGCTCTGCTGCCCTCACCAAAATGTAAAAGTAAAATAATACAGTAGTACATTTCATTGACATAACTTTCAAAAAGGTTGCATCCTTTAACCATCCAACAGTTCAAACACTTTTATAATGTTCTATTTTTGTATATATATAGAGAGAGAGAGAGAGAGTTGATGATATCTTGCAATGTCAATACTAAACATTTATTGTTTAAATATATAAAAAGGAATCTAGTAAAGGGCGACACGGTGGCGCAGTAGGTAGTGCTGTCGCCTCATAGCAAGAAGGTCGCTGGTTTGAGCCTCAGCTGGGTCAGTTGGCATTTCTGTGTGAAGTTTGCATGTTCTCCCTGTGTTCGCGTGGGTTTCCTCCGGGTGCTCCGGTTTCCCCCACAAGTCCAAAGATATGCTGTATAGGTGAATTGGGTAAGCTAAATTGTCCATAGTGTATGTGTGTGAATGAGAATGGATGTTTCCCAGAGATGGGTTGCGGCTGGAAGGGCATCCGCTGCTTAAAACAAATGCTGGATAAGTTGGCGGTTCATTCCGCTGTGGCGACCCTGGATTAATAAAGGAACTAAGCCGAAAAGAAAAGAAATTAATCGATAAAGGAATCTAATAGATACAAGTGTGCAGTGTGTGGTTTTGTGACCAGTCTGTCACCAGACCTATTAGCTAGCAGCAAATTAAAAAACATTGAAATGGCAAAACCTGTTATTGTCAGCCCTGTAACTTCACAAAACATTGTTTTTAGTCTTTTTACAGTTTTGTGGTAATGTATGACAGATGTCATTATGATTTACTCGATGTTATTCTGGTCAATCAAAGTTTGGGTCAGTCCTATCATTATTGATCATTTCAAAACAGTGTCCATTTTAAAACATAGTAAAAAATATTTTAAGTGACCTTCCACATTTATGCCTACTTCATAAGTTTAACTGTAGTTTAAAAGTATTTATTTTAATACTTTTTCTATAAAAATCTCAAAATGTCCTACCTAGCGTGATCACCCTCCAAAATCAGACTGTTATTTATCATCTAAATGCTTGTGGCTGCAACTGGGGTAGTTAAAACGTCAAAGAATGAGGTGAACGAGTTGTTATAATTTTTTTTTTATTATTATTAAAAAGCCTTAGTTGGCATGATTAGGCATCAAACAACGTCACTTTAAGAGTAATACGCTTAAGTGTCCTCCTAGACTTCAGTTCATGGCAGCAGGTAAACACCGCGGGGGCTTCCCTGCTCCAGCCTACGTAACCCGGTGAGAGATAAAACAATGAAGTCCTCTGTAGCACACCTTGGTGTTGTCTGTAATAGTGTCGTCCCAGTACTGAAGTTTTTAAAACGTCCATTTCCCGCTAACAATTAAGCGCTGCTGAGCGCGTTCATGAACAGCTGAACATAATATTCGCCAGTGCTCAACAGAAATGACTGTGATTGGCAGTGAAGGTCATTATTTAACCGCTCATCAAAGATTGCAAACAAAGATACACAGACACTGGATCGTTTTAAAGCCGCGAAGATCAGTCGACTCATCAAGCGGATCGCTCGTTTGTGTTTGCACTCGGTACATATCAGCGAAGTGCCGCAAGTGCAGTGAACTGATGACCATCACAGCCAATCACAGTCATTTCTGTTGAGCACGTGAACACAGCAAATCAACGGTGTTTAAGAACGCCATCAACAGTGCCTTATATGTTAATGAGAAACTATTTAGGTTAACTAGGTTAAACTTTTTTTTTTACATTTCACAACCGAATTTTTGTATTGTGACGAGTCTAATATAGCGAAAGAAGCAGTTCATTAACTTGAGTTTGATAATTGAAGTTTATTTATAAAGTAATTTCGTGAGAATCACGTGCAGATGATTGCTCACAGCTGGTCCCGCATTATTGAATTTATGATTCACCAATCAGATGAGTCCACTATAAATACCCGAAGTTCCATATCACAGCCATCTTCGTTTTGAAGAATCCCCCCTTCCACCCCTACTCCTCCTCCTTTCCTAGATGGGTGGCACGGTGGCCCAGTGGTTAGCACTGTTGCCTCACAGCAAGAACGTCACTGGTTCTAGTCCTTACCAAGCCAGCTGACATTTCTGTGTGGAGTTTACACGTTCTCCCCGTGCTCACGTGGGTTTCCCCCGGGTTCCCCGGTTTCCTCCCACCATCCAAAAACATACAACTTAAGTTAATCGACTAATCCAAATCGGCACCATAGACATGCTTCTAGTAAGTAGTTATCTTTTTATAGCAATCACTATCTGTTCATTAGCTACCCGCAGGGGAGTTCTCGAGATCTACCTGAGCTCAAACTCTCCTCTCGCCTTGCGAACGAGAGGGAGCCCTGGGCTCGAGGATCTTATGAGCTCAGGGCTCTCCCGGGAAAGCATGCCAAACAAGCTTTATAATCAATCATCAGCTAAGTGTGAACTCTTGAAATGGCATCTAAAACGTGTGTTTGGGAACGAAAATGTTAGCTAACTAGTGCCATTTCCCCTTAACTTGGCTGAAAAGGAGATCTGATATCCCTCTTTATTTTCACCCTTCATTCAGAACGGACCTTTGGATCAGTCGGAAGGCGGTGAAAGTATAAATTTGTGTCACTTTCTCTTTGCCGATAAGATATACAGCCAGGTACACAACATTCCTGTGTGACTCAGGTGATACTTCCGGGTACCTTCCCACCACAGCTTCGATTACGCTGTCTAAAACGGCAGCTGCGTGAAATCAGTCTATGGGAAAAGCGCTTGACGTTGTCTTCTTGTTCGTGAAGTATGTTTTAAAAAGTGTTGAAAGCTAAACCAGTAACGTTAACTGAACGTTATGTGACAAAGTTATCTTCGGCTGGCGATAACAGAAAAACTTTGAGCGGCAAAATGTTCCATCAAAGGTTCCAGCTGCTAATCAGTGGCTGCCTGGAGAGCGCCAATGCCCGCCAGTGACAGCAGGTAAGCAGAGTGGTCATGTAGGCTACTCTAGTGGTGGCTGAAACTGCATTTATTCAGCCCCGGGGACTGAATGTGCTGTAATTCTGTGAAATACTGCCTTAAATTTCAGTGGGGTTTAGCTTTTATGCTTCCTTTGAAGGTAAAAACATGTTCAGGCCATGCTTGAGTGCACTCAAGTGGTGTCCAACGGGCAGATGTACTTTAGTAGTCTGTAGCCAACAGACTTAAAATCATGTAGCTGGATTATGTCGAATTGTCAAAGTTCAATATATTTTAGTGAGCCGAATGTAATTCATAGAAATTACAATGAATGCGTTCTAAGAAATAGCTAGTGTTTTTTTTATTTTATTTAGAAGGTAATTAATCTACTGACCCTATATCTGTCTGTCAATACTAAAAATGCTGGGTCTTTGCAATCCAATTTTGGGTCAAATATGGACGGTCACTCTTTATTTTGATGGTCCGCTTGTTGAATACGAGTTACATTCCAACTAATTCTCATTAGATTATAAGTAGACTGTTAGGTTTTGGTTAGGGGTATGGTTAGTGTAAGTTGTAAGTTAGTGTAAGTTTTTTATAGTCAGTTAAATGTCTGTTGAATGTCAGTATCAACAGATGTTAAGTAGACAGTTTACCAATCCTCAAATGGACCATCGAAATAAAGTGCTACCATATGGACAAACCCAACAGTTAAAAAGTGTCAAAATCCAGCATTTTTTGTGTATTTACTGCTTTTAAATAGGGCATCAATAATAGCTTTGGTATCTATCTATCTATCTATCTATCTATCTATCTATCTATCTATCTATCTGTCTACAGTATCTATCTATCTATGATTTTTTTTTTAATAAACACGCATTTCAATTTTAGTTCTTGCACACTAAAAGATAGTTCTAACAAGTTAAAAAAAAAACGTTGGAACAGCATTTACCAATTTGTACTATTGCCATTCCTTTTTACAACACTTAAAAGACATTTGGGGACTGAAGACACCAAGTGGAGTGTTTCAGGTGTAATTTTGTCCCATTCTTCCTGCAAACAAGCTTAAGGTAGGTGGGCAAGAGTGCATGCTCTTCGTTGTCGCATTTTTCAAAATCCACCACACATTCTCTATTGGAGACAGGTCGGGACTGCAGACAAGCCAGTCAAGTACCTGTGTCCTCGTCCTCCACAGCCAGGACTTTGTAATGTGTGCAGAATATAATTTTGCTTTGTCTTGTTGAAATATGCATGGAAAAGATGTCTTCTTGCAGGCAACATATTGAGCTTCAAAATCTCTAGGTATATTTCAGCATTATTGGTGCCATCACAAAAGGGCAATTTACCTCTGCCAAGGGCACTGACACAACCCCACACAACCCCTATGACAGACCCTTGCTTTTGGACTTGTAGCTGGTAACAGTCTGGATGATTCTTTTCATATTCGGTCTGGAGCACACAGCGTCTATTTCTCCCAAAAAATATGATTCATCTGATCACAGTACACGTTTCCACTGTGATGATCCGTCCCAGATGCCTCCAAGCCTAGAGAAGTTGACATGGTTTTGGAAAATGTTTACATGGGGCTTTCTTTTGACACAGTACAGTTTTAACTGGCATCTGTGGATTTAACTATGATATCTCTTATAGATCAAAGATCACGATAGTTCAGCTTAGGCTTTCACCCTTGTCCTTTACACACTGAAATTCCAAGAAACTCCAGATTCCTTGAATCTTTTAAATACATTATGCACTGTTGAAGGTGAAATATTCAAACGTCTTTCTATCTTTCTTTGAGTACTATTGGTTTTAAACATTTCAATAATTTTCTCACATATTTGTTGGCAAACTGGTGATCCCTGGCCCATTTTTGCTCCTAAAGGACTAGACCTTCCTTAGATGTTGCTTTTGTACCAAATCATAATTACAATCACCGCTTGAAATCACCTGTTTCAAATCACATCATTTAAACAATTTCAAGAGTTCACACTTAGATACTGTTTGACAAGTGTTAGCAGGTTTGGCTTGCTGTCCCGGGAGAGAACCCTGAGCTCGGAGATTGTTGAGCCCAGGGCTCCCCGCCTGGTAGAATGAGCATGTAACGGGGAGTACGAGATCAGGTAGTTCTCGAGGGCTCCCCATGTTAAAGATAGAAGGGGTGGATGGGGGTTTCTTCGGAAAACGAAGATAAAGGAGTGTTATTTGCTGGGATACTTATAGTGGGATTGATTTAATCTGATTGGCTGACTAGTGATTGTAAATGAGAGACCAGCTGCGGTCAATTATATCACGTGCTCCTCTCGAAATTTGTTTGTGAAACTTCACTTACCTGATTACCAGCCCTAAATTGCTCCTGTCCCACCTTTTTTGGAATGTGTTGCAGGCCTGGATGACAGGAAACGACGTATATTTACAAATGAAATTAAATTCACCAGCCAAAACATGAAATATTTTGTGTGTGTTTTGTAAAAATATAGCATAGCGAATATATCCATTCATATATCACTTTGAAGTATCTGTTTGTGTATTTAGATGACATTCGTCCATCAAACACAAATCCATTTTGTTCTTTGTTTGCATATATTTTAATTCTACTTGAGTTTATCATGTTTGTAAAACCATGCCTCGTCAAGTTTTTACACAGTAAAAAATCAAATAAATAACCATCTCTGCCAAGGCTAAACCGCCCCCTCTAAACCATTCCTCTAGTGGTTGTAGGCACAGACTTTGAGTGTTTTGAACACATTGTATGACAGTCGCAAGCGGTACAAGTGTCGCTCTTCCCTCAATGGAGCTGTAGGGCTTTGGATGGAACAACAGCAAGGGAATCCACCAGATGGTTCAAGCAGAACCAATCCATTCCCTCCTGGGCCTTTGCAATTCACAAAGCTGCCATACACGCCAAGCCAAATGCGCACACAGCCCGGGGGTCTGCACTGGTATTGATAGTGGTGATAGACCCTTTCATAAGGCGATCAGGAACAGTCACCCACCTGCACGTCTCAGTCTCCAACTGACAGTTTGTGATAACCCTTTGGCTTCGACACATACGAGGAGCAGTTGGTTGATGGTTGATTTGTCATGAGTTTAACTCCTCTGCACTTCCATTTGATGAGCTGGCAGGTGACTCATGTGAACACTATAGATTTAGTGCTCGCAGGTCTTTCAAGTTGAAACGGCAGCTCTTTGATCTCCATCATGCATCTGCGACATCGCTTGCCTACAGCAGACAAGCAGCTCTGCCTGCTGGCCTCATTAACTCTGGAGAGATCTGACGTCTGTGGCGTCACAATTTACATCCAGCCTTAATTTCCACCATCATGTTCAGCAGAAGCAGTTTTTTCCCTCTAGTGCAAATCATGAAAGACTTTGACGAAACAAATTTGACTGGACTGGATCTCTAAATGAGAGCTGTTTTTGAGCAACAAGAGTGAACAGAACCAACATGAAAGAGCAATTTGATGGCTTTCACCGTCATCTGTACTGCCAGCACCTGCCGTTCCACTTCATACTTCATAGAGCAAGAGTCGCGCTCAGTTTTTGAAGTCATTTTGACTAAATGGGTCACAACACAGAATGCTAAACGCTCTCAGCTGGATCTTCTAAATGATTCGTCCTCGGACTCATTCCAGCTGCCTCTGCATTGGAGATGCTATTGTCCTTAATGGAATAGTTTACCCAAAATGAAAATTCTATCATCATTTAGTTTCTCTTTAATTGTTTCAGACCTTCAAGAGATTCTTTTTTTTCTGTTAAACACAAAAGAAAATATTTTGAAAAATGTTGGAAACCTGTAACCATGGTTTTGTTTTTCATTTTGCAAGTCAATGATTAAAGATTTTCAGCTTTCTTTAAAATAGATATATTTGTGTTTAACAGAAGAAAGAAGCTCATGCGGGTTTGGAAGCGCTTGAGGGTGAGTAAATAATAAGTTAAAAAAAAATTCATTTTTGGCTGAACTGTCCCTTTAAGGTTCAGTGTCTTTTGTTAGCCTGCAGCGCCCTCTTGTGGCACAATTTAAAATATTTAACCCCAGACCTTGATAATGTGATAATATAATAGGAACTCATAATGATAATAATGAATATTCTAAAGCTTTTAAATGGATACTTCACCCATTCTGTCTACTTTTTTTCTTTTGTTGAACACAAAAGAAGATATTTAGAAAAATGCTGGTATCAGCAATCGAATCTAGATTAAACATTTTATGTAATTAGACTGCTTTTATCATTATTTGCAATTTTATAATTCTGGTAATTTGTCATTTTTTAATTTAGTATTTCAGATAGATGTGATTATTTTGTTCCTTACAAAAGAAACTTTAAAAAACATTCAATTTGTTTTTAACAATAAGGAATATTATTATTTCTTAAATTAGAATTTAGTTGTAAAGTAAATACTTAAGTCCAAAGGGCTTTATAACAAATAAGAAAAGAAAAAATAGGGGAACAAACAATTTGCATGATTGCTTGTAATTAGGTACTAATCACAGCTTGTTACCATGTGAAAATTGCATTTGTTTTTGTACATACATATATATTGAAGGTGGGTTGAAAAGGCCAAACTGGCGTAGTGTACTGTATGAGTGTGAATTGGAGAGTGTATGGGTGTTTCAGTCGGCATAGATACATGTCAGCATACACTCTCAGAAATAAAGGCAGAGGAGCTGTCACTGGGGCAGTACCTTTTTAAAAGGTAAAAATTTGTACCTGAAAGGTCCATAATGGTACCTCTAAGGTACTTTTTGGGTACATTTATTATTATTATTATTATTATTATATTATATTATATTATATTATATTATATTATATTATATTATATTATATTATATTATATTATATTATATTATATTATTATTACACTAATATGCACCTATGAAGTACCACTGTGGACTCTTTGGGTACAAATATGTACTTTTTGAAAAGGTACTGCCCCAGTGACAGCTCTTCTGCCTTTATTTCTGAGAGTGTACATATATGGGTGGCACGGGGGCTCTATGATTAGTACTGTCGCCTTACATCAAGAAGGCCATTGGTTCGAGTCCCAGTTGGGCCAGTTGTCATTTCTCTCCAGTGTGGAGTTTGTATGTTCTCCCCATGTTGGTATGGGTTTCTTCCAGATGCTCAGGTTTCCCCCACAGTCCAAAGACATGCACTAAAGGTGAATTGAATAAGCTAAATTGTGTGTAGTGTATGAGTGTGTGGATGTTTCCCAGTATATGGTTGCAGCTAGAAGGATATCTGCTGTGATAGATGAGTTGGCAGTTCAGTCCACTGTGACAACCCCTGATGAATAAATAAACTAAGCCGAAGAAAAATGAATGAATGAATGAATGAATCTTATGCTCACCATGGCTGCATTTATTGGATGTATATAATTAGGATCAACTGTAATATTTTTAATTATCATTATAGCTTTTGGTTTTAATATATGTTGAAATCTTGTTTAGTCAAATATTCAGCAGCCATTAAGGTCTTCAGTGTCACATGATCCGTGAAAACAGAATATAAAAATGGGGAATTTATTTTTATGGAAACATACTTTTATGGAAACATACTTTTTTATCTACTGATGAATATCAACTTTTAGCAAGTGTAGAATTTATTGTTGTTTATTCCCTTTTTTAAATAGAAGACTTTAAAGTCACTAAACTGTAAGTTTATGTGTGTTTACTAAATTCAGGTTTCATTTCTTTCCACACAAAAAAAAAAAAAAATGAAAAAAAAGTGATTCTTAAATCTTATATGGCATAGTTTTTACACGATACTCCAAAATGCATCAAAGAATACCAAAGTAGTATGCACACAGATTATAGTATAAGTATAAATTCATGGTAGTACTCGTTTATTGAAGTGTTTAATTTTATTTTCATCATCAAAACCTGATGATAATATTGTACTTTTCTAGTTAGGGTTTTAAGTAAGCCAAAAATGTTCCATTCCCTGATATATTTGCAGTGAACTTATATACTTATATGAACTTATGACTCTTATACTCTCTATCGAACTAAGGAGGTCATTTTTGCTCATTTTCAGAGGCTATGTTCTTTTCTTTAATGTTCAAACAGAAAGTATTCAATAAAAATAAGCAGAATGTTTCACCAGATTTCTGATTCTTACAGAAATACTGCCCTCACCCTGAAAAATCAAAGCAGAGCCTCTTATGCATACAGTCTGTGAAGAGTCTTAAAAGTTCAGTCTGTGGACTTAAATATGAATGAAGATGAGGATTTTATGGAACAGTATTTTCTTGTTTGGATAATGGGTTTTCAACAAGAACATTATGCTTTTCAACAAGGTAAAAAAATATATAATCTGCTTTTTTAGGGTTTCTGCTTGATTAATACATCAATTATGCTTTAATGTTTAAGCATCTTTGACTTGAATTTATGGTTTGCACAAAAAAAAAAATAAATAAATAAA
>CAIGQQ010025664.1:0-11886 GCA_903798035.1 Danio albolineatus | reverse complement strand
TATCTTATTTTGTGTTTAACAGAAGAAAGAAACTATTTTTTAAGGCTTAAAACCACATAATGGAGGGTAAATGATTATGTATTTTTTTATGGTTGGGTACACTCCCCCCAAAAATAACGATAAAAAAAATTATTAAAAAAAATAATTATATATATATAATTCACTGTAAAAATCTGGCATTTTAGGTGACTTGAGCTTACACTAGCACAAGCGCCTTCAAATTTCTTTCCAAGATTCACAAGGTCACACGTATTTATCTGAGTATTTTGAGAGTGTTTCACAGACCATAGATTGAAAGCATATACAGAAAACTGAATGCCATTTTCCTCGCCTAAAGGATTATATAAGTGTTTTAAAAGACGACTCGGTGGGGGGCAAGCAGCAAGAAAGTAAACAAGCTGGTCACAACAAAGAGCAGTCTTGTACCACAACTATAAAACACCACAGCAGGTATATGAGGTAAAAAGCCCATCTCATTAAAAGCTGCCAGATCTCTTGCAATCCCAGAATTGTCCATTAAAATGATTAAAGGGAACCTGGGGAATGCTGGCGGTGGGGGTCTGTCAGAGAGCAAAGAGCGGTGCTCCGAAGTGTGTTGTTGAGCACCTCCAAGGCCTCGTTGTTACAGACCAGAACAGGAATGATAGCCTTTTTTATATGCGTGTTGTCCTGTTGCATCGATAATGACGATTTAGGGTAGCCTACATCACCAAGAGCATGAACGTTCTTCTTTCCTCTGTCTTATATATTCCATTATGCCTATGATCAAAAATCTCTTCATCAATGTCATAAAGATCAAGATGACCATATCAAATTAAAGGGGCAGGCTTTAGACTTAATAAAGTCATTAAACAGTTTGTTTTTAATTGCAATTTTAGTTTTCATTTTATAGCTACATAAACACTGTTGTGCATGATATTCACGTACGCATGTGCCATTAAATAAATAAACTGGATAAATAGATGAATGAATGAATGAACGAAAAAATAAATGAATGACCCACTTTGGCGATACAAAACTGTAACTTTTGAATGCTTATCTTCTAAGCAGCACAGTGGAGAATACAATTCTAATAAAATAAATAAATAATAAATGCAAATATCAAATAAACACTTTACATCTGCATTGGTATTTAAAAAGGAATTTTGCAGCTTTTCGTAATTTTTCATTGCATGTAATGGAATAATTAAGATTAAATGTAATTTAAATAGAAAAGAAAGAAACTTATCTAAGTATGGTAGTTCTTTTTATTATTATTATTATTATTATTATTATTATTATTATTAATAATAATAATAATAATAATATTATTATTATTAACTTAAGACGCAATTTTCAGTACAAATGTTTTGATGAAACAGGCGTCCTCTGTAGATACGCATGCGCATTGTAAGGCCCCCCTGCCGCACACATGCGCTTTTTTGCGGCGTTTGAAGGTTGTCCACGAGGTGTCAACAGTAAACTGCCCTTGCTAGATGATAAAAAAAACGTTGTTTTATTTCAGATTTCCTCGTATACTGTACGCGGGAGAGTGAAATGTCGTTTCTAAGAAACAAAGGTGCGTAGACGCTGACAAAACAGCAAGAAATCACTACAAAAGATTACAATGAAAGTACATGAACGCCAAACTAATACACGGCGCAAACAATGAAGAGTGTGTTTAACTGCGATAATGAATTTACATAATGATAAACATTAGTTTGCGATATTACAAAGAATAACAGGCTTTGTAAAGCTAAAATTTGTAACTTGGTATTACAAACACTTCATTCTTGTGTTAAAATGAGCAGTGGACAGTTACATTTATGGTAGTTTATGCAAAAACGATGGCAAGTCTCTGTGAATAGCAATGAAAAGATCAAGTAACAAAACATGTCGCTATTTAGTGTAAAAAACAAATTGTCACCTTAGAATTATAAGGTTCTATCTGACGAATTCTTATTAATTGACAACTTATTTACATTATGGGATTTTTTAAATAAGTTGTTTACGTTTTAAGACTTTATTTAAAAAAACAAAACAAATGTTACACACCTACTGTTTGCTATGAAATGCAAAAACTTTAAAGCTCAATATCTCAAAATCATTCAGAATGCCACAATGGCACCCTGTTTTACTATGTAAGTACTTCAATATTGTAAAATGGTAACTTTCAGTCTAACATTTTCCAGCAATGCTTGTGAGATTATGACAGTGTTTATATGACTTGCGTTTAAATAAGACCTTATCATAGATGTGGTTTAATAGGACTATGTAATTCAAAACAACCACCCAAGAGATAAATATGTGTGGCTCCAACAAACTGGAAGTCAACAATGTTCTTCTTTTTTTCCTTCCCTGTGGTCTACAGATACAATCTGCAAACATAACAAGATGAGAGGCCTTTGCTGGTTCCCTGATCTACCGCAGGTGACCCTGAAATGGAAAACGCTGAAGTGCTACAGAACTGGTTACCCACATTTGACTCATTCACCTTGAACAAGGCTTACAATGTACCTACGGTGAAAACACACGAGTCTGCTAATGCCTGTGACATTGGTAATGGAAACCAATGTCTCTCCACTTCCCTGTGTCAAAGGAATGATGCGCATAAAGAAGATTACAGAGAAATTACCCCAGAGGAGCATTTATGCTAACAGGTAATTATGTGATATTAATTATTGATGCAAACCTCACTATTATTTCTCATCCTTACCTCTAGCGAACGTACCTTCTCAGTCGGTTTTTATTTTACTAGCCTTTATAAAACAGGTAGTGTTGTTTGTTTATTTATTTCTGACTCAACTAAGAGGGAGTTACATCTCATTTAATTAACATTCCAGCTCATATGCGCCCAAGACCCGGTCAGTGCCAACAAACAAATTAATTACGATGAAATGATCAGCTGGGCTGGGCCACCCTAAAGCGTTAGATGCAGTATGAAATTGCATTTCAGTACCCTATAAATCCACCAATCAAGAGACTTAGTGTACAATATTAATACAAGCTGAACAATGACAACGGAGTACAAACGATTTCAGTTTGACTGAAGCATAGAAGGGGATTAAATATTTGTGCTCTGATTAAAGATGCTGTACTTGTTAGGGCTGCACAATATATCGTTTCAGCATTGATATAGCAATATGCAGTAGTCACATTGCATCATCTGCAATGTTGGACTGATATTATAATTGACTAGGAGCTATATTTGAAAACAATTATGATTTGTCATTGCATGAAGTTACTGTACCTAGACATTTATTGTTTTCAATATGTATTTTTATGACCTGCAACTGTGAGCATTTTTAAGTTAGAAATAAGAAATTACATTTCTAACTTTAAGAAAATGTAATTGTATTTATTTATACATGATATGATAACTTTTTACACTTGACCATTTAATTTGCGTATCTGAATATTGCTAGATGTCCAGAAAATCATAAAGCACTGCACATTTTAATTGTACAGTATCACTGCTTACTGTATCAATGTTTGTGATTTGGTTTATTATATTTTTTGCAGATGCTTTCCCATATAAAAATCATTCCAATGTATGAAAAATTATGAATTCTTCCCAAATAGATGTATTTATCTCATCTTGTGAAATTCTACTCAATATTGCAATATATATCATAGAAAAATAAAATATTAAAATGTCAGTTTTTTTTACAATACCGTGTTCCTTAAACCGTTTCTGTGGTAAATGATTGGATATTCGTTCATTCATTTTCTTTTCGGCTTAGTCCCTTTATTAATCTGGGGTCGCCACTTATCCAGCATATGCTTTACCCAGCATATGCCCTTTCAGCTACAACCCGTCATTGGGAATATCCATACACACTCGTTCCCACACATACACTACGGACAATTTAGCTTACCCAATTCACCTGTACGCCATGTTTTTGGAGGATACGGAGGAAACCCATGCAAACATGGGGAGAACATGCAAACTCCACAAAGAAATGCCAACTGAGGCTTAAACCAGTGACCTTCTTGCTGTGAGGCAGTTGTGCGACCCAATGTAGCACAACTGCCATATGAATATATATATAACTATTGCATTTTGAGTAACATGAAAGTGTTGTTTTTGAAACATGTTGTCATGAGGTTGTGATTTGTGCATTTCTAGAAGAAGTAAGTCATTAATTTATAATATTAGCCCATTTTCAAAAAAATTGCAATAAATTGGCCTGAAGAGGTCATGTATGAACAGACCCTTTTAAAAATAATATACTGGAAAATTGCTATGTGTGAACCGCACATTTTTCCTGTAAAGTATTCTGGTGATATTATGCCAATTTGCTGATCATTACATTTAAATTGTTACCAATCAGGCGTTGATGCCACCATCTTTTTAATTTAATAGCATCGGTGCCACTGCTCTCAAATGCTAATCTGAAGCACTGGATTAATAATAAAAGTTATTTCATAAATACCTCTTCACAAAAAAAAAAAAAAAAAAAAAAACAGCCAGAGCAGCCAGAATCAGTAAGTCCATGTCTACATGTGCAAAGGTATTTTTATATTTTAAAAAAATAAACAGAAATGCTTTTTAGTGTCAAATGCCTAACTATTTGCCTCACAGCAAGAAAGTCACTGGTTCGAGCCCCAGCTAAGTCAGTTGTCAGTTGAGCTAAGGCAGATTACGTGATGCAAACGACTCAAAATTTGCAAACGCTCGGAAGTCGTTTTAATCTCACCTTTCATGTTGTGTTTAAACCCAACCGTGTTGGCCAATCAGAAAGGAGAAAACAGTGCACTTTGATGTCATGTGGTGAAAACCTACACTGTAATCACAGTTTCGGAAAATCTTAATATCTGCTAAATTTTCATTTCGAATCTGCGTTTTTGTGTGTATAAACGGCCAAACTGAAAATACCTACGTTTCTTTTAACAGGGCCTAAGTTGAACCTAGACCTGAACTGAAATGATAATTAAATCATTATGATTCCCATCCCTATGAAGTTACTTTGAAGTGATTCAGTGTTACTCTCTTTATGACATCACATTGGATTTCATCACATTTGTAACCTGTGCTGTGGGAGTGATCGCTTTATTCACAGATGATTGAACTGCTGAGCGCAGCACACTGCAGTGTCTTTTGACAGCAACTCAGTGACACTGATAAAATCCCTTTTCAAATAATTGAATAGCCCAGAGCCTTCTCCTGTTTCTCAGCAAATATGATTTGGATAAAGACACACCGTTAAAATAAGGAATGTGATGTATTATATAGATAACTCACTCAGATCGCTGAGATGGTATCTTGATATATACCATTCCTGCGGTTGCCAGCGCAGATTTTCCGGCAGAGATTTGTCAGAGGTCGCAAGCAGCGTATTCATTTTTCCTGGCTTTAAGCACTGTTTGCTGATGTTGAATCTCTTTGAATTGACAAATTGGCCCCTGAAGCCTTTTTTATGGCGACAAGATTGATGGAAAACAAATGTCTTTCGCTTTTTCATTTTCAATTACAGATCTTTAAAGAGGTTAGATTGAGGATCGCAACTTTATGGCCTACATTTATTTTGCGTGCTTGGTTTATATACCATGCAGCAACCTTGGAATTTTCATAATAAAAGCAGCGGTCTTGACTGTAGTCACCTATGCTAAAAACCTTGTCAGAAGTAAGTGCAAGCTACTATGAAGCTGCACAATGCATAAATACATGATAAACATGTTACACAGTGGTGGTATTCATATATACAAAGCACAGTGTTTTAAATAATTGAGTCATCAGCATCCCAGTGTTTTGTATGTAGCCTTGGGAAGCTGATTCATGTTGTTAAATGTTTTAAATGTTAAAAAAAAATATTTGAATGTGATTCATTTCGCTCATAGACAAAATTATACATAATTCACCAATTTAAGTGTTTAGTTAAATGAAATGCAAAGGCCTCTAGATTAGGCTTATTTTACCAAATTAAAATATGACCATGCCTTTTTGTTTATTTAATCAGGACAGTAAGGTCTGACTTTGCTTAGAAAAAGTCTTGTCACTTAACAGAAATCATGTACAGTATAGAATATGTAAAGCCATGGTGCTGTTGAAAAAGAATGAATATTGTGTATGACTCCCATGAGCTTGGACAATTGCATTCATACATCTCTACTGTGACTCAAATAACTTAATTAAGTCATCTTGCAAAGAAAGCATTCTTGCAGGACTCCCAGAGTTCATCAAGATTCTTTGGATTCATTTTACTCCAGACATGCTTAAAAATGTATATGTCTGGTGACTGGGCTGGCTTTTTTGCTTTGAGGGACTTTGATATGGAGGCTGAAGTATGAGAAGAAGTGCTATCCTGCTGAAGAATTTACCCTTTCCTGTGGTTTGTAATGTAATTGGCAGCACAAATGTCTTGATGCCTCAGGCTGTTCATGTTGCCATCCACTCTGCAGATCTCTTGCATGCCCCCATACTGAATGTAACCCCAAACCATGGTTTTTCCTTCACCAAACTTGACTCATTTCTGTGAGAATCTTGGGTCCAATAGGTCTTCTGATGTATTTATGATGATTTGGATGCTGTTCAAGCGATGATTCATCAGAAAAAACTGCCTTCTGCCATTTTTCCAGGACTTTTGTCAGGTAGTGGTCCTCAAACTTTTTATCACTGTGGACCGGTCAACGCTTGACAATTTTAATGTGGAACCATTTCTCAGACGATGACAACTTGACAAAACATTGCTGTAACTATCATCTTACCAAAATGTGTATATTTTCATTGGGTCTTTTCCCCTTAGCAAAGAAACTTTCCAATGACGTCTGTTTCTTACTCATTTTGCTGCTTGTGGGCTAAATTTGGGCACTCAAGTGACCAAGATAATTTGGTCATTTTTCAAAATAAAGACTTTTCAAAACAAAATATCGTTCAGACTCAGATACTAAATAAAACAGAAATATGTTAATTAATGATATCTTGTGTGGCCTGGTACCAATTGATCTTCGGAGCGGTACCGGTCTGCGGCCCAGTGGTTGTGGACCACTGGTTTACATTGTAAAAAAAATGTTTGTTGCTTCAATTTTCAAGTTGAACCAATAAAATATTTCAAGTCATTTTGACTTGCCTCAATTAAGCTGACTTAAAAGATCATGTTAAAATTAGTGTAAAAAAGTTGAAACCTGAATGTTGAAACGTTGTAAATTGAGTTTTTAAAGACTTTTTTTATACATGATTTTTTACAGTGTAAACTTCTAAAGTTATAAAGTAGCTGCTTTGATTAAATTGAATCTTTATAATAGGAAATATCTTAATGATTTTAAATTACTTTTGAATTATTTTAAAACATTTTTACAATAAATACATTAAACAAAACACAAATATTTACATATCTTTTTTTTTTTACTCAGGAAAGTGTAATTCATTTCACAAATATTAAAAAAGGAACTTTATTCAGGACATTAGCTTAAGCATACAGTGATGTAATATTTTCTCACAAAAAAAACACTCAAAAAATCAATTTTTTTGAAATATAAAAATAGCTTGTTACCTAAAAAGTTACTGCCTGTAATTAGCATTGTCGATTTTACTACGTGACTCTCCAAAACTGAGCACCAGCAGCGCTAAGAAACATGCAGATAAAGTTAAATTCGCAATTTTCTACCTGTGTGGCTGTAACATTCATTACCAGAACTAAATAGCAAGAAAACTCTGAGTTCTGATTTCAAAAGAGCCCAAGAGAGAGAGATGAATGGAAACAGGACAAAAATACAATATCTCTTCCCACAGTCACTCGCTGCCCTGGGTTCTACTAATCCAAGCGGAAATGGG
Organism: Danio albolineatus; assembly: GCA_903798035.1. Taxonomy (NCBI): domain Eukaryota; kingdom Metazoa; phylum Chordata; class Actinopteri; order Cypriniformes; family Danionidae; genus Danio; species Danio albolineatus. The sequence continues at coordinate 4,133 of CAIGQQ010025664.1, read as the reverse complement.
CACAAATGCTCTTAAATTGACATTCCACGTGTTGCCAGTAAGCCCTCCAGAAAAGCGCAGGATTTCTTAGGCCTCTTCAAAGCTCTCAGTGCTGCCTATTGGTAGATTTCCTGCAGTGGCAGACAGTGAAAAGCGAGATGATAGACGCTGCACCTGTGGGTTTCTTCCCACGTGGGTTCGGCACCTCGGGGAGATTTTTTTTTTACCGTCACTTTGATTACCTGTCAGCTTAATTTTTTCATACAATTTCAGTGGCCCAGTTTTTCACATCTACAGTCAGTATAGTGATGCATGCATTCTTAAAAATAAAGGTTTCATTATATGCATCAGTGGATACAAGAAAAATAAACAACATAAACTAAGTAGAAAACACTTTATCCATGAGTATTTCTATTACGTTGTGTTAATGTCAAATTAAGATATTTATTGTGTGTGTGTATATATATATATACACACACACAATGTATATAGTATATACTATATATATCTAGTATATACTCACCGGCCACTTTATTAGGTACACCTTACTAGTACCGGTTTGGACCCCTATTTGGCTTCAGAACTGCCTTAATCCTTCTTGGCATAGTAGATTCAACAACGTACTGGAAATATTCCTTCAAAGATTTTGCTCCATGTTGACATGATAGCATCATGCAGTTGCTGCAGATTTGTCAGCTGCACATCCATGATGTGAGTCCCTTTCCACCACATCCCAGAGGTCCTCTATTGGATACATATCTGGTGACTGTGCAGGACATTTGAGTACCGTGAACTTATTTTTATGTTCAAGAAACCGGTCTGAGATGAATCGCGCTTTATGACATGGTGCGTTATCCTGCTGGAAGTAGCCATCAAAAGATGGGTACACTGTGATGTATATAACCATGTCCATCTCTTATAAAGAGATGGACATGGTTAGCAACAATACTCAGGATACTGTTGCGTTGACACGATCCTCACTTGGTTCTAATGGGGCCAAAATTCACTGCAATTTTGCAACTTTCAGCAAAGTGTTGTTAAAAGAACCATTTTGTTGTTGTTGTTGTGTTTTTTTTGTTTTTGTGAAAAGATTAACACAGTCTCACAGCAGTTAGTAACTTTTTGATTTAGAGGATTATTTATATTAATTTGTATAATCTCATTTGTACATTTTAGTAGGATTGCAATCTGTCCCCTGATAAGTGAAAGGGATTAGGGGCACTTCGCCCAAAAAAAAATCATACATTTAAATATAAATAAATTTGAACTAATTAGCCACTTTTATTGTTTTTAAGTAAAATAATATTTATCTATGAAACCCTTACTTTACAGTGAAAAGGTGTTCTTAACAATTTAGAACATACAGTAGTTCTTCAAAGTACTGTTGAAAGAGAGGTTGTTGAGAAGCAAAATATATATATATTTTTAGTGTTAATGCTGCAAAAAAAATAAATAAATAAAAATAGAAAATGGCACAGTAGAAAGTAAAAACGTTCCTATAGATTTTTCATACTTACAAGCAGTGTTTTTTTTATTTAATTTTTTTTTATTTAAACACAGGAACCTAAAACTTCTTCAAGGGAAACGAACAATAACAACAAAAAACGTGTTTCTTCTTTGGCATCGCTGCTTAAACTCCCAATTGGAGCAATAATTTTTTAGTGCACAAAAAGAAAAGCTTGGTTAATCTTATGAGTCAGACTTTTAAAACTTGCCTCTAAATGAGTTATATTGGGCTGAAGAGCGCTGTTAAGCTTGCCATTCAGTTTACCAAACAGACATAATAAATAGGGATCGTATTGCAGCTGGGAATTACTACGCCCTACTCTTTCAGCTCCTTTCGCTCCAGCAATATCAGACCACTTTGAAACCCTGGAGAGAGCTATTGAAAAAATATAGAAATAAGAGAACATCTGATATATAAGATTAAGGGCTCAAAGTAATCCTTCTTTCTCTCTCTCTCTCTCTTCTCCATCCCTGCTCGAAAAGTCTCACTTTTGAGGTATCGGGTTTTCATCGGAGGTCTGCTCATATGCAGTCGCCGGTGACATCATGACACCAGTCTTTAGACGAGAGATGGGATCTTATTTGTCCTCATAAAACTTTCAAGGCCTTATCTGGCCTTCCAACTAGAAAATTAGGACCAAGACGGGATGGTCACGAATGGGAAAATTGAGTGTGTCCGTGGGACGAAAACGGTTGCAAGATCAATTACAAGTCCAGCGGTCATGCATTCGGAATACCTCTGGATAAAAATGGTTGGAAAAGAAAGGCGACGACAACCCTGAGAGCAATGTAGAGTACCTATTTTCATGCATAATTGATGTCTTATCAGTGTCTTCGTCCCCAATGTACCACCATTTCTGATAAGCCTGACAGCTTAGATGTGCTCATAGCCTCACGCCAGCTGCTCGGCCAGACCTGAGACGGATCAAATGTTCGACATTGCACTCCGATTACCACACCGGAGCTGTCATCGCATATGTGTGTGTGGAAAGCCAGTACTTGACTTAGTTCGGCTGTGAATTGCATTTGTCTGGACAGCTTCAGATGCAATGAAGCAGAATTAGATGAGGTCTGCTGACTTGATTCACTTTGATCGGCGAGCCCTGCTTTTGCCGCTTCCGCACGCATAAAAAGACACAGAGTCATTTCACAGTTGTTTCACGAAACATTGGCTGCAGAAAAACGAAGCAGTAATGAATGTTCGGACGTAAAGTTGATAAGGCCGTGGCTTTGTCTTTGAATTAGGAGAAGGAAATAACAGCAGGAATAACAGATACTACTGGTTGAGGTATGTAGTTAATTGGCACAAGGGATCGTTTGAAGCCTCTAAGAGACTTCCCATTAAAAATAACACACACTTTAATTGACCTCACTATGGCGGATAAAATTGTATGAATGTCAGCAGGTTAGAACGTAGATGTGAGTGTTTTAAACACGTTATTTCAATTTTAGGTGTCTTAGTTACATGTTTTTCATTTCTTTTTCAATGTTCGTTGTTCGATGAGATTCCTCTCCTGAAAACATCTGCATGTTAATGCACAATTACACTCATAGCGCCACCTTACGACCGAAGGAAGTTTGGAATAAATATGTGTTTTTTTTTTCTCAGATTTTTTTCTATTTAACAAGTTTATTTTTAATTTATTACATTTTTTTATTTTAATTTATTTTTAATTTTAATAATTTAACTTAAATTATTCATGACCACTGTTCTCTGTCATTCTAAAGCCACCAGGCGGCAGTGAACCTGGTTGCGAGGCCCATTTTATCGCTGCTTGCAGCTTTAAGTCTTATTATTAGTGTTAATTATTTAAGCTAAAAAGTTTAACCTGTATCCCAAAACAATTATAGATATAGAACTTTTATTTTAAATAAATTAGCTAATTGTTAGTCAGTATCGATGATAATAATAATAATATTAATAATAATTATTATTATTATTATTAATAGTACTATTATGATTATTATTACTAACTCATCCAAAATCATTTTTGCACAATATTTGCACTGCACAGCACATTTTTGCACAAACAACTTGGACCTTTAATCTTGGCATTTGTACTTTTCTAAATGATCAGAGGATTTTAACTTGACAAGTAACAGTAATAATTTTTCACACAAAATAAATAAATAAATTGTGGCAGATGTTCATTTTAAATTGTCAGCACAGCCTAAAGGGATCTACAAAGTTTCTGTCCTTAAAGTATTATATTAATTTAGTTATTTCTAATGTGACACATCAGGATGCTGGGGGTTAGCCTTGACTTTTAAATGTTTGTTTTTGTCTGTCTTTTTTCTTTTTCTTTTTTTTTTTTTGGGAGGGGAATATGCTTTATTACCTTGTCATTATGTAAACAAAGACAGATGTGTCAAAAGCTGTTAAAGCAAACTTAAAATATGGGCCAAATGGCTACATGGTCTGATGGGAAAACGAAAGAGAACAATTACAACAGAAATTTGAGGCTAGAAGAAAAGGTCAGACAGGGAGACAGGTACATTCTCCTCTACAATCCTGGGCACCCTGGGGGGTGAAAAATAAACATTTAGAACATTTCAAAATGAAGCAAGCTCAGTTTGAACAAAAATTAAAATGGGTTTAAAAGATTTTACTGCAATCATTACAAATTCTAAAAAAAATGTGTATATAT
>CAIGQQ010025660.1:523-16989 GCA_903798035.1 Danio albolineatus | reverse complement strand
CACATATCACATTGTCATTATGGGGTATTGTGTGTAGAATTTATATAAATAAAATGAATTTAATCCATTTCAGAATAAGGCTGCAACATAAATAAATGTGTACTTTCCGGATGCACTGTGTACAAATCAGTCGGAACACATTATTTAGCACAAAAGAATTATGATAATTGACCTGAACAATAAACTATGACATTTGTCTGTTACAATTAAGAAAATGTTTGATTTCTAAAGTACATTTCACTCATTCATTCTTTCTCTGCTTTGCTAATAACTCCAAAACATTTCATTTTGATTTATTGTTCAAACGCCACATTTCATTTTGCAGGTTTTCTTGTGATCTTTCTCATCTGAGGGAGGAGTGATCTGTCTTCGCACTTTCATTTTCACTTTTGCATCACAGTGTCTCGTACCCAAGTGCTCCCCCTCCCACACTGCAACCCACGAGTGTGTGTGCGTGTATGTGTGTGTGTGTGTGATGGATGTTTGTGGCCTAACCTTTAGTGAGGTCTCTGCTTCTATGAGGAAGGAATGGGAGATTACTGGTTTGACCTTTCACTACTGACAGCATGTGAATCATCATCTTGATAAGTTGCTCTGATCGCCTGGATTGAACTGCTTCATCTCGCCTCTTATTTAAAAATATCATTTATTCTTTTTAGCAGAAGCCATGCTCCTCTTCAAATCACCATCACAGTAAAACAGATTGGAAATGTCACATTAGCATCTCTAGAATAAAAGAATCTGAATCATAATTCAGAGCTGTGTAGTCACTGACAAGACACATTTCCCTTTACAATTGCACAGAAATCGAGAAATTTCCCCTGTAAATCTGATTTCTGAAGTAAAGCAGTGGGTTTCCCTCAATCATCTATCTCAAATGTCTTGAAACTGCAGGGCTTTTTTATAGAATTTTTCACCTTGTGCATGGTGTCATAATTTTAGATTTCTTATGAATTCTTACAATTTTCAAGGGTTTTCCCCCCCAATATAAGCAAAAAGTGGCAGCCACAGTGATAGGAAAATTAAGCTTTAGCTTCACCCTGCACCATTTTAGACTTCTTCTAATTATTTTTTTCAAGAGTTCACACATAGCTGATGAATAATAATAATAAAACGTGTTTGGCATTCTGTCCTGGGACAGAGCCCTGAGCTCAAACAAGGTTCCCTCCTGGTTGAAAGATGAGAGGGAAATTTAAGTGAAGTTTATTTATAAACAAATTTCGAGAGGATCACGTGCAGATGATGACTCGCAGCTGGTCCCGCATTATCCAATTTATGATTCACCAATCAGATGAGTCCTAAGCCACTATATATACCCTAACATCCATATCACAGCATCTTCGTTTTGAAGAATCCCCCTTCCACCCCTACTCCTCCTCCTTCCTAGATGGGTGGCACGGTGGCCCAGTGGTTAGCACTGTTGCTTCACAGCAAGAACATCACTGGTTCTAGTCCTTACCAAGCCAGCTGATGTTTCTGTGTGGAGTTTGCACGTTCTCCCCGTGCTCACGTGGGTTTCCCCCGGGTTCTCCGGTTTCCTCCCACCGTCCAAAAACATGCAACTTAAGTTAATGGACTAATACAAATCGCCACCATAGACATGCTCTTAGTTAGTAGTTTTCTTTTCTTAGCGATCACTATCTGTTCATTAGCTACTCGCAGGGGAGTTCTCGAGATCTACCTGAGCTCAAACTCTCCTCTCGCCTTGCGAACGGGAGGGAGCCCTGGGCTCGAGGATCTTATGAGCTCAGTGCTCTCTCCCGGGACAGCATGCCAAACAAGCTTTAAAATCAATCATAAGCTAAGTGTGAACTCTTGAAGCTCATGTAGGTCTAGAGAACTACTTTGGAGTAGTCAATTTACTTATGATGTATGTCTTTGGACGGTGGAAGGAAACTGGGAAACCCGGAAAAAACCCACTTGATCTTAGGGAAAACATGCAAACTCCGCATAGAAATGCCAACTGGCTCAGAGAGGGGTCGAACCAGTGGCATTCTTGGTGTGAGGTGACAGTGATAACCACTGGGCCTTCATGCCGCCCTATCAGGAGAAGGGAAGTCAGTATTCACCTGTTTGGTGCAATATGCGTGGCTGATGCGGTACCGGCCGTGTTTAATCATAAGCACGTGATCCTCTCGAAATTAGTTTATAAATAAACCACAGTTTTGTGCAAATTATGCTTGATGTTACTGCTTGTTCCAGCTACTTGTTTATAATGAGTTAAAAAAATATATACAATTCCGGAATCAAAATGAATCCAATTCTTGTGATTTTTTTGGACGACAAACTTGTTTTATGTTCAATTAGTAGTTCAAAAAGTAGTAAAAAAAAACCTATTACGTTAACTCAATCAATTTTTGTTGAACAATATGAATAAGTTGTGTGAAAGCCTGCATTTTTCACAGTGTACACTGTAACAAAACATCCATGGTTCCACACAAATTGAAAAGTTCACTTCAAATTTAAGTGGATTGAAGATAAAATAATCAAGTTGTCCCATAAAAAAATATCAGGAATTTTTTGATTCAGCTCATTTTAAATAAGGAGTTTTAAGCAAGCAGCAAAAATCCCTTTTTGAGTGTATAATTTATGTTCCCATAATTTCTACAGCTCAGCTGATAAGGTGTCAGCAATTTAAATAAACAAATGCTGAAATAAATGTACAGCTTAAATGCACTGAAGTCACTTCATGCTGTGTTTACACCAGACCTGTCTTGCGCAAATAAATCGCGCTATTCACACACTGTAAAAAAATCTTAATATAAAATAATTTTATATTTTTTTCTGTCAGCTGGGGTGCCGGAAAAAACTTTAAAAAACAGCTGTTAAATTACAGAATTTTACCGTAAAATAACAGATATTAAATTACAGAAATTTAAATTTAAGGAAATTTCTGTAATTTTAATATCCGTTATTTTACGGTAAATTTCAGTAATTTAACGACCGTTATTTTACGGGGGTTTTTTTCGGCACCCCAGCTGCTGGAAATAAATTGCTTCTGCATCAAAATCGTCTCACAATAGACATGGATTCACGTCATGGGCGGGCTTCTGTCCGCCTGATGACTCTAGCTTTATTGCTAAATGGCTAACATGGATTTTGCTGAGAGAGTGGCTGTGCTTTATGTGCTTTAGAAATGCTGATAAACAGCGTAGATTGATTTGGCACCGTGTCTGAGTGCACAAGATCCTTTCAGAGGTGCACCCAGCTTTGAGTTCATAAACTCCTTCAGAAACTGTACCTAGATGATGGAAGCATTCATCGGTGCTTCAGACTGAGCCGAGCCCAGTTTGATGAGCTGTTGTCCGGTGTCTGCAGGAGGATTCCCCTCAGCACACCAACAACATGCACTACTATGTCATAATCACCCCCCTACAAGAGCAAGCTCCTGATCGGCACGAATGTCCGCTAAAGTTCACTCACACTACTTCATTCATTGGCAGGATGTCTATTCGCGTCTTTACATTGACTTAATATTTAAATCACTCGCGCTTCCTCTGCATTTGGTGTGCACCATTAGCCATCAGACAAAAGTTACCACCATACTTTGCTGATGATTGATAATAAAGCTTGGCATGCTGTCCCGGAAGAGAGCCCTGAGCTTGTGAGATCCTCGAGCCCAGGGCTCTCTCCCGTTTGCAGTGCGAGAGGGGAGTTTGAGCTCAGGTAGATCCCCTGAGTTATTTCTGGCCAGGATGGCTAAGGAGAGATGTACACTTGCTAAGAGCTTGGCTATATGGTAATAATATGATATGTTCATTTTACTTACGTTAAGTGTTTTTTGGACTGTGGGGGAAAACTGGAGAACCCAGGGAAAACCCATGTGAGCACAGGGAGAATGAGCAAACTCCGCACAGAAATGTCAACTGGTTTATTAGGGACTTTACCCAGAGACATTCTTGCTGTGGGGGAAAAGTGCTAATCACTGGGCCACCATGGCTCCCATCTGGAAAGGAGGATGAGTAGGGGGAATTCTTACTGAAATAAGAAAACTCTGGATATTTATAGCAAGTTAGGAATCATCTGATTGGTGAATCAATCATGAGCTGATGCGGGACCAGCCGTGAACAATCGTAAGCATGTGATCCTCACATAATTAGTTTATAAATAAATTTCACTTAAAGTGCCCCTATTATTAATTTTTGAGAAGTTCCTCTGATGCATTGTGTAACCAACCTCTAGGTGAATGAAAACATCCTGCAAAGTTTTAAACCTGAAAGTGCACCACATAAAGTTATTGTCTCCCAAAAGGAGTCAACTCAAGAATCGGTCAGATGAGTAATTTTTAAAAAGCAATTTCATGTGGATGTGCTCTGCAGTGAGAGGGTAAATTCATATTCGAACACTCAAAAGACGAAACTGTGAAGAATCAATAATTAAAGTTCATTTTTACACCACTTCCACAGCAGTAAAGCCTTGACTTTGCTTGGTGTTACCATCATTTTAATAATTACAGTTACAATACAACATCCTAAATATACAAGGCGGGACTCACTGGCTAGCAAAGGAAGTTTCATCATTGGGGGGCAGCTGTGGCATAATGATTAGAGGATTGGACTTGTGATTGAAAGGTTTGAGTCCTAGTACCGGCAGGGATAATGAATGAATGAATAAGGCTGAGGTGAGTCCTTGAGAAAGGCACCAATCCCAAACTGATCCCACAGTGCCAAAACTGCTCCGTGTGTGGTCACGGTATGTGTGTGTGTGCACTTGGATGGATTAAATGCAGAGCACAAATTCTGAGTACAGGTCACCATACTTGGCCACATGTCATGACTTTCACTTTTACATCAGCATTTTGGTATATTTTCTTGAAGAATCCTTGTTTAAATTGATAGAGGTCTAATTGTGGTGAGTTTGTCTGGTTATACACTGTATAAAAACACTTCATGAGCTAATAATTGTGATGGCTGTTCCCTTTCCAACATGTGCTGCACGCAGTAGACCAACCACAACAGGGTCATCGGAGCAATCACTGCAGATTAGCATCACAGAAAGGAGGGGGTTTGAGTCATTTGAGAGCTAAAAAGGTAAAAATAAATTTATATTATAAGACAATAAAATCCTTGCATGCATGTCAACCAGTTCATGCACTGTAAAAAAATTAAAATTTGAGTTAACTTAAAATTTTAAAGCAGCCGTCTGCATAGAAATTTTGAGTTTATTAAGCTTCAGTGGGCGACACAGTGGCGCAGTAGGTAGTGCTGTGTAAATTCAACTATGAGCTCAAAAATATGTCCAGATAACCTACAATTTTAAACTGAGTTGACAATTTGTATGTTGGATATTTTACAGTGTGGGGACTCCCAAAGGCAAAATATGGGCTTTTCATAATTCATAATATTGCCTTTTTAACACTTATGTGCAGTTGGGGATGTTTTCATCCAGTCTGGGCTGATTTTGAGTCTTAATTTGGACACAACACTCTTAAAACAAACGGTTCTATATAGAACCAAATATGGTTCTATCGAGCGCTTCATATATGGAACCCCAAAAAGGTTCTATATAGAACCATTTTAAGGGTTCATTAAATAGAACCCCAAATGGTTCTTTGAATTTAAGTTAGATGGTTCTATTTAGAACCATTTATGGGTTCTTTTATTTATTAATGAATTATTGCTACTTATTAATGAATAAAAAAAAAAATAAAACCAATCCAGACAATTCAAATAGTTTAAATTTATTCAATCCATTATACAAAATATTTTTTAAATAATACTTAAAATTGCACCTCTGCATACTTTGCATTGGACAGCAGATCTACCTTAACAGTTTAATGGCATTCAACAATGTAATTGTAATGATTTCACTTTTATACGCTTTTTTACTGTTTGAACAAATACAGTACTTAACTTTCACACATCTCTAAACGGAAGAGAAATATATCACAATGCAGATGGAAACAATACACAAACAATCAAAACATCTATTAAATAACACTACAATTTCAAAAAGTGGATGGTACCTGCATGTATTGGTCATCACAACATCCATGTTTATACATAATTTTTAACCTCACAGCAAGCAGGTCACTGGTTCGGGTCCCGACTGGGCCAGTTGGCATTTTCTGTGTGGAGTTTCCAAGTTCTCCCAGTTTTCTTGTGGGTTTCTTCTGGGTGCTTCGGTTGACCCCACAGTCCAAAAGCATGTGTACGGTATAGGTGAATTGGCCATAGTGAGTGAATGTGTGTAGATGTACTGTAAGAGAATATGGGTGTTTCCAAGTGCTGGGCTGTGGCTGGAAAGGGCAGATGAATTGGTGATTCACTCCACTGTGGTGCCTCTGATAAATGAGGAAGTCGAAGGGTAGCGAGTGAGTGTTGTCCAAAGTAATGCTGACACTTCAAGCCTACAGTAGGTGGAATCAGGAGAACTGTTGAATCCTGGTTGGTGTAGGACCTTTGGATTTCTGTAAAACAATATTTTAATGTTGAGTACTTTTAACCAATTAACATAAGTCATCAAATAGAATTACAGTTATAATCAATAAAATTAAAGTGTGTGTGTGTGTGTTTGGAGGATATGGGATGTAATATAGGGAGTAGTTACCTTCTGCAGTTTCCTCTGCTGGTCCAATGAGACTGTCATGGAGCACTTCCTTCTTTCCTTCCCCTTCAACATATTAATTATCAAACTTATTCTCAAGTGTTGCGACTATCAGAGTGCATGTACTTCCCTTAAATATCAAATTAACTCCTATGGTTTGACAAAATCCTTTTAGAAACATGTTAGTCACTTATGCATGCTTATTTCATTTAGGTGAGAGACCGCAATTTACCCAGCAATCAAGTAATAATTTGATCATTTGCAGGGGGACTGGGTCAAAGATAGGTCACATATATATATACTCAAAAAAAAAAAAAAACAGAGGATAGATACTGAAAATTACACAGCCAGAGAGGCAAAAGAGTCATTCTTTGACAATTACATACCGGCATCCATGTCCTAAAGAACTGATGGAAACAAACTGTGGCTGAGCTGACTTCAGGGTCCCCTTCATGGATTCCGTGAGCAAAGATGGAACATTGGTACCAGCCTTTAGAAATGAAACAATGAAAACCATTAGAAAATGTTGCTGCATTAGAAACAATTTTGTTTATCACAAGCTAACACAGTAAAAACCATACCATAGATATGATACAGTACAGCAGATTTCACACAGCACTTACTTCTAGCAAAAGTTCTCCCAGATGCCGTGGGTGGAAGAAGATGAATGAGGATCTTTAGCATAGAGTAACACAGCTCATCTTGAAGAAGTGAAGATGCAGGTCACATGCAAAATAAGAATTAAATTTATTAAAATGAATTAATATGTATTTGTAATAATTACTTTATCATAAATTGAAAATTAAAATTTACATTAAGTTTTCTTGTTTAAACTATGTTTACAAAAGTGTGCACAGGCAACAGACATTTTGGCTGAAGTTCATACCATCATGCTGATTGTCAGACTTCTTCAGCAAGTATCTGATGTCATTTTTCCTCTCCAAGGACACTATCCCCTTGAGATTTGGAATTATGTTCCTTTCCCGTTTCCGGATAGACAAATCTTCTTTCCCATCTGCAAGCTTGGAAAATTCAATGTCTACCTTCAAAAAAAAAAAAAAAAAAAAAAAAAAAACAATAACAAAGACATATTAATGTTACAATTATAAAACAAATGTCAGTGTAAAGTTCTGTTTTAGTTGAGCATCTCTATTACCAATTTATTTATGAATTTTCTGGTGATAGTAGCATCCACTTAATCAGAGTAAACCACTCACTTAGCACAGTTTCATCTGGACTTAGCGAAGTGTCCACTGTATGACAACATTTCAAACTGTACATGCGTAGGTGATGGCCCATCAAAAAAATGCTCCTGACATTAGTGATGCAAAAACAAAAATAAGTTAATGTCAAGTACACTTGAGCAGCTTATATACACATTGCATTCCTTTTATAATGTAAAAACATCCTTACATATTCCTCATTTTCACCAATTGGCTCCTGAATCCTTAATGAGGACAACGACACAATTTCCTTTGTTAGTGCCAGCTTTTCTGTACCCGATGGATAGCTGAAAAAAAGTTATATAAAAAAATAGTTGCAAATGGCTCTTACAAATTGATAAACATAAAATAAACACTGATACCACTATAGACTGTTGTTAAATTTATTTAAAATATTTTTGTTAAATGTGTCATTTCTTTAAATGTATAACCTATTTAAATTAATGTAATTAATTTGCAAACAAATACAGCTTACATTTACTTAAAAAAAACATACTCACATGTTCCTTTACGAGGTCATTGACAGCAACTTTATCAATAACCTTTCTTAAGGAAATAGACAGCGTCTTTGTCTCTTCGTGTTCTCTCAGGATTGTATTTTCTCCAAGCAGTGTCAGCAATCTATTTGTGGTACCAGTCTGAGTTTCATCTGTTCAATGACATTAAGAAATGACAAAAACATTTTATTTATTTAAATATTTACTATTATATAATATTAAAAGTGAAAGACATTCATTTACCCATAATGAATGCACACTTCTTTCTGATGAATCAGGGATGTTGCTTGTAATATATTATATTTAAATTTGTCATGCTCAATGCCAACTGTGAATAGTTTTCTCCATGTTTCCTTTCCGTCTATGAGCAGTTGCAAGAGCTCGGTGTAGAAGTGTTAGAGTAACTGTAATTTGTTCCTCGACTTCCTTTATTTAAGTAAAAAGGAAAGAAATCCATATATACACAGCACAGTGAAAAAACAAATACATGTAACAGTGTACAACAATACAAAGCATATTTTGAATAGTATGTGACTAGACGAGTGGTCCAAAATGGCGGGAAAGGTTGATTACAATAAAGGTTTTCATATTTAGACATTTTTTTATGAATTTGCTCACACCAAGGCGCCATTTGTTGTCTGTCCGCTGCACACAGCTAACCTTAAGTCTCGGGGCTGATATACAAATTACTGTCAAAGGGCATCATCATTAAATAGCATTATGATTACGTAACGTTATAGAATGTCTCCGGCGTGAGATAACGCTACCTCGAGTTCAGAGACGCCGAGGCTTTACGTTAGCGCTGTCGAATACAAAACATTCACGTTCACATCAACTATAAAGTGACGCTAACTTTCCTACCGAAATCTCAACGAACCTATGCTAAGTCTTCCGCTTGATACGTGTTATTAACAATTCTGCAAACACAAGTTTACAAAAATCGCGCCAAATGGGTTAACTGTTAACTTAGCTTGCTACACCCGTGTAGTTCGATACACAGATAACATAGTAGAAAAAACAACTTCTAGGACAACAAACACAAAACATTCTTAAGCAAGGTGGAAAAAATATTGACTGTCGTAGACGAATTGTAATTAATTTCACTCACCTGAGGCAGAGAGCTTCATATCCGACAGGGCCGTGGGAGCGATGGTTGAAAATGAACGTCACTGCGCATGCACTTAGCGCGCGCGTGCACGTTCACAGCGCGTACATTTCACCCAGGTATACTCAAATACTTATTTTATGTTGCCAACATGATAATTAAATTACATAAATACAGTAGACATCGCCCTTTGACTACAGGTAAAATAAATGTAGATTTTATACAGTATGTGTGCTGCTTAAATGTAGTAAAACCAAACACTATAGAAAGGGATTTTGGTTTAACACAGCCATTGTGTAAACAGCTAAGCACAATATTAACACACAATGTGTCTGTAGCAACACAAGATGTGTTACGAACTGTTTAATTTTAACACATCATTTTTAAGAGTGAAGTTATCATGATTATTAGTTTAAAATAAATTATTAAATTATAACAACACACTGAACAGTCTAAATAAACTGATTATTTTATTTATTTCACAAAATAATTCGTAATAAATGTTAAATATTAAGCATAAATAATTGTTAGTTATATGGTAATGTACAAACCTGCATGAAACAAAAATCCTATCATACATTGATTTTTGACCATAGCGGCCATTTTATTAGGTTTTGACTCAAAAAGCTTTGTCTCTCTGTGTTATAGCTTATAATTATTTTATAATCTTTACTATATAAGTATGTTATAAATCATAAATTATAGAACCATTTTAATCAAAAAGGTTCTTTGCACTCAAAGGGTTCTAAATAGAACCATTTTTTGGGTAAAAGGTTCTACTGGCCAAGTATAGAACCCTAGGGTTCTATATAGAACCTCAAGGAACCTTTTTTTTTAAGAGTGAACTTTCTCTGTGTTTCAGCAAATGGAATGACTTTTGGTGACAAATTATATATTGACACATACTCCAAAAAATATATATTTTTGCATATTTAACCTACTTATTTAAAATGAGCTGAAACAACACAACTCTTGATATTTCATTGGGACGACGTAATTTTTTTTTATGTTCAATCCACATAAATTTGTTAAACATGTTAAGTTTTTCAACTTTTTCAAAGTTAAATTTTTTTGGGACAACATGAATTGTGTGGAACCCTGTATTTTTTACAGTGCATATTTTGGGAAACTACTTTGAAAGTTAACTTTCGTTTATGTTCATGGCTGTTTTTGCCTTATTGACATCCATTATAACAAATTTTTTGATTGCAAAGCCATTACATCATATAATCTTGATTGTTGGTGGTTTTCAGTTGATCAACAATTGCAGTGCAAAAAAGCTTAGTCTGTGGCTTTAATATGGAGTTATTTGGAGTATAGTGTATGTGTGGGTGGGTGCACCTACCTTTATACAGTACGTCAGAGAAAATCTAAATAATCAGCTCAGCTCTCAGAACACAGCAAACAAAGTAAGCGTATTTTGCTCCATATAACCTTTTTGCACAGGCCTATCTAAAGGGTTAACACTGCCAACTGATGATACAGTTACAATGTCAAATTTGACCTCTTCCCAACCGTGAAAAACACCAACAATCAACGCATGATTATATGCAGTCATGACTTTTTGCAATCAAAAAATGTGTTTATAATGAAAGTGAATGCGGCAAAACATAACAGCCAGCCACAAACATTTCAAAAGGGTAGTCAATTTGAATAATACACATGGGTTAATAAATCTGACTTGACCTTCACAAGCAGTTCTCTTACATTTTTGAACAAAACAATTTGTTTTGAAGCCGACACGAGTTCAAATTGTCCATGTAGGGAGGCGCATGTGAAACAAAGGCTCAGGAAGGTGCAGGCACATTACTGAAATTCCTCTTCGTTATGTATTTCATTTACGGAACACTCTGCTCTACTTGCTCCCTAACCCTTCCCAACAAGTCACCGAACGCTCTGATCTCCCCCTCCAGCGAACACACCGGGTTTTTGTTAGCTGTGGAAATGCACACTAATAGTTTGGGAATGCAGCATCCTCCCTTAATAGAAATGTGAGGAATTTCGAGAAATGCATGGGATTGTTGCCAAGAAATATTTATGTAAAGAATGCACAACATGAAACAGTCCTGAAGAGTTCGAAACGAATCTGGAATTTTTAGGATTGTCTCAGTGAAAGATTTCAGTCTAGACTTTTTTTGTTTGTTTGTTTAAAAGAGAGACGACTGGGAATGTAACAATCCGACGAAGCGGCAGAAATGAGAACGCATGAGACACATTGTCTGTACAATCATGCACACTGGGTGGGATCCGTTCACATCTGCCCTTGTGTTAGTGCGTGTCTATCCATGCATGCAGTTACTCTAACCAGAAAAGGCTGGACTTGGATCTGCATGTTTTCCTTTCAGCCCTTCCTGTTTCTCATGAAAATCATGCTTCCCCTGAATGATGACACAAGCAGAAACAAGGAAATAAAAAAATAAGGCTTTACAAAAAATAGAAGGTGGTGCTGCTGCTTGGTCTGATTTAAAAGAAAATGGAGGCGTTTGTTTACTATGTTTTTACTGTGCATTTGTTTACTTTTAAAAAGTGCTTGATTATTTATATAGATTATTGATTGGTGTATTAATTGATTGTGCATAAAAGTGCATTAAATGAGCAAAATGACATAAAAATACAGGCGTTGGTCAAAAAATGTAATTTAATTAAAGATTTTTTTGGATAATAAGCAGTTTTATCTGTAAGAAATATGATTTTAAGCAACTATTTGACCACTTTGAAGTGATTAAACCCTTTTGTTTTAAAGCAATTAGTTGGCTTTACTTTAAAAAAGTGAGTAAACCCTTTGCCTCAAAATAAATTAAATGAATGATGTGCATAATTACTGTTTAAAAATGAAGACAACAGTTCAATTAACAGTGGGTTTACTCAATTTTTTAGTAAATTTGTAGCCTTTAGGCCATGTCCACACTAAAACGTTTTCATTTAAAGGTTCAAGACCCCCTGGAGTACTGAAATTATAACAGATTTGTGTTTGTTGACCATCATTTAAAACAACGTTAGCAGCTGTCAGCTTAAATTGTGGATAATTTTAAGCTTTTGTCAGCTAATTTCATCTTCTGGATGTAAAATAATTTTTAGGGCACGATCAAAATCGGTGTCGTATCGTGAATCTACTAGTGGAGTGATGATGCGTCAGTTTCTCATTATTATTCATAGAGGAGTTTACTTATTTGGGTGCCACGGTAGCGTAGTGGGTAGCACAATCACCTCACAGCAAGAAGGTCGCTGGTTTGAGCCTCGCTTGGGTCAGTTGGCATTTTTGCGTGGAGTTTGCATGTTTTCCCCGTGGCTGCGTGGGTTTCCTCTGAGTGCTCCGGTTTCCCCCACAAGTCTAAAGACATGTGGTATAGGTGAATTGAGTAGGCTAAATTGTCCGTAGTGTGTGTGTGTGTGGATGCGTGTGTGTAATAAATAATTAATAAAGGGACTAGGTCAACAAGAAAATGAATGAATGAGTACAAATGTGCATGTTAGTGTATACACTAAAAAAGAATAGTGCTCATACCATGCAAGGATGCTTGCTTCAGTGTTGCCACCTCTTATAATTTTAATGCCACCCCCTTGCCACCCCATGAATAATTTTCTACAACCGCCCCTGAGTATGGGGATGTGCAAGAGATCTACAGAGTGGATGACAACATCAACAGCCAGAGGTATTAAGACATTTGTGCTGCCCATTACATTACAAACCACAGGAGAGGGCAAATTCCTCAGCAGGATAGCACTCCTTCCCATACTTTAGCCTCCACATCGAAGTTCCTGAAAGCAAAGAAGGTCAAGGTGCTCCAGGATTGGCCAGCGCAGTCACCAGATATGAACATTATTGAGCATGTCTGGGGTAAAATGAAGTAGGAGACATTGAAGATGAATCCAAAGTATCTTGATGGACTCTGGCAGTCCTGAACGCTTTCTTTGCCATTCCAGATCACTTTATTAATAAGTTATTTAAGTCATAACGTTTTTTTCATGTAAAGTAAAACAATTTTAATAGGAAACTAACATTAATAGCAAATTGAGATTTTACTTTATGCACACAAAAATCACATGCAAGTTAAAAAATGTTCTTAATCCCTTTTTGACAATAAAAGTGACAATAGTAGTGGCAACTTGCTCAACTTGCTCTCTAGAAGAGGGTTTAGTGATTATGTTTTAAGAGGAATTTCTCACTTTACTGAGAATCAGCCCCATGCAGCATATAGTGTTCCGCTCTTCCACCTAGCATTTTGCTTCTTTGGAACACTGATGAACTCCAGATTACTCAGACTAGCAGATGAATTGTAACTTATTAAAGAAAAAATCCAAGCACAAAACCTGTTAAGCTCTGGTAATTCACAGAAATTATGATGGCTGCAGTAACTTGCTACAAAAAACGATACATTGTACTCCTCATTCTGTTAGATAGTCAATAAAAATAGTATTGGTCTAGAAAGACATGTATTTTAAAGCAACATAGGCTCATTCTGAAATGTAGCCCTATATACATTTCTGGAGATTGCGAATTATGTAGCCATAGTATGGCTGCATTTTGTCTTTCAAAATGAATGACACAAGGCGGTATGACCCCGTTCTATTTCACGCTTACCAGCTGACCGTTTTCCGCTGTTACCTGTTTACCAAGTGGCTCGCTGCATACGTCGACGGACTTGTGATGTGCAGCAGAGTTGACCGTGATGATGGGGTTCGAGTTTGGCAAAGAACGATTCCAGAAAGCAGGTAAGACTAAAATAAAAGGCAAAAAATAAAATACACAAGTAAATAACAGGGTGAGAATATGATACAACTTTAAAATGTGGTAAAAATCAGGTGTGTTTTTCCTTTTCTGGATTGCTTTTGAAAACACTATTGGTTGGGTAAAGAGAAGTCAGTCGACAGCGGCCTTGGAGGATTTACGTGAGAACAGCAGGCGTGAATGGCACTCGTGAGAGTAATTTGAGATCACAAAAAGCATACACAGTGGCCTCTGGTCCATTCGTGAGAACAAAAACTGCAAAAAAAAAGTAACACCTGGGAGGTATTTGCACAGCAAAAATTCCAGTGTTAAATATACAGTGTGATTTTTTTTGGTGTTGTTCAGTGTTAAAACCAGAGTACATTTTAATGTATTAAAGAGCGTATATTTAAGAGGTTTTTTTTTTTTCAGTGTTAAACTTTTAACCCAATATGCAGTGTATTTGCCACTAGTGATGGGAGGTCCAGTTTTTTTTTTTTTTTTGGACAAACAGTGATCAAACAAATATGTTTTACTTAAACTTGAAACATGTCTTGTTGCATTATAAAATGCAGAGTTTAATGCATTAATATATTTCTGAAAAGATTAATTAACATTTAATAAATTTAATTGATAATATAAGGAAAAAAGGTAATATATTAACATTTTGAAGGGTAACACACACTCCAGTTTGATATAAGAATAAACTCTTACAGTGTTAAAATTAACTCTGTGAGTAATGTACAAATTTGACACTTTAGAAAGTGTTATTTTAACTCCAAAATGGAGGGAGTCATATGTACACCCAAGGAGTGTTAAGTTAAACTCAAATTGAGTTAAATGTACACTGATTTTTTTGCTGTGTGGCCCTCTCGAGAAATGTATATAGGGGTACATATTCAGAATATTTGGTTTTGCTTTTTACTTTAATACATACTGCGCATTCATTAAAATATTAGTGGCAAAGTACATTCCAACTCACAGAAGTTGAAAAAAAAAATTGGATTTGGAGCGCGACTTGAAATAAAACTCACATAGTTGCTTCTCTGAGGTAAGATGTTGCTAATTCCTGTTAAGTGTCATTCTCACTGTGATCTAACAAATAAATGAAGGAACAACAGATACTTTGTAGGAATTTCTAGGCTTTGATGTCACATTTGATTAAAGCATTGAATGCTGGACTATTGGCATTACGGTGGCGCAATGGGTAGCACGATCGCCTCACAGCAAAAAGGTCGCTGGTTCGAGCCCTGTCTGGGTCAGTTGGTATTTCTGTGTGGTGTTTGCATGTTCTCCCCGTGTTCGTGTGAGTTTCCTCCAGGTGTTCCGGTTTCCCCCACAGGTCCAAAGACTTGGGTTATAGGTGAATTGGGTAAGCTAAATTGTCCATATTGTATGTGTTTAAATGAGTGTGTATGGATGTTTCCCAGTGATGGGTTACAGCCGGAAGTTTATCCGCTGCATAAAACATATGCTGTATAAGTTGGTGGTTTATTCCTTGGTGGCGACTCCCAATTAATAAAGGGACTAAGCCGAAAAGAAAATGAATGAATGAATGCTGCACTACTATTTGATAGAGCATGTAGCTTTCTTTGCTAACATTTGCTAACGTGTCAGTGGTTACTTACACAATATTCTATGATCACAGAAGACTTAAAATATTATTTTTAGACAGCCTGAGCCCATTATATGCTACACTAAAAAAAATTATTTCTGCAAAATTGTTGCAAACAATTTATATGGGTTGAATTTCAACAATTAAATTAAATTTAGTAACCTTCAACTTAATTTGTTTAAATTCAGCCCAAATAAATTGTTTATAACCACTTAGCTTAATTTTTTTAGTAGATCCAAGGAATCGTCTTTGAATCACTTTTGATTTAGTGTTGCATTGTGTGAGTCGAGTGAACTGACTCTATAATAGAGTTTCATGGATAGCGTGTAAATTATTGGTCAAGGTCATGAATGTGCAGTCATTTATTAACACAACAAACAAAACAAGGGACATGTTTAGTTTTTCCAACAACCCTTATTGTGTTTCACCAGAACCTCATTCAGTAGTACTTTGTGCTTTTTAAAAGTTTCATGTTGGTCGTTACTCCCTGACATTTTATGGATGAATAATCCTCTTTTAGTGGTTCAAAAAAAGAGAAAAGCAGGCATAGCATCAGAACAACACCACACTCTAAAAGATAGTGGGTTGTCGTAACCCAATGTTGGGTCAACGCTGGACAAAACCAACAGTTAAAAAGTCACTTAAGTTTTATTATCAGAATACACTGTGGTCATAAACGAATGAACATGGTCAGCAACAGTACTCAGGTAGGCTGTGGTGTTGAGTGTGCAGGTCATTGGATTTACTAAATTTAAGTGGTTGCAAACAATAT
>CAIGQQ010025659.1:0-11647 GCA_903798035.1 Danio albolineatus | reverse complement strand
ATCTATCTATCTATCTATCTATCTATCTATCTATCTATCTATCTATCTATCTATTATACAAAGCAATATATTTGTTATGCAGTTTTATATTCTATAATATTAATTATATATGATAATTAAGACATAAAAAGCACAATACTAATGTTTGTGAATAAATACGTGACTTACTGAGATGTCTGAAAGAAACATTGTTTCACTAAAAAGAAAGGCCTATCCATAAAGCTTTAGGAATTAAAGTACAGTTTTCCATTAGTTATATTGGGTGTGTTTAACTTGTAAAACTCTTGTTAGGTTCCAGTATGTTACAGGCATTGCCATGCTTTTTTCTAACATGTATATTTCTATTTATTACAAATGAGACATATACAACAGACAAATGTGTGTAAATAAATATATACTTTATTGTGGATATCTAAAGACACATAAAGACACAGACATCAGCTCATTCATCCAAATAAAATATGTTGTTTTTCCAGAATCTAACCATATCAAATATTCATATATATGTGTTTATTTCTATTTCAATCAAAATAAGGATGTTACATAACATATAAAATCCATTGCAGTAGAGTTTTTCTTCAAGCATCATAAATATAAATATATTTCTTGCATTATTGCTGTTTGGAGAGTTGATCGGTGAGCCAGTCGAATCCTTCATATAAACCAGATCCTTGAACTGCACATGTGGACTGAACAAACCACTGAGAGAGAGAGAGATAGATAGATAGATAGATAGATAGATAGATAGATAGATAGATAGATAGATAGATAGATAGATAGATAGATAGATAGATAGATAGATAGATAGACAGATAGACAGATAGAGATAAAGAAACCAGTTATTCACTTCTGTTCACCTCATTCATTTACACTATGTGCTTGTATTCCTAACATTGTGGGTACCAAATGTCCCCACAAGTATAGCAAAACCAGTCATTTTTGACCTTGTAGGGACATTTTTTTGTCACCATGAGGAAACCGGCTTGTCAGATTGTCCTACCTCCCATTCAAAAAGAAATTAGCACATTTTGATGACGCAATATGCTACTCATCAGATTTTGCTACCAGTATAAGTTTGAGTTACTACCAGTATCAACATTTTGATAATGTTGAGTAATGTGATACAGTATGAAGCTGTAATATCGCCCTAATCCCAACCTCACAACCATTCAAATACAGTGTTGGTAGCATAATCTGATGGGCAGGATAAAACGTCAGGACATCAGCTCTTAAATATGACAGAATGAGATATCCCGAAAATGTAAAAATGCAGATTGTCTCCTGTGAGGGTTGTGTTTAGGGGTAGAGGATGAGAATATATCGTAGAAACATCACTACAGCTATGGGAAGAGTTCTGGATAGCCATACAAGTGTATCCGTCTGCGTTTGTGTATATGTGTTGCATTTACATATGTGTGATAGTTTGTGTATTTGCATATGTGTGTGTGTGTGTGTGTGTGTGTGTCACCTGTCTTCCAGTCAGAGTATGTAAACCAAGTCGCTCTGTCAGCTCATGGCCAGACATGGCTTTGGGTAAATCCTGCTTGTTAGCCAGAATTAGTAAAACAGCGTCTTTCAATTCATCCTCCACCAGCAGTAAATTCAGTTCCTCTGCTGCTGTTTCAATCCTTTCATGATCACTGCAGTCCACCACAAAGATCAGACCCTGATTAATACAAAGCAAAGCAAATATGGCTTCTATTCCCTTTTTTTGCAAACAAATGCAACCTTGGACATGTATATTACTAGCCTAAGTCTTTTGTGTCTCCAGAATGTGTCTGTAAAGTTTCAGCTCAAAACACTCATCAGATTATTTATTAGACCTTTCAGAATGTTGAGTTTTCTGCTCTGAACACAATGCAGCTGTTTTTGTTGCCTGTGCCTTTAATGCTGGTTCTCCCCGCCCACCGTTCCCACGAGCCTCTCAGAGTGTGCCTTAATCTCCGACTGCATCAGATAAACAGCACAGAGGAAGCAGATCTCATGTAACCTTTGTGATAAACACCACAGTAAGAACTTTCCCAATGATTATTTGATGTATTTGTTGTGGAGTTAATTCAAGCCTTTCTGACACGATGAGTCACACACAATGTCGTTACAAGATGTTATATCTCTTCCTTTCCTCCGGGGGGAGCTGTGTGTTGTGTTAGGGAGATGGGCTGTTGTTTGGCCTCAGTTGTGTTTCCTTGTGGGAAAGGTAAGGAGAAATGTGCCAGCTCTACACAGAATCTGTTTAATTTTGTCAATAATATTTGCCATCCATGTTATTTTAAGAGATATGTTATAGTTAGGGCACTAACTAATCTGTGAATGTGCTTATTTTTTGATAGATTGACTTATATTTTTGATATTTTGGATGCTTCCATGCGGCAGAGCACATTTTATGTTGTTTTAGGTGTGATTGTGCATTTTATTTGCTTTATTCTTTATATTCTGAATATAGTTAACATTAATAATTGCCTGTCATATGTTGTGGTTTATCTTTTCAGTGTTTAAGTTAGTTTGTGAACAGCTAGCTTACTAGTTATTTAGCTGCAGCCACATTTACATTATTTATTTATGATAACAGGGTATATGTCGAACGTCACGTGACCAAACCGGATCCCTGGGTAGAACACTTCCGTTCATCGCCATTTCATATGCGCCATTGGTTTGTTATTGAAAGTAGTAAGTATTGTTTTATACATTATATAACAGGGTATATGCGCAACTTTCGCGTTCCAGTCAACCTGGGAAGACCACTTACAGTTTTTCACTCTCCGCTAATATGGCGTTGTTTTATACAAGAAGCCTCAAGGAACTACCAAAGTAAAGCATCACAGATGTCCACTACTTACTACTTTCAATAACAAACCAATGGCGCACATGAAATGGTGATGAGCGGAAGTGTTCTACCAAGGAATCCGGTTTGGTCACGTGACGTTCGACATATACCCTATTGGTTACACACTGTAATCTTTGAAGTTATTTTGGGATGTACTCTGTTGTGTTTCCTTGTGGGAAAGATGTTGCAGTGCCATTTCTGCAACAGAGGGAAAGCTGCTCTGTTTGGCTCAACCTCGGTCTTTGTGTCATTATTTATCCTATCACACATACACAACGCAGAGACATTTTGGGGAAGCACACCTAATGAAGAGGGTTACATTCATGTACAAAATAAACCTGATTTAACGTCCACAAACCGGGATTAAAGCGTCGTCTTTTATAATTGTACTAACATGTGGGCGTAAAGATGGTAAAAATCACTGTAATTCATTACAAACATGCACTGTTTTAAACTTGTGAAACTGATTCTTGATCACATTTGATGATGGTTGATGATCACAGAGAGCTGAACAGATATTTTATTCCCAGTTGCTTTGCGCACGTCCTGTCTTGTTGATATGATTATACGCGTTACTAAAGAGACATGTTAATGCACGTCTGTCAATCAATTTGGTGGGCGGGGAAACCGCACTCCTACATCACGTTGTGGTCGGACTCAAATGGCCCGTTTCCACTGAGTGGTACGGTACGGTAAAGCTTTTAAGGCCGTTTCCACTGTCTAAAAGCGTACCGAACTGAACCGTACCGTACCACTTTTTGGCCACCCTTTGCAAAGTGGGCCCGTCTAAAGCGTGAGTGGTTCTGTTTCTCACTTGCGTCCGCGTGCGTGTCAATATTTAAAATAAAAAGCTTCTTGAGCTGATGATAATAACGTGCGCTTGATTATTGACGTGCTTTTGAAACCCGATCCTGTGCGCTTGATTATTGACGTGCTTTTGAAACCTGATCCTGTGCGCTTGATTATTGACGTGCTTTTGAAACCTGATCCTGTGCGCTTGATTATTGACGTGCTTTTGAAACCCGATCCTTTCAGAAATAGACAAACGCGAGACTGACGCCTGCAGAAACAAAGGAGAAGCCGGAAAAAACAAAGGAGCAAATTATTGTTTCAGCAAACATGAAGAAACTGCTACGTTTAACCATTATCATCATCATCTTCTGGACTATTATGAACTCGGAATGACGAAATTGCTCTCTAACAGAGGCTACATGTGCTGGTGAAGATTACAGACACAGATGAGAGCTCTGCACTGACTGTGGGCTATATTTCGTGTTGTTTTTGAACCTAAATAAGGACTAAATGTCTGCTGTGTGTAGTGTTTCTGTAATTGGTAACATATCAGAGACTGTAAGGGGCTGTATGTGTTCATATATGCTGCATTTATTTATTTATTTTATATAGTCGCAGACAGCAAGCCTGATAAAGGTGACCCGTACCGTACTGTACCGTACCGTACCACTCAGTGGAAACGGGTCAAAAATGCGAGAAATTTGGAACCATATTTTAACGTCATAAAATTGAAAAAAAAAAAAGAGAGACTTGTCTTATTGTCTTTATGTTACTCCTATACGACTGTGGACACCCTATACCTACACACACTTCTGTCCAAACAGCTGACAAAAGATGATTTTCATTAAAGCTTCCCTTTAAATAAAAAATAATAACCCTGATCATCACCTCTGACAGAGCAACCGGCTAGATTTACTTTATCCCTTATATTATATTATATTATATTTAATGTTTTTTCAGCCTTTTTCAGATACATTTTTAAAATGAACAATGAAAACCCTGATCACCACCTCTAGAAAGCAGAAAACGGCATGTTTTGTGGATGTAAATTACTTTTAAGCACAATTTTTTTTTCTTGCAATCTGAGAGTTACAAAACGCAATTACTTCTTCATGTATATAGCATAGTCACATCAAAAGTAGTCGCAATAGTCGCATGCTCATTAATATCTCATCCTACCTAAAGACTGACATTTTATGTGCTGATTCATTAACACTGGGATGTGTGGTAAAGTAAGCCACATTTATGATGTGATGGTGAAACTCTTGCACCATACCCTCGAAGCAAAAGCTAAAAAAAAAGAGACTTTTTGTGTTTATATCAGCCCATTATGACTGTGAACACACTATACACACACACAGTCGTGTCCAAACAGCTTACAAAAGATGATTTTCACCATACGTGCCTTTTAAAGGTGTGTTACCTGAGTGTTGTTAAAGTAGTGTCTCCAAAGGCTTCTCAGTGTAGTCTGACCAGAGAAATCCCACACAGTGAACGAGATGTTTTTATATTCAACCGTCTCCACATTAAATCCTAGAGAGTTTGATGGAAAAATTATGACTACATAACTCAATTCAAGTTGATTTGTATAGCACTTTTTACAATAATTATTGTTTCAAAGCAGCTTTAAATTCAGAAACCTTGAGTTTATTAGTTACTATAACTTTATTAGTTAGTAATGACTTTAATTAAATAGTAACTAATAGATTTTAACAGTTAAACATTTAAACAAAATATGAAAAATATTCATTGATTAATTTATAAATGATTCGATTGATAATTGCTTCATTTATTTTCCTACCAATGGTTGGAATAGTCGTGACAACTTCACCCAGTTTGAGTTTGTAGAGGATTGTTGTTTTCCCTGCTGCATCCAGACCAACTGTAGGAGAAACATTTAGACATATAGACATTTAATCTATAATGATACACTCTCAAGAAAAATGGTACAATGTTGTACCAAAGAAGGTACAAACCCTTGTCACTGGGGCAGCACCTTTTTATAGGACAGAATTGTACCATTAGAAAAGAAACAAATATGTACCTTTTAGGCCCCGTTTACACTAGTGCGTTTTAGTTTAAAAACGGCGTTTTAGCATGAAAACGATCCGCGTCCACACTAGCGGATCTCAACAGATCTCCCTCTACCAGAAACGTATATCACGTGACCATTCGCGCACTCTGGGCATGCGCGTTCAAGTATAAACAGGAAGCATGTGTCTCGCTCGGTGTTTGGTTATTGTTAGTCAACAAACGCTGGTTGAACGATGAACGCGATGGCAAAGAAAGCAAGAGAGGTCTTTTTGTGGACAGACGACGAGGTCGAGTTGTTACTTAAAGTAACAAATGAATATAAAACATCCATGGCTATCGAAAATACAGTGTTTACAGTGAAGGCTGGTCTGCCGTCTGCCAGTGACGTTATAGCCACGTGCGCTTGACGAATAAGGAAAGGATACGCAATGACCCAACGCCCCAATCACGTATTGGATCTCAGCAGCCACGCCTCCGTTTTCAAAGATATCCGTCTCCCTCCATCCACACTGAGACGGAGCGGCAGCGTTTTAGAATGAAAACGGCCTCTCCAGCGTTTCCAAAACGCTCCGTTTTCGCACCTCGAAAACTCCGTAGTATGGACGGATGGCGTAACCGTAGCAAAACGTATGCGTTTTAAAACGAAAACGCACTAGTGTAAACGGGGCCTTAAGGTCATGATTTGTACCATGGAAAACCAAAATGTACACAGCAAAAATTCCGGTGTTAAATATACAGTGTGATTTTTTTTGGTGTTGTTCAGTGTTAAAACCAGAGTACATTTTAATCCACAAGTGTGAAAGAGCGTATATTTAAGATTTTTTTCCCAGTGTTAAACTTTTAACCTAATGTGCAGTGTATTTCCCACTAGTGATGGGAAGTTTTTTTTTTTTACTCTAACTGGTTCTTTCGCACAAACACCGATCAAATCAGTATGTTTTACTTAAACTTGCAACATGTCTTGTTGCACTTTAAAAAACAACGAGTTGAATGTATTGAAATTATTTCTGAAAACATTAATGAACATTTAATATATTAAAACGATTTTCAACATATTTGATCACTGTTATGCGTCACACACACCAATTGATAATATAGGAAAAATCATAATATATTAACACTTTGAAGTGTAACACAAACACTCCAGTTTGATATAAGAATAAACTCTTACTGTGTTAAAATGAACTCTGTGAGTATTGAACAAATCTCACACTTCAGAAAGTGTTATTTAAACTCCTAAATGGAGGGAGTCATATGTACACCCAAGGAGTGTTAAGTTAAACTCAAATTGAGTTAAATGTACACTGATTTTTTCGCTGTGTATCTTTGTTTTTAAAAGCCTGCAGATACAATATTGTATGCTTTGTGAAAGGCACCACCACAGTGACAAGACACTTTGTACCTTAACAGTGTCAAAAATGCTTAGCAAACATTTATTAAAATGCCTTAAATGTTTAGTTTACAGTACCTACAGTTTTATGTTTTACCAGTTGTTTTGTATTATATGACTAAAAATGTATGTTTATATGTATCTTTAAACATATACTTTTAAATGATGATTCTTGTTTTGATATGGAAATTATTCATAAAAATCACTTTGCCTTTCCAGTTATATTTATCTTCATAGATACTGTAATAAAGAAGGAGTTCAACACTTTTGTACCTTTTATATGAGAACAATTGTGTACCTTCACTTCAGTTGTACCATGAATGGCACAGAACAGTATCATAAAAGGTCTTTTGAGAACCATATAAGGTACAATTTTTACAAAGGTACAAAACTGTTCCTCAAGAAACATTATTTGTACCATCGTGAACCTTTTTTTCTGAGAGTGTATGATGAAATAGTAAAAATTTGACTATGTTATAAAGCGTTATTAGATTTAATATATCGATATAAACACCTGCACTGTAAAAAAATCCAACTTACAAATCATTAATTCAGTTTAAAATTGTAAGTTATAGGTGGACATATTTTTGAGCTCAGAGTTCAAGCTTCAATGTCTGAAGTTGTGCTAAATTATTCCATAAAGTATCCTTGACTTAAGCCAGCCTTTTCAGTCAACTTAAAAAATTTATTTGGCACAACTTGACCCACCGAAGCTCAATAAACTCAAAATTTCTTTGCAGCCTGTTGCTTTAATTTTAAGTTAACTCAACTTTTCATTTTTTACAGTGTGTTTACTAACTTAATATGAAAATAAATAAGCAATACTCACACATAAGCAGCCTCGTCTGTTTTTTCTCAAACAGTCGTGACCAAAGGTTAGAGAAGAAGACGCCCATTGTGGAGTGCGAGGTACAGATTGTGTGGTTTTGATGTGTGTGTTCAAGTGTTTGACATCGCCAGCTCAACACCGCCTTTCACACACAAGACTCACGGCATATGGCAAGCCTTTTTAGCATTAAAACCTTTGTTCTGACCATCCATAAATATATTTAGAGATCACATAGCGGTATGATGCATGAATGTGCTCCACGCATCTCCTTTATATACACTATGAACTGCAGCTACGCTAATTATTTTTTTTGTTTTCTATTCCAACTGGGGATACTCATCCCGAGGCCCCCAGAGACTATGCAGCGCCACTGATGCGATCCAAGACCCGTGACGAGATGATTCCAAGGCTCCATAATCCTGGACCTCGCTGTATCCTGAGCAGCTGCTCGGCGGAGTAGCAAGCAAGAGACAGATTCCTGTGACCCTCCAAGGACAGACGAGCCTCGAGTTCTCCAACCTCCTGCGCCTAGACTGCAGCTAGAGCTGCGCACCGATGGATTATTCTTCTGTGTTTGAACTCTAAGTAGTGAATATTAAACAACACTGAACTGAACTCAAACATTAATAACTAAACTGACATTTTCAATTTACTAGAACCTTCTATGTGAAGCTGCTTTGACACAATCTACATTGTAAAAGCGCTATACAAATAAAGGTGAATTGAATTGAATTGAATTATTTTGACGAGTGGTAATTATAATTCGACTAGTCAGAATGACAATAAGAGATAGAGTAAATTATTTAGAGATATCATTCATTCATTCATTTTCTTTTCGGCTTAGTCCCTTTATTAATCCGGGTTTGCCACAGCGGAATGAACCGCCAACTTATCCGGCATTTGTTTTACGCAGCGGATGCCCTTCCAGCCACAACCCATCTCTGGGAAATTTAGAGATATCTTCAAATATATTTGTAGATATCTTTAAATATGTCGAATTAAATATATCTCTAAATGTATTATGACTAGTAAAAACTCAGTTAGAAATATCTTGAATTATAATTTGCACTAGTAGCAACTCAATTAGAGTACAATTGTAATTAGAGATATCTCTAATTACAATTCTGCCTAGTCAAAATTAATTTAGAGATATCTGCAAATATTTTTCAATGGAAGTCAATGGAACAATATGACTAGTCATAATAGGATTGCAGACATCTCTAATGTTTATTACGACTAGTCAAATCAACATTGTAGATATCTTCAATGCATATTATGATTGGTCACAATCACATTGGAGATATCTTAAATGCCATTACCACTAGTCAAAATTGCATTATAGATATCTGTAATTGGAATTATGACTAGTCAAAACTGAATTATGACCAGTACGGCATGAGGTATTTAATGCTAAAACGGCTTGCCATACACAGCAGGTCCAACGCGTTCCAAATGACGTCACCAGAGGCATGACAGGTGTTGACAAACGAAACTATAGCGCCTAATAGGTGGACTCAGTGCAAACCTTTTCCAAAACAATTCCATAAAGGACATTAAATTACATGTAAATCTTCTAGAACACTCACAATAAAACAAGTATAAGCACTGAAAACTGAAATTCATGTATGTTTTCCAAGCACTTTCTTTTTATTTCAAGGTAAATTATTCGAATAATATCCACTGATCTATATTATAGATAATATTTAATATAGATCAGTGGTAAGTTGTGTTCCTGTCGCATAATTAATAATAATAATAATAAGAAGAAGAAGAAGAAGATGACAAATAATAATAAAAATAGCCCAATCATGCTGTATATATATAAAGAATTGAAAAATGATTGAAAAAATCATATAAAGACCATGAAGGATATTGCCAAAGGCCCTTACTCTCTTTATTTACAACATGCACACATATTTTATATACATTATTTTTATACATATTTATATACATTATTTCCTCATTTATAATTTCTTTTATGCACACCCCTGAGCAATTAATATTCCTGTATTTGTATTGTTCTGTATTCTGTTCTGTTAAGCATTGATAAAAAATAAACAAGCATAAATAACCAGCTCAATGTGTAAGTACACATTATACTTCACATTATACACTTTTAAAAAATCACTCTGCATTTAATCACATTATTATATAAACCATTATAAGTATTCTGTTTGCATAAATTAACATTTAATAATCAGAAATCATGCACATAATTGTTTCACCTCAATTCTGACACCATTTATGTTGAGTTTGCTTATATTATTACTGAAGGATTTACAGATTTAATTAATTTATTTCATTTACCCATTTATAAATTATGTTTGGTGAATTACAGTAGCCATTTAGGACATTTTGTGAGTAGTTTAGGATTGTAAGTAGCTGTAGAAGCCCGTTTTCCTGTCGCATTGAATTAATAATGATAATAATAATAATAATAGGATGAATAATAATAATGATAATAGCCCGATTATGCTGTATTTATAAAGAAAATGATTGAAAAATTATATAAAGACCATTAAGGATATTGCCAAAGGCCCTTACTCTCCTTATTGAATCATACACACATATTGTATATACATTATTCTTTGTCCATATTCATAATTTATTTTCTGCACAACCCTGAGCAATTTATATTCCTGTATTCGTATTATTCTGTATTCTGTTCTGTTAAGCATTGATAAAAAAATAAACAAGCATAAATAACCAGCTCAATGTGTAAGTACACATATTACACTATTTTTAAAATCACTCTATATTTAATCACATTATTATATATAAACCATTATAAATATTCTGTTTGCATAACCTTTAATAATCAGAAATCATGCACATAATTGTTACACCTCAATTCTGACATCATTTATGTTCAGTTTGCTTATATTAATACTGAAGGATTCACAGATTTAATTTATTTCATTTACCCATTTATATGTTTGTTGGATTACAGTAGCCATTTAGGACATTTTGTGAGTAGTTTAGGATTGTAAGTAGCTGTAGAAGCCCGTTTTCCTGTCGCATTGAATTAATAATAATAATAATAATAATAATAATAATAAGATGATTAATAATAATAATAGCCCGATTATGCTGTATATATAAAGAAAATTATTGAAAAATTATATAAAGACCATTAAGGATATTGCCAAAGGCCCTTACTCTCTTTATTTAAACATGCACACATATTCTATATAAATTGTTCTTTGTCCTCATTTATAATTTCTTTTCTGCACACCCCTGAGCAATTTATATTCCTGTATTTGTATTGTTCTGTATTCTGTTCTGTTGAGCATTGATAAAAAATAAACAAGCATAAATAACCAGCTCAATGTGTAAGTACATATTATACTTCACATTATACACTTATACAAATCACTCTGCATTTAATCACATTATTATATATAGCCATTATAAATATTCTGTTTGCATAAATAACCTTTAATAATCAGAACTCATGAGCATAATTGTTTCACCTCAATTCTGACATCATTTATGTTGAGTTGGCTTAAATTAATACTGAAGGATTTACAGATTTAATTAACTTATTTCATTTACCGATTTATAAATTACATATTATAATTACATTTAGGACACTTTGTGAGTAGTTTAAAATTTTAAGTAGCTGTAAAAGCTCGTTTTCACAGTATTTATTTATTAAATACATATATATTTATATATATTTAAAAAATAATATATATATATATAATAATAAAATATAATAAAATATAATAAAATATATTTATTTATTAAGTATATTTAAATATATATTAAATATATT
>CAIGQQ010025655.1:0-11450 GCA_903798035.1 Danio albolineatus | reverse complement strand
ATATATGAATATAATTCAGTAAAAAGAACGCTGGAATCTTATAGGCACTGGCATAAGCTTTCATTTGAGCTATGACTTGTACATGTCTGTCATATGTGTGTCATATATGAAGCATATGAAAATGAACAAAAAATATCAGCTTGGTTATCCAAAATAGTGTGTAATTAAGTGTAAATAACTTTTGTACAGTACAATAAAAACCGAAGTGATGCATATGTGCATAAAATATAGCTTCTACGCTTTCAAACGGAACCACTTATAGGGGTCTTGCGCAACCACGGACCTTTAAAAATTAAAGGGAAGTTGATGACGTCACCGGACCCGGTACCGGGTCCGTCGACTTTAAGAGGTTAATGTGAAAAGAGTAGTGATATTTAATATTTTAAACTTTTTAGGGATTCTCTGATGGAAAAAAGTTTCAAATCAGCATTTATTTTTTTATTATTTGTGATTTTATAAATGATATGTTGTCTCTTTTGTTCATTTAATGAGTTCTCTTTACAAGTATATTGTTGGAGAAAAAGGAATATATTTTTTTCTTATTTTTTGTATCTTTTTTGTTCATTACACAATTGTATTGATATTGCTTAAGGTAAAATATTAATTGAACATCTTCTGTTGAGTCTGACATGTTTGCATACTAATGATGCATTTTTGCAGAAGTAGATAAATGCTTGTCTAAAAGTAACTTGAGCTCTGCAGCAAAACTCCCTGTGAGCACAAAACATTTACAGTTGAGAAAGCCTTTTTTATTGAACACGCATGGAATTGATTAAAATTTCCAACAATATATTTTTAAATACGTTTATTCATTAATTTTCCTTTCCTTTATAAGGGGTCGTCACAGCGGCATGAACTGCCCACTTTTCTATTCACTATACCAGTGATTCTCAAACTGTGGTACACGTACCACTAGTGGTACACAAGCTTCCTTCTAGTGGTACGTGGAGGAATCTCTGAATAATTGAAGTAAAAAAATGAGCACACTTTTAAGCCTTTGACGTGTACGATAACACTGATGTGATCAGTAAATTGATTTTAATAGGCTAAACCTTTTATTTAATGGCTGACAATAATAAATATTCTTAATTAGAAGAATTAATCGGCCTCGTTTTTGAACTGTGCAGTGCTGTAGCTGCTTAATTAGGCCTACGCTACTTTACTTCAATACCGGTTATTTTGGTGGTACTTGGAGAGACTATTTTTTTCTGAGGTGGTACTTGGTGAAAAAGAGCTTGAGAACCACTGCACTATACAATTAGACACTACGGTCAATTTAGTTTATCCAATTCATCTATAGCGCATATGTTTTGACTAGGCATGGGATGATAACCGCTTTCAAGGTATACCGCAATTTAGAAAAGTCAAGGTTTTAAAACCACCAAAATGTTCTGCTATAAGGTATGTGTAAGATTTTTTTTATTTATATTTTTTGGTTTGTTTTTAGGACAACAATATCTTAAGTAAAAAATTGTAAAGAAATCTGTGTTTTTGAAACAAGTGAAGACAGCAGAAGTCAGTGATTCACTTAAATTATTTACTTTACATCACTTTAAATTACTTGAAATGTTTCTCAAAATAAAACATATTGTGTTCAATGAGGAAAAAAGGTTTTGTTTTTTAGCCAGACATTTAAAAAGAATATATTTTAGAGCAGTAAACACAATACCGTCACACAGTGAAACCGTGATATTTTTATCTAAGGTTATCATACCGTCAGAATCTTAAACCGGTCCATATAGTTTTGACTGTGGGGGAAAACCAGAGCACCCAGAGAAAACCCACTCCAACACAGGGAGAACATGCAAACTCCACACAGAAATGCCAACTGACCCAGCCGGGATTCAAACCAGCAACCTTCTTGCTGTGAGGTGACAGTGCTAACCACTGAGCCACCGTGCCACCTTTTTAAATGCATATCTATGCATATTAACTGATTTTCTTTGATCTTACTGAATCCAAAGTTTAGAATAGTCACATACTGACGTGTAAATTCAGACCCAAGCTTGATAACGTACATTCATGCAGTTGTTATCAGAAAAGAAACTCCTTCAGGGTGATATAAGAGCCCTTGACTTCATATCTAGGCTCTGTTCAGCCTGTCTGGGTTTATTTTGCGATAATGACTAGCTGAGAGAGCATTATCCCTTCATTGAATTTGAACGTAATTTTAGCTTCATTAGTCTCATTCTGAGCTTTGTGTCATTCGTTGAGATGAATACGTCCGCCACCAAGAGCCAAGCAACAACCAACTTGACTTGTAACTTGTATTTTTAACATTTTATTTTTGTGCATTTTTACACGGTATCACAATCAGATCTTTCCATTAAAAAATAATTAGTCTCTCCAGCACTGTAAACAATATCTGGTAAACAACAGCTCCCATATTTTGTGGTTCAGAGGTGTTTATTTACGCTGGTGAATTGCATTATGGGATGTTGATCTCTGTTCTGTCAACTTTTGATGTTGAATATTCAACTCTGCAGTTTTCAGAGTCATTTTTATGGACATTTCAGCAGTTTAAAACATGATATTGTTTAAGAAATAACACACAGAGAACTAAGTTTGAAAAATAACAGAGAATGTACCGGCAGCTTATTACCAGATTTTTGTACCCTACTTTACAACACCAACCCAGGCGATTTAACACTTCAAACTATTAAAAATGTCAACGTTTCTACATCAAAAGCTTTTAGAAGAAAGATCAAGCTCCCATAATGCAATTCAAAAGCCTAAATTAGTAAAAAAAAAAAACATGAATCACAAAATATGTCAAACTGTCAATTCACAGATACTTGTTTACAGTGTGGAGATTGTGTCCATTCAGTCTTTAATGACCCAGCTGAAGTCATATGTACCCAATAATGTCATTACAGACGATGGGTGTTCTGCTCCCAGACTTCATGAGTGCCGAAAACTGGTAGTAATCTGTGTCCAGTTCATTCAGACCTGTGTGAGATTTATAGAAGAACGGCATTTTGTGCTGTACATCAATTTGGCATGAGAGTCGTTTGGTGGGCACGATGGATTTGCTCAACTTTGTGACATCTGATGACTTCCTTCGCCCGTCTGCGCTCCGGGAAAACCCGGCTATCCTGCGTTTGACGTTTACCAAGAAGTCTTTAGCAAAACTGCGCCCGGAACTGTGCTTTATTTCAGTCTGTTCTGGACATTCTGGCAAGTCCATCCAGTTGTGAATGAGATCTGCAAAGCTGTTGTCTCCCAGCACGAGCGGCTGCCGGTTTCGCCCGCGGGTGAGCAGTGATGTAGTCCAGTCCTCAGGGTCACTTGCGGTCTCGAACGACGTCCAACTTTCCAGGCAAACATCGGAGGTGGATTTAGGACGCACTCGGGTGTTGGAGACTTGGTTAGTGCGAAGACATGCAGTCGAAGATACACGAATGTTTTTGGTGCGCCGTAACACAACTCCTTCATCCTGCCAGGAGGCCTCAGAGTAACCCGAATCAAACTCCAGACTGCGCTCGCTGCTCGGGGAGTTGACTGTCGATGGGTCGCCCGCAGACTCTTCTTCCTCCAGAGAGCTGGACAGACAGCAGGCCGAGTCGTAACTGCTGGCCTCGCTGGCGTCACTGATCCTCAAACGGGCCCGCCGTTCCCGCTGGGCGATCAGCTGCTTGCAGGCACGCAGTCTGACTGGGGGTCCAACAGGGGGCGCCACACAGCTGCGGCGCAAATGTTTCAGATCCTGCAGGGAGCGCATCATATAGCGCATCTGTTCCCGCAGACAGTCGCCCGATTCCTGCAGACACAACTGGACAGAGAGAGAAAAACTGTCAGATTATACACTCAAAAAACTACTTACTTAAAATGAGCTGAATCAACTCAATTATAGAGTGTGTTTTGGAACAACATAATTGTTAAAATATGCTTTTTTTATTTAAAGTCTAAATAGTGTATGAAAAGTAACTAAATAATTTATTAAATGTACTGCATATAAATCTCAATGCTACACATAAATCTACATATTTACTATGCTACAAGTAAATCTACATTCAAAATTACATCTTTAAAAAAAATCTCAATGCCATATAGACAATAAAAATTTAACTCTTTTAATTCTTTAAACATGAGGCAAACAGGACCTTTTGGTGTAATGTTACACTTACTATAGATTATATTATAAACATATCCCAAAACATTTCACAGCGATGACACAGTATTTCATGCATACCATATATTGACATGAATTTCTGACTTTCTGCTCATGGCTTCTCAAGCATGTTCACTCTACTTGATAAATTAATTACTCTGCTTCTCCTAATTGATTAATCCAGAACTAAAATTATGAACGTTTTTTAAGCAAGTACATTATAAGTAACTGTAATTAATTTATCTGTAAATGAAAAGTAATCCCTTACTTTTCTTATTCTGTGGAAAAGTAATCTAATTACAGTAACTAGTTACTTTGTAACTACTTACACCCAACACTGGTATTAGTATACATAGATAACTCTGTTTTTATTAATTTTATAAATTATGTTTTTGCAAATGAAGTGAAATACACTACCGGTCATAAGTTTGGGGTCAGTAGGATTTTTAAATGTTTTAAAATAAGCTTGTCCTGCTCACCAATGCTGCATTTATTTAATCAAAAATACAGTACAAATTTTAAAATTGTAAAATATTATTGCACAATAAAATAACTTACAAAGTAGTTTAGAATTTACTTTAATAATTTATTCCAGTGATTTTAATGAGGAATCTTCAGCTTCATTACTCCAGTATATTATCCAATTTATTCTTATTTTTATTATTATTATTATTGGTAAAAGTAATAAAAGCAGTAATGACTGGAGTAATAATTTTATTTGAAACTATATATGCAGTTGTTTGAAATTGTAATAAATATGTCACAATTTTTTTTTTAATTACATTGAATAAATGCCGCCTTGAAGAACAGAATATTTTTCTTAAAAAATTAAATTATATTAAAAAAAACATGAAAAAAAACTGACCCCAAACTTTTGACGGGTAGTGTAAGTGTCAAATACGTGTCTTTTTTAAATAGGGATTTATGCTTCAACTAAAAAAAATTATTTCCATCGATGTATGTTTTTTTTTTTTCAGGACAATATTTGGCTGAGATATTAATGTTAAAATGTATAAAAATGTATATAAAATAAATCTAAATACTGAGAAAAATGTCTTTATGATGTGTTCAACATGCATAATACTAATCAGTCATTTAGTTTTTTTTTTTTAATTTACAAACTATATTTATGGAATATGATCTTTACCTTTACCATCCATAAAAAAATATAATTTTGACTCATAAAATGTATTTTGCGTTATTACTAAAAATATACCCATGCAACATAATACCTGTAATATGTACATACAGTATGCATATACATAATAGGATACAATTTGAAAGTATATGAAATGCATATATACAGTATATTCTTGGTTACTTATTCATGCTAAAATTTGACTTCATCTGTGTTCAATTTATTATGACTTGCTATTAATATTTAAATAAAACATCTCATCTAAAATTTGGGTCACACTCCCTTTGATTTTGTTTTCCTCGTATTGACTAATCATGCTCCTTAGACAGGCTTGGACCTGCAGGAGCTCTGTTAGAGAGGGCATGGCTCTATTTGTCTGGAGGAGCTGAAAAACCACTCTAATCTATGTAGAGGGCGACCCAACAAGCCATGAATGCACATTATGTGGACACACTCACGCCCAGCTATCAGAAAGGATGGATGACTACCACCTTCACATCTAAAATCTGTTAGAATAAACCTGTTAGTAGCCACACCTGGAAAACATCTTTTCAAAAGAGCAATTACCACACCTTCAATCCATAGTGTCAGACACATGTACGAAAACACACAAATCATAATCAAGTAACGGAAGGGTGATCTCTTACTCATTTGAAATAGACAAAGTGAGTCATTTTTTTGCATTCAAGCTTCTTAGACTCAGGACTGAACTGAACTCAGTATCAAATAGTCAAGAAAATGAGGAAAATGTGATCTCATGGGTCTGTTTTAAATGATGCACTACAGGCTATGCTCCAATTCCTAACACAACAACAACAATACTGCAACACACAATGTTTTAGTAGTGCAGAATGTGAGAAATGTGATGTGAATCAATTCTAAGAGCAATTTTGACACAATAATACAAAATACATCACATTTGTGAGTATTAACACCAAAGTCTTCCAATGCTGGAAAACTTTTCTAACTTTCTAATGAACAAAGTGAGTATTTTCTAACTCTAAACACACCAGAATAAAGCCATAATGGCATGCACACAATTGAGTGTTGGCATTATTTCAATGCACAGATTGCTGTGAGGTGCAGATGTCGTTCCATATGCTGAAATTTCAACAACGGACATTTCTTCACTGCAACTAATCCTTTGCAACAGATTATGTACAGTGATGCCCAATCAGTGCAGTGTAATTAAATACAAAATGACAAAAAGTGAGGAGAGGTGATATTTTGGAGAAATGCTTACCATTATTCTCAAATGATGACAGTCCAGAAATGAAGTCCAGAAGTTTTAGATACTCCTGAAACAGAAATGGATGTTTTATTAGACATAAAACATTGCTGTAGTGAGCTAATGAAAATAATGCATCATTTAAAATGTTTTCACCAGATGTAAGGAACTATTATCACATAAAGAAAACAAGCAAGAAGTTGCTCGAATGAAGAATCAAGTGTTGGACTTACATTTGCTGGGAAGCCCCCGCAAAAAAATCCTTCAATACAATCCTGTGCAGATGTGGCTCTTGTGACTCAAACTCCAGATCATGAGCCCCTCACTGCAGACCAGCGCATATGTGCTGTTCCAGCATGCGCGTCTCCGCCAATCGTAGCGCGGCATCCCTGCGCTATCCAATCAAATCATCGCAGCGACAGCCAATCACGGCTCGCCTGAAATCTGAGCGCTCATTTCCTCCCTCTATCAAATTTTGAGTGCGT
The DNA here is from genome assembly GCA_903798035.1 of Danio albolineatus. Taxonomy (NCBI): domain Eukaryota; kingdom Metazoa; phylum Chordata; class Actinopteri; order Cypriniformes; family Danionidae; genus Danio; species Danio albolineatus. The sequence goes on along the minus strand of CAIGQQ010025655.1, from coordinate 4,488 downwards.
TCAGTAACAGCGATGCCGAGTTTAAAAGGCTATATCAACTGTACAACGATAATCATGTAATCTATCTATCCATCTATCTGTCTATCTATCTATCTATCTATCTATCTATCTATCTATCTATCTATCTGTCTGTCTATCTATCTATCTATCTATCTATCTATCTATCTATCTATCTTTGTTTTGGTGACAGAGCTTCTACAGTGCAACATAATTACAGAGACAGGACAAATAACGGATAATAAATATATTTAAAAAATATAAGTAGCCTAAGTGTTAAATGCAAATATACAAATTGACAAGTGTATGTACAGGTGTATTACTATATACAACATTATATGTGCAGCATATCTATCCATCTATCTATCTACATATCTACCTGTCCGTCTGTCTGTCTGTCTGTCTGTCTGTCTGTCTGTCTGTCTGTCTGTCTGTCTGTCTATCTACCTATCTGTCTGTCTGTCTATCTATCTATCTATCTATCTATCTATCTATCTATCTATCTATCTATCTATCTATCTATCTATCTACCTATCTACCTGTCTGTCTGTCTGTCTGTCTGTCTGTCTATCTATCTATCTATCTGCCTGTCTTTTTTAAGCATGAGCTACTTTCCATTTTAGGCTAAAGTTTTTTTTAAAAATATTAAAATACTTAATGTATATATTTAATCTATATAATTATCTAATCTATCTAATCTTCCATTCTAAGATTTATTAAAAATAATGAAAAAGTGAAGAATGTATATATTTAAATAACATTATTGCTTTAAAGATTTTAATATTCGTATAATTTTTGTAATACATGCTTTTTTCTTTATTGAATTGTTTGCATGTTGGTACAAATGTCAAGTGTCAAACATTCTATAAACATATAAAACCAAATAAATAAATAAATAAACAAATAGCATGGTTTTGCTACGTTAACAATAGTAATGGTTATATTTGTAGTAAAACTGTGTTTATGCAAATAGTAATTAAAGGCCCGTACAAACAAACATGGTTGCTATGTTTTTACTATATAATAAATCTGTAGTTAATTTCTCGTAAGGGTTTAAACGTGTGTAATGTAAATACAGCCACAAAGAACTTTATATTTGATCCCTTGTTGTTTATTTTATTTTACTATAAAACAGTCATATATAAGCTTAAATATGTGGACAATACGACCTTAAACTGCTGTTTGTCTCATAAGAAAAAGAAAAATCGTCTAAGTCATCTTCATGTTAACATCTTTGAATATTAAACATCATAAAAAGGACACATTATTAGATATATTCACTTACCTCGTTATCAGCACAAACGGAATGTTTTCTAGCGTGTCCATATGGCCTTCGGAAGAGTCTGTAAGATTCACGGCGTGTTGAGCAGCGCCCTCTGGCGGTTGGAGAAATCGCTGCAGGGTCCGATTATTTTTAGCGAATCGATTCTTTTGAACTATTACACACGACGATTATTGTATGACTGGACAACATTAATTAATGTTAACGCCATAAAAGATCTAGCACAAGACAAAGAAGAATGCCAGATTGACGGCGTGTTGAGCATCGCCCTCTCGCTGAACACGCTGCAAAGACCAATTCTTATTAGCGAATCGATTCTTTTGAACTATCAAACATGACACGATGATTATTTTAGAACTGGACAACAATAATCAATTTTAACGCCATAAATGATATAGCACAAGGCACAGCCAGTCAGATTGACGGCGTGTTGAGCAGCGCTGGGGGCCGGAGAAAACGCTGCAGAGTCCGGTTCTTTTTTAAGGAATCGATTCTTTTGAACTATCAAACATGACACGACGACTGGAACACAATAATTCATTCAAACGACATAATGGTATAACACAAGGCACAAATAGTTAAAAATGTTTAGAAAAGACACTTTTCATTCAAACAAAGCCTCCACGTGTAACTGATCACGACAAATGCAAGGTGTTTATTGTAATTAGAGTCAAATCTTCCCATTAAACACCACATCCCCATTCTTTATTATTCTTCCACCCTCATCTGTGACACATTAGGGTGTTTGGACTATCAAACTCCCACAAAAACACGAGTGTTCAGTAATGTTGATTCTTTTGTGATGCTAAAGCTCAAATGTGCCGATCCGATTTACATGTAGGAAAAAGTGCGAGGTGTTGCTTTACCTGCTTATTGTGTTTACTGATGGCCACTTCAAGTAATCGTTAAACTTTAATGCATGAGGTAATGTGGAAAGCACTTGTCAGATCAGTAAACCGGGCATGCCTTCAAGGTTTATTCCTTTATGTGGCTTTCAGGAACAGAAACAACACAACACATGCTACTTCAGTGATCTGATGATGTGCATGATGACAGGAATCTACAATTAATCTGCTGTTCATCTAAAGAAAAAGTAAACTAGATCAAAAACTAATTCATATTCACACATTTGTAGTAATACACACTTAAGAGCAACCAAAAGTGTGATAAACAAGCATTCCCAAATCTCCAAGTACACCAAAAAAATACATGTCAAAAAGTTATTCTAAACTTTTATCTAAAGAGGAAATTCACAGTCTTTGTTATATTTATCTCATTTTATTTCTATGTTACTTATTTATTTTGTGTGTGTGTGTGTGTGTGTGTGTGTGTGTTTTGGGTGATTTTTGGTTATTTTTTATTAATAGCATGAGTTTTCCATTATGCATGTCTCAAATAACAAAAAATAAAAAGCTGCCAATAATCACCAGATACAGATAAAAAAACAATCAATGAAATAGCAAAACTGCATTTCCATAAAGCACTGTAAACACTGTTAATGTCTTTTCAAAATTAATAAGTCTTTTTCTTATGTTTTTACAAGTTTATAATTTTTTTTACATTAGATTTTAGATTAGTTTATGATTTATAAACAAAAGTTTTAGAAATTATCAACAAAAAAAAGCAACATATACACTTCCAGATTAAATAAAAAGTTCTTTCAATTTTGTTAATCCTCACTGCACAAATCATCCCTGACCCAAAAATTGTGTATTACATTAAATACACAACCCGTAGCATATGCAACAAGAGACTTTGGGAATCTTTGCAACAACCTTACTGACTGATTTTTGATCTGATTATACTGTAATACAACATATATTATGCAGCTGCGTTAGCACTTTATTTTCCTGTTTTGTTTTTACAATAAAACCAAAATCAAGTGTAGTAGTGCAACTGGACTGTTTGTTTGATTTTTTTTGTAAACCAACAACGCTGTGTTAACCATTATTTAACACATCCATTCTTTAATGATTTAACATATTATTTATTATTAATATAATTTATTTTTTAATTAATTAAAACAGTCAAAATATTGTCAACCATTTGGTTGGGCAGACAGTTAAAGGGTTAAAGAGATAATTTACCCCAAAATTAAAATCCCATGACTTTATGAGTTTTTTTTCTTTTTCTTTTTTGTCCTGCTAAACAAAATATTTTGAAAATGCTGAAAACCAGTAGCCATGTCTAAAATATCTTTAAATATCTAAGATTCCGCAGTGCATTTTAATATATAAGCTATTTTTTAGGTATTTGTCAAGATTTAAACTGATGAATGACTTTCCATTAGAACTAATAGACTATTATGATATTTACAGTATGCTGAAATAACTAACCGATGTGAAAATCGTGGTGAGCTGATGATCTCCGTGAAACACCTCAGAGGATCTGTCTCCATCTTGTGACTGAAAAGTCAATATAGATGATGCTGTGACAGGATATCTGCGTTCACACTATAGCTCGCAAAGAGAGCAGGTGAGGTTATGCATTTCTTCATTATGAACAACAAAATAAAGCGCTAAAATGGATCTGCGGAGGTCAGGTGGTACAACGCAGCTTTCAAGCTGAGCGTTTTAAATACGATTATCGTAATTACGAAATGGTGTGACTTTGTGTACAATTAACAATGGGTCTGCCAGAAAAAAGTTAGATACATTTGTAGTCATAATAAATGACATTAAATCTCACACAAACATATAAAATACTGAATATTAGTAATACATTAAAAAATAAAAATTGCATATAGACAATAACTTAAAACTAGAGGGAAATACAGGATTTCGGACTTTCCGCCATAAAGGGACTTTGCTATTACGCTATATCTTTGCTGTATCTTCTTCCGTGTCATTGTTACATTTTTATCTTTTACCAACATTTGTTTGGTAATGTGTAGTCTACATGCACAAAAACTACAAATCATCAAACTACAAAATCACAAGTACATTTGAAGTGCCATCAGCTCTATAATAAATCCCCACATGAACATAAAAATTGGCCTATAGCAATTTTATTAACAAGTGCTCGCACTGCACCTGTCATTTACATATAAAAAAACAAACAAACCTAAAACCACATAGGAGAATTTGTTTATATTGTTATAGTTGTTGAATTACAGTGCTCAGCATAACCCCATTTTGAAAATTAATATTTTTATCCATTTCTGAGTATATATATATATATATATATATATATATATATATATATATACT
>CAIGQQ010025652.1:0-15561 GCA_903798035.1 Danio albolineatus | reverse complement strand
TTAAAGATAAGAAGATAATAGTATAGTTTAATATTCGGTACACTGCTTATACTGACAAATTTATATATATATTAATGCTTTAGTGTTGTATCAGAGTACTCACATAACTCTGCCAGCAGACTGTCTGACGTTGCCACATTTCCAACAAGTGACATGTAGACGAAGGGTCCCTCCTGCACAGTCAAGGTGAGCAGGTAAGTGGGTTAAACATGACCATTTCTTCCATGCACATTTGTACTTACCAGAGTAAAATGAACTATTGCGTCGTAAAATAACCAGACGAGGACCCACCGGTCAACAGTTGAACATTTACTGCCACATTTTTGAGCGAAAGCAAACCCGACTGCAAACTGAGCCACACAGGCGAGCAGGGAATAAACAGTTACTTTAGTGAAGAGCGCAGGTTCATCCTGCTGTTCGACTTCTGCCATTGTATGCAGAGAAACACTTTAGTTAGTAACAGTTCTCTCTACCTGACTCTGAAGGGTTGAATGACGTCGCCAGACCCCGCCCATCGTGTTGCCATTGGTTTGCGCTGAACTCTCTCCACTTCATTCCATCCACGTCAGAGAGCAGAGTGCGTTTTGGCGCCAATAGGCCATGTCATATTCAAACAAGCTCGCTTTGCTTTTTTCTTTTGACATTTATTCATTTTCTTTTCAGCTTAGTGCTTTTATTAATCTGTGGTCGACACAGCGGAATGATCCGCCAACTCATCCTGCATATGTTTCACACAGCGGATGCCCTTCCAGCTTCAACCCACCACTGGGAAACATCCATACACACTTACTCACATATGCTACGGACAATTTAGCTTATTCAGTTCACCTACTTGTGACTTGTGGGGGAAACCAGAGCACCCGGAGGAAACTCGCGAGCATGCAAACTCCACACAGAAATGCCAACTGACCCAGCCGAGGCTCGAACCAGTGACCTTCTTGCTTTGAGGCGATCATGCAACTCACTGTGCCACCGTGATGCCCCTTTTGACATTTAATCCCTAAAAAAATTACATGTAGACATCAGTACAGTTATACCTGTTTAAAAATATTTCACTTAAAGCTCGTTTCAGACAAAAAACAAACTCGCAAATCTAAGAATTTGCATCTCAAATCATGAGTATTTCTTAGTTGAATTCCTACAAAACCGCCAGCTCTAATGATCGTGTAATGTGAACTAAAATTTGAGATGCTGAAGTTCTACACTAAAATAAATGAGTGAAAGAAAAAAAAGTTTCAACTCACGATTGTGAATTTCTCCTCAGAATTATTTTTACTTCTTGCAGTTCATTTGATCTCCGCTCAGATTTGACTGTCTTACAAGTGAGAGTTTATAGGATCTCAAAATGTTTTTCTTACATTGGGGGAAAAAACTGAAAGACTCCCTTTTAACACAAATGTTTTTACACAATCATGGGGTAGACGACTGGAGTCAGAACTGAGACTAAATTGAGGAAGAATATTCTGAAGTTTTGCAGATCAGTCAGATTGACTGTTTAGCAATGGCAAGATTCTGACTTTAATTCTTGCAATTCTGAGTTATATCTTACAGTTCTGACCTTTCAAATTAGCTAGTGTAAATATGTAAATTAGCACATAGCAAAAATACATAATTATGAGTTTATAATTTGCAATTACCTTATTAATTTTCCTTCAGCTTAGTCCTTTATTCATCAGGGGTCACCACAGTGGAATGAACTGCCAACTATTCTAGTACACGTTTTTTCGCAGCGGATGCCCTTCAAGCCACAACCTAGTACTGGGAAACACCCATACACTCTTATTCACACTACGGCCAACTTTGCTTACCCAATTCACCTGTAGCGCATGTCTTTGGACCGTGGGGGAAACCGGAGCACCCAGAGGACATCTACACCAACACAGAGAGAACATGCAAACTCCACACAGAAACTGACCCAGCCGGGGCTCAAACCAGCGGCCTGCTTGAGAGGCGACAATGGTAACCACTGAGCCACTCCAATTACCTTTGTTTTATTTTTGAATTTTTTATGAAGAAAGCAAGCTTCCAGGAAAACAGCTCGGAGCTGCATGAAAACATCAACAGAAACACCTGCTGATGACATCAATATGTAGGTGGGTCAGAATTCTTATCACGAAAGCCCTTTCTTATTGTTACAATGTTTAACAACATGTGAGTTACACATTTTGCTGAACAGCTTAATCCAATGTTTAAAGCTTCCGTGAATTAGAAGTTGCAGAGGCTTTTCGGTATGTGGATGTACTTCCAACCAAAACTGAATAGAGTAGGGGCGGGGCTTTCCTTTTGCGCATCATTCCCTGGTAGCAAATCTCTAAGAAGGGCGTGGTAAAGAATATTGTGGCCAAAGCCGTCAAACTGACGTCAGAGAAGGACCGACACTGCAAACGCGGAAGCAAATGGTCAGAGGCTGAAGATTATCAAATTTATTTTCAGTGGATTTAAAGAATAACACTAACTATGTTTTTATCCAAAGATGGAAATTAAATTTATGCGCAAAACTGGAATATCACATATAAGACGTGCAAATAAAGCAGAGCTTTTATCAAATGAGTGAAAGAGAACAAAATCGTCACTTACTGATTAACTGGCAGCAAATATCAAGAGTAAAAACTAAATTCTGCGGTAGAAGCTGCGTAAATCTTTGCCGTTTGAAGGTGTGACATGCGGAGCACAGATGCTCTTGACAGTTCTGGAGGTCAATAATAATATAACAACACTAATACTGAAACGTTTAAGAAGTTTTAGAATGACCAAAACAACATTTCAGATGTTTCACAATGTGCTCGGCCAGCTGGTTTGTCTCTTCACACACATTTTTATCATCACATGATAAAATTCTCTTATAGCACAATTACATGACTTTTTTTAATGCACATACTGGAATTTGTTCGGTAAAAGCGTTTCCATCGTAGTTTATGCACATCTTTTCTTATGGAATGAAAAGTTTATTCTCAGCTATGTGCGTACGTTTATGTGCATTTTCAAAATTGATGCGCAACTTGGCATTTCCATCACCTTTTTATGCGCATCTTCCAAAATGCACATAAAAATAGGTAGATGGTAACGTAGCTAATGTGGACTAGCAAAATAAACATTGCACTAGGGCTGTGCAATTAATCGCAAAAAAAATATAAATAAAATAAAAATAATAAACCGGGCTGCAATTTTATCTATTAATTTATTTTGATTTTTGTTCACGTTCTTGTGCGCATGATTTTAATGTTAACCAGCTGACGCAGCACACCAGGCAATTACAGCTAAGCTGGGCGGGAGAAAGATGTTAACCAATCAGAGCTCACTCCACGCACGACGAAGTTGAGCAGGAGAACCGAATAGGTGGTTTTGATTTACGTTAGTTTTTATTTAATGTTATGACTGGAATTGAGGTTTGTTCATCTTTATTTTTTCATGTTGTCTGTTTTTAGGACAATTTATTACAGTTTTGTTTATCAAGAAGTTAGTACTACTGTGTACAGTATGTTTTTTAACTAGAGGTGAGGTTAGTTCATCTTATTTTATTTTATATTGTCTGTTTTAAAGACGATTTTACTACATTTTATTTATTAAACTGAATACTAATGTTATTTCATTGTGAAATATTTTGTTATGCAATTCTTGTGCACTGAATACATTTAGAATGCATGTATGAAGCTTGTTTGAAAAAGTGAAAACAGTTGCCAAAATTGCAAATAAAATCGCAATAATCGTTCCAAAATATGATTGTTGTCTATATTGCACAGCCCTATATTGCACATTTTGAGTTCACACAGACTTCAATTTTAAGTTGGCTGGGAACAAATAGCTAGATATGGAATACAATGATCGTCTAATCGTAAAATTCATACTTGAAGTAGTAGTTAGAAAGTAATAAACATTAATCGCACCAGTTCTAAACTAGTTTTCTGCTGTTTTTACATGTCACCAATGTAAACACTGACCCCATAATAGATTTTCGGAAAGACACAGACGAATAGTGTGGTTATCATTTAACACAAACCTCTCCTTAAGCTCACATGGAAATAACACCGAGCCATTGCACATATTAGAAAGAGACAGAAAGGGACTTCTGAAAACAAAGAGTCAAATTAAAGCACAGACCAAGGGACAGGGAGGAAAAGCAACAGGTAGAAGAGAAAAGACACAAAAGCATCAGAGGGTCAATCATAAAAGAGCAATAAAAGGATGGCTAACAGCAAGTTTATTTTGGTTAGGTTCATTGATACATAAAGCACGTCCTGAGGGAGTGATGAGTGAAAGATGTGTTGCCATAGAAAGGTGGACGGGAAGAGGGAAGGGGGGGTGGGGCAGGCTGAGAATTGTGAACAAGAATGAAAAGGGAGCAGAATGAAAGTTAGGGGATCAATTACAAGTCAGCCAGCAGACTAGAGGAGAGTTGAATTAGAATTATAACTCTACTCCAGAGAACGTCTCATTGTAAAGTCCAGATAGGCAGACATGACACCCAGAAGACCCCATATTATAAGCAGCTCCAATGCAACGTGGCAGGCATTATGAACCTTTTTTTTTTAGTTGCTTCGAAATGAAAAACAAAGGCACAATGAATTTCAACTCATTCTTTATCTTTAATATGCACAAGAGTTGAAAAAAATACTGATGAGCCACCTTAAAGAGAAATTCAGTTCTAAAATTTATAAAAACATACAAACAATCAGAGGCCAAAATGCGATCTGTCGCCGTTTTTAGATTAATTTTTTTTTTTCTTCAGCAAGTAAAAATCTTGCAACAAGCAATAAGCTTGTATCCATTTCTGATACAAGACGAAACTTCTTTAAAGTGGCTCGTTTTCTAGTCGTCTAGATAAGTTCATGAATTTCAAACCTGCTTTATTTTGTTCAACAATAAATGGCTAATTCAAAAAAAACAAAATCATCAGGGCTGCCTTTAGCTTCCTTACTGTATTTTTCAGCAATTTGCCGCCCAAATACAATTACCTCAGTCAAAATGTAAAGTTCTTTTTCCCATACATCCCTTTACAAGTTAATGCACAGGGGGAAAAAAGAACAACAAATAAAACGTCCAGTCACAACAGTAAGAAAGCCCATTTTCCAAATAATGGCAATCATTTGCCATTATGAACGAAAGAAAAATAATAATTACCCCTATTGGCTGTAAATCGATAATCACAACGTTGTTATTGTTTTGTAGCGTCCCGACGTCTAGCGGACCTAAGTGTGGTAGCTTCTCATTATATACCTAAACAAGAAATATACTTTTGTTTTAGTTGGTACGATTAGGTTTTGCAGTGAAATAGGATTTAAAAACCAACTAAACCAAAAAAAAAAAAAAAAAAAAAAAAAAAAGGAACCACAACGTCATGGATCACCTTTTCCCATTGCTTGTATAGTCAAAATTAAGCGAACATCGCTCTCCACTTACATTAAGCAATAAAACGGGAAAAAACCCCAAAAAGTGTGCGCGTAAGACTGGAAAAACTGCAAAAGCGGAAGCTCCACTGATCAAAACAAAAAAAAGAATTCACAATCCAATCACTGTTGCAAAGTTTCTTGACTATCGAGTGCTGAAATGTACTGATTTAGTGAAAACATCCTCCAACCGGTAACGATTGGGGTTATCCCGATGAACTTATTACTATGATTACAGACAGGAAGAAGAGAAGATGAATCCAGGAAACAAAGAGCGCTGCCAGAGCACCCATGTTAAGCAGAAAGACCTCTTGAGGTTATCTTGAAGAACTTCCAAAGGTTGGGGCGGCCCTTTAAAAGTCCTGGCCAAATTGATCGTATCCTCCTATGACATTGCAAACCAAAAAGATCGGCACAATGAATGTCCACGACACTATCGCTGCAGAACTTTAAAAACAAGGGTGCTTGACTGATGAGATTTTCTCCATTCAAGTTTGTGACGTTATTTTTCTTCTTCATTATCTTCAGTGTTTTGTAAATATCTATAATTTCAGAATGAAGAAAAAAAAAAAGCAAGAATTGGTGGTGATAATTAAAAGTTCTGTTTGCACACCACATATTTTAGAGACGCTCGCTTCCCCCGTTTGAATAATATTCCTTTGAATAAGCCATTGTAGGCTAGTTCACAGATGAAGGAGGGAGAAGGTCCAAATGGCTTAACACAGTAGAGGCTGGACGTATCGAGTTGGGTGTCTGTCTGAGACTCGAAAATCACCACCATTCCAGGGAAGGACTTTCTTGGAAACCAATGAAAAAATCCCTGCCTTTTTTATTTCAGGAATTTCTTTTTCTTCATCTTCCTTGGCTGATATGATGGCTGGTACAACAACAGAAGTTCCTTATTGTTCATGCGCACCTATGTGTATGTGTGTGTGTTTGTGTGTGAGTGAAAGAAAGAGCAAAATATATATCTTTTTTGTTGTTTTTTGGCAACTGCAGTGTAATGAGTCTTGTTCTTTTTGAGTTTTTTTTTTTTTTTTTTTAGATCCATCCATGTTTTGAGAGGCAGAGGCGGGTACTCGGATACTTCAGTGCGATTTCTTTTCTGTGTGATTGAGTGAGTGAGTGAGTGTTGTTTCTGAGAATGGCGATTGGTTGGTTTTGTCTGGTTAGTGAGTGGTTGGTAGGTGATGGGTCAGTAGGTGGCAGGGTGTTGAGGAGCAGCTGGGAAACCCACCATTCCTAAGTTCGAAGCTCCAGATGTTGTCTAGAACTTAAACTCCTTGGCTTGAAGGTTGGAGGAATCGAAGTTAAATGTGCCTCCTTGGGTGGCCTCAGGAATCAGACTGGGGTCTTCATCAATCTACAAGCAGAGCCAGACAAAATTACTCAGACATTTAATTAATTTATATCAAGAACAAAAGCCCCAACACATCACATATAGAATAAAACAATAATTTGACACTCACATCGTCTCCTGAAAAGTACTGATCAATGATTTCAAATGCAAGTTTATAGATGTCTTCGTTTTCATGCTGCTGTAGGTTCTCGATTTTTTCCAATCCTGAAAAACAAAAGCAAACTTTTATACTGTTTGGTCACACATTATTTTAATTTACAATTCACATCATTAACAAAACATTATCTAAGACTATTAAACTACTAATTATTTGCTCATTAATAGTTGGGTTTACGAATTGAGTAGGGATACAGAATAAGATTTTAGGAACAATTTATAATTACTTGACTTCTAGTTGATCATTTGGTATCAGAAGTGGCTTATATGAAAGTCAAAGGCCTCTAGATTACGCTCATTTTACCAAAATAAAATATGATCATATCTTGATTTTTAATCATTTAATTAGGACAGTAAGGTCTGACTTTGCTTAGACAAAAGTCCTCTCACTAAACAGAAATAATGTACAGTATAGAATATAAAGTCATGGTGCAGTGGAATAAAAATAATATTGTGTATAACTCTCATGAGCTTGGAGAACTGCATTCGTCTTTGCAATGACTCAGATAACTTATTAATAAAGTCATCTGGATGGCAAAGAAAGCGTTCTTGCAGGACTCCCAGAGTTCATCAAGATTCTTTGGATTCATCTTAAATGCCTCCTCCAACTTACCCCAGACATGCTCAATACTGTTCGTGTCTGGTGACTGTTAAACTCAATTCACAACAACGGTTCTTCTTATTTGTCGTTCACTTTATTGTATCAAACACAGAACTCTCGCAAAAACTGACAGGGAACCTTTTATACCCTCCAAAAAACCCGCGCTAGCGCACATACATTTTTCTCACGCATGCGCAGCTCATAAAACAAAACTTAACAAACTCCCCCTTTTTAAAAAAAAAATTATATATAGAACAAACATTTAAAGATGGCCTGTTAACTTCACAGTCCCAGTTGGAAAAACCAAACATCAACAAAAGCAAAAAAAATATTTTTTAAAATACATTCAGAAGTTGAGATGGCAAACTCCTGTGCTGAGAGCTTTCAGAAGGCCAAGTGCAGATGCCCCCTTTTTTGTCAGACAGTTAGCTAGTTGCTCTTTGGTGTCTGACCACAAGATCTGCTTAATTGTTCCAGAGTGCATAAGTTCTTTCATACTGCTGATTTCTAGGCGCAGTCTCTTTTCAGTGACAGATTTTGTAGATTTGAGAGCATCGAGAAGAGAGTGATTGTCTGTTATACATACAATGGGCAAGTTGTTGCATGAGCAGTCGCCAGTGGTAATCTCTGAGTAGAGTGTAGCAAGGAAAACTGCATTGTCAATCCCGCCTGCAAGTGCCAAAGCCTCTCCTGCTAAGGTACTTCGTACGACTCTCCTGATGCGTTTTGACTGCCAGGATATTGGTGAGAACTTTCCATTTTCTCCCATGAGCATGATGAAATGTCCACCTTGTGTGCCACCATCTGGTAGGTTTCCCATTGAAGAATCACTGAACACTACTAGCTTAACAAAGCTGTTGTTCCCCAAGTACTGAAACCTCAAGTTAACCTCTTCTGATTTGAGTTTTGCGATAAGTTTATTTGCACAATGCAGGGTCTGAACAGTAGCATGCTTTGTGTTAGATGCCAAGATAGATATGTCACACATTATGTCAGGTCTGCTTTGCCTGGCAGCCCACAATATTTGTCCAACCTTTGATTTCAGCATGTCCATCTCACCTTCTGTCAATGAAGCTTCACGCTGCGTTGCTCTAGTGGGATCCACTGGAATAAGTTGCAGACTTTTGATATACTTTCCTTGCTGTACTTGAATTTCATCCTCTAGAGAACGTATTTCCATTCCAATGTAGCTGAAATTTTCGTGCTCTTCCCGCCCAACTTGAAAGATGTCTTTCAACTCAGTAATGATAGTTTTGGAGAATGTATCTGTACCACCCCAAATAAAGTCATCCACGTGAGACGCAAGAATCCCCATCACCTGGCAGGAATCATCTAGCCAGAAAAATACTGCTGGATCTACCTTTGACACTGTAGCTCCCAGTTGTTGCATGATGTCTTTCACTTTATTGTACCAGAACAAAGAAGCATCTGTTAGGCCATAAACACATTTTTTTAACTTCCACAAAATTCCTTTGTTCTGTACTTCTGGTGGTGGGCGAATGTAAATGTCTCTGTTTAACTCTGTGCCCTGTAAAAAGGCTGCTTTAATGTCCATGGAGTTTAGCTGCCATTTATTTTGACATATAACTGCCATGATCATTTTTAGAGACTCTGAGGCACATGTAGGTGAGTCTTTGGGAAGGTCTTGAGTGTTTATTTCCTCGAATCCTCTTGCAACTAATCTAGCCTTGGCATCAACTCCAGCAGTTGTTTCTTTAACACTGCACACCCATCTTGTGGAGATACACTTTTGCCCTTCATCTTTCACTTCTTTAAAGACGTCATTTCTCTTCCAGCTGTCGAGTTCTTTATTTTTTGCAGACATAAAAAGATCATCATGTACTATCAATATTTCATCCTCGTTGTAGTTGGTGCTTAACTGAAATTGCTCAGATGGAATTACCTGAACATCGTCCATCTGTTCTAGATCGACTGATCCAGTTGTGCCAGCGATTTCCTCAGGCTCACTGTACTGCAAATTGTACCAGTTTTTGTGTTTTCCAGTAGCCTTTCCTGCTCTGCCGAGGATTCTTCCTGTATGAGTTTTCGCACTTACATTGTCTTTGTATTTAACTAGTTGGCCTATTTTTGGTCTTAGACTTTCACTGTTCATTGATGAGCATATTTGTGGCATCTGTGACTGAGCAAGATTATGCCCTCCGGGCAGATCTGATGCAGGAGATTCACTGTTATCTTCAGCACTGTTTGATGTTTGCTCATCCTCACTTTCAGTGTCATGAAGATCTGCCGCTGGTGTTACTGTGGGAGTTTCTTTTGTTTTTATTTCTGTCTCCTCCAGTTCTGTTTGTGGGTCATTCACCTTTCTTAGTCTAGACTGATGCACCCGTACATAGGTTCCGCCATGCCTGACAAATACAACCACACCATCTTGACCTAGGACCACACCTGGACCTTTCCACTCACTGCAGTCTATTCTCTTATAATATACCTTGTCCCCTGTCTCATATCTGTCATGAACAGGTCGAAGTTGCTTACGAAGGGCTCTTCTGATTCTTTCTGAGCATTCGGCTTCTGTGAATGCCTTTCTCATTGCATGCAGTGTTTCAAGTTGTTTAGCAACCCAGGTACTTGTACTTGTTTCCAGAGCCGGTGGCTTATCAGTGAGCACTGAAGGCAAATTCGGGTTTTGTCCAAACACTAGCTGGTAAGGACTGAAACCGTGTACATTATGCATAGCATTCTTAGCCATTAATGCCCAGTCAAGGGCTGTCTTCCAATCACAGTTGTTGTCCTTTTTCACCTTCAGCAAAATTTCAGTGAGTGTCTGATTATGCCTTTCTAAAAGGCCATTGCTCCATGGGCTGTAGGCTGCAGTTGTTTTAACTTCAATGTTAAAATTTTCCGCCATATCCCTCATTTCGTCATTATTAAATTCACCTCCGTTGTCACTAAACAGTCTGCATGGGGGACCATGAACACTTATCCAACAGTGAATAAAGTGCTTCACTATCTCTTTTGGGTTCTTTGTAGTGACAATACTCCCTGCACTGAAGCGTGTGAAGTGGTCAATAGCATGCAAATACCATATTCCAGGCCCAAGCTCATGCAAGTCCACTGCCACGGTCTCATTATATGTTGATGCCAGTGGCAAACCTACAACAGGTTTATGTTTTGGCTTACTGTATCTACTACATGTATCACAGTTTTTTACAATGTTCTCCAGAATGGTGTTGCTTTCATCATCACGATTACCCGAGCTGGCCAGTAATTTTTTTAGTCTATCGGCTGAAGCATGTCCAAATTGTCTGTGTAGTTTTAACAGTACTCTCTCCTTTTCTTTAGTTGTCATATTTTCTGTCACAGACAGAATTTCTTCATTTGGTGTTTTGGTCTCACTTGTCTCCTTTTTATCTAGAATGCGGTCATCTCTCAAGTTCACACAGTAATGTCCTGAAGATGTTAGTTCAAGTTTAACAGGTTGTTCAAACATTGTTGCTTTGTCATGTGCAATGTCCAGAACTGCACTTGCTCTTTTGAGTGATGTTTTGCTTAAAAGCATTGGTATATCGGCAGGAACAACTTCTGTCTCTATTTTGCATTTGGTGTGTCCTATTCTTGCTGGAATAGTAACTTTCCTTGTGGAGTGAACAATTTTTCCATCACCAAATCTAAAAGGTCTTGCACTTTGTTTGTCACTTATTTTTAGGAACTCGCTCTGCGTCAGCCTACTTGTGTAATCTTCAAGCCATTTTTCCCCACACACGGTTCTTGTACAGGCTGTGTCAATCACAGCTGATCCTAAAGCCTCCACCATGAAGATTTCAGAGTTAGACATAGATTCATTTGAAAACAAAGTGATGTTACATTCTTCAATGTTGTCTTTTAATCCTTCATCTTTTGTCATTTTTACATGTTCCTTTTTATTTGGACAGTCCTTTGCCCAGTGAAATGTGCTTTGGCAAATAGCACATTTTGTTCTTCTCCCATATTTATCAAGGGGATTTGTACCTTGAGGCACAGTTTGGAATTGCTGCGTAGTATTTAGCTTAGCTCCCCGTTTGCCTGAGTATCTCATGTAGTAAGCGTCATCTGCGCTCTGCAGAGTACTGGCGCCCTCTTGTGGTGAAGTAACATTATCGCTAAAAATTCTTTTCAAGGCTGATTTCATGTCAGTGAAAGAAACGGTGGAGCAAGCTGTTAGCGCTAATTGCTTATCTTTAACAGTAAGACCGGCAGTATCGAGTAACTTGAACGCTAGTACTGCATCTGGGAGCTCCATTTTGAACTTACGTAGCCTGTTGTATCGACGTTCGAACTCGACGATATAGTCCACCATAGAAACACCGCTTTCTTTTGTGATCCGGTCAAACTCTGTGTACGCTTCGTACTGTCGATCTTTTTCTTCTTTTAAAAACACTGAGTCTAATTTTTCTATTAATGCTTGCATACCATTGTCAGCGTTCAAATCATCCGCTGGTATTTCCAGTGCGCTGTTTCTTGCTCTGCCCGTTAGTGACAAGGTAACTGCCAAGGCTTGTTTCTTTTTGTCCAGGTCTGTGACACGTCTCCAAATTTCAATCTCATTTTTCCAACTTTCATAAGCTGTTTTCTCGTCAAACAATGGCGGATTTTTGTAATTCCCAGCAGCAGCCATCCTCTGCTACCAATGTTAAACTCAATTCACAACAACGGTTCTTCTTATTTGTCGTTCACTTTATTGTATCAAACACAGAACTCTCGCAAAAACTGACAGGGAACCTTTTATACCCTCCAAAAAACCCGCGCTAGCGCACATACATTTTTCTCACGCATGCGCAGCTCATAAAACAAAACTTAACAGTGACTGGGTTGGCCAATCCTGGAGCACCTTGACCTTCTTTGATTCCAGGAACTTGTGGACTAATGTGGAGGCTGCAGTATGAGTTGTAAAGTAATGGGCAGCACAAATGTCTCGAAACCTCAGGATGTTGATGTTATCAACCATTCTGCAGAACTCTCACATGCCCCCATACTGAATGTAACCCCAAACCATGATTTTTCCTTTACCAAACTTGACTGATTTCCGAGAGAATCTTTGGTCTATTTGGGTTCCAATAGGTCTTCAGCAGTATTTGTGATGATTGGGATGCAGTTCAACAGATGATTCATCAGAAAAATCTACCTACTGCCACTTTTCCAAATGATCAACTACAAGTCAAGTTATTATTTGTTGCTCTTACAACTGAGATTGACGACAAGACTATTGTCAGGTAGTGTATAGTGTAAACTAAATTACAGTGTTAACCTTTTTTATTCATTTTCATTAATTGGTTAATATCAGACCAGTTCATGTAAGGAGGATAGCCATATTTATACTGTGTGCATTACCTCCACACTCTTCAATGATCTCAGCAATTGTGCTGGCTTCCTCTCCAGCCATGATGAGGATGTTTTTCAGTCCGTCGAGGACCACCTGGACCACCTGAGAATCTTTCACCGACAGCAGGTTGCAGAAGGGTGGGATCACATTTTGTTGCACCAAGTACTCCACCTGCCAGTCACAGCCAAATAAGCAATGAAGCAAGGAAAAGCAAACATCTCAAAATCAGAGATTCACTGCGAACGGTTCATACCTGATCCTTTCTTCCACTTATTGTCAAGTTGCTGATGGCCCATGCAGCCTCCTTCTGTGTCCCAAAATCACCCTGTTTCGGAAAAACCAAGAAATTAGACATTGAAGACTTTGAATGCTGATTGTTTAAAGTAGAAATTAAGCCTGTCGCTGTACTTTATAAATCGTCACAAAAATGGAGAAAAACTTGTAACATTAGTACGTGTTATATGTTTATGCTCATGCCAATTCTAGGGTGTTCACTAGACATTAAGGCTGATTTTTACTTCTGTGTCAAGCATACGCATATGGTCCGACGCAGGCTTCACGCAGTTGCATAGCCCATGCCGTGGCTGATGCTGACCGGTCAAAAAATATAATTACACGTCACCACGATGCATAGCGCAAGCTCTGTGATTGGTCAGCTTGGTAGCGGTGACTAGTGTGGACAGTGCTGAGAGCCACGAGCCCGATGGAGCGAGCGTTTACAAGTGTCAAGTCTCTTGAAGGAGATCCACATGGAAACTTTTGTTTTGTGTTAACCTTACGATTAAAAAGTTGTTGCACATCCGCCACTTCCTGCCTCTGAATGAGCAAGTTTTAGCTACTTGTACATTAGTGTAGTGTTCAGAAAAAAACAAAACACTCACACAGAGGAACATAAAAGCCCCCTGCCAGCTAGTGTTTCGGAAGTGTTATTGCAGAGCAACACAAACAGCATGCAGAGAAATAAATGTACGACTACACACAAGGTATGCGCAGTGGGTCACGCTGATCACTCGGTGCAGAAGTATAAATCAGCCTTTACTCTGCAACTGCTAAAATTTTTGTGGTAAAAAGTGTTTGGATTGAGCATTAGATAAGGCTTGGCTTTCGATTATGAATTATGTTTAAAGAATGTTATCACAATATGATTAGTTTATGCTCTGCAGTCTCTAATGAAAAAAGCTAAGCAAAGCTATGTTCACTAGTTGTCTTTGGGCTGTGATGTAAAATAAAACCAAGCAGTGATGCAAATTAAAATTATGGCACAGTCAATCAATCAATGAGAGATGAACAACCAATGTCTCATGTTAAATGAGCGTTTTAGTTCTTAATTTCAATGCATCCCTATTAAAATAGTACATGCATGCTGTAAAATATTAGACTTGATTGATTTAAACCTGAAAAACAACGAAAATATCAGGCTTGCCCATGTAGGGCATGAAACATCCCTTTTCATTGATGGGTCAACCAAAAATTTACCTGTATTGTCAACAATTCTTCAGTTTGACACAAAAAAAACCAACAACTATAAAATGACTTGTGCAACTGCATAACATCTCGAATTAGTTTAAAGGATGTTTCTGGGATCAAACATCCATTTAATTCTGTCTTTGTTTAAAAAAAACTGAACCTCAAAAAAGGTTTCTAATTCTGCTTTCTATATATATATATATATATATATATATAGACTCAATGTACATTAGCCCAAGCACACGTCATCTTACCTTGGCAAGCTGGTGAATGATCATGGGTATGAGACCAGCATCTATTACAGCCTGCACCTGCTGCTGGTTTCCTGCTGTTATATTGGACAGGAACCACACTGCCTCCTGCAGACACATCACAGATGTACAATAAACATGAGGGACTGCGTTTACACTGGGACTGCGGAGATTTCTAGAGTCACTTATGAAATTAGCAGAGTAAAGGTTTGCGTTTCATCCTCTTGAGTACACCTCACACAAATAGGCTCAGACAGGATATGTGTGCGTCTCACCTTGTTGATCTTCTCTTTGGGGTGTGAGAGCAGGTTGGGAAAGTGAGAAAGAACATCACAGTTGAGCACCACCTGAGTCTGCTCGTCTGTCCCGGTTACAATGTTCCCCACCGCTCTCAGCGCTGCGGTCTGAGCAGTCAATGCACAAAAACTATTACCAAACCAGCTTTCAGTATCAAAGAATATACAAATGCATAAATGTGCATGGTTTTTACCTGAACTTTGACCTCTTGGTGGCTGAGCAGTGGGACAAGGAAGGGGACAACACCTGAGTCTATTACCATCTGAATCTGCTCGTTACCTCCGTCTGTCAGATACGACAGAGCCCACACTGTGTCTACCAGAATCTGGAGAGAACAGCAGATTTGAGGACGTCAAATGAGAAGCGCAGACTGTTTTCATGTGCATAAACACTAGATTAATAGAAGTGATCACGCTGCACATTTATCAATAAACTTGCCAGATGAAAATGTAAATAAGCCAAGAAAAGCTATTTTCACTAGCTGTATCAGGTTGTGGAGTGATGCAAATTAAAATTGTTGCCTAAAACCAAAATTTAGGATGAATTTGGCTAAACACAGCATTTCTGACTAACTAAGGAGTTGCATGTATGTTTTAATAAATAAATCAATAAAGAGATTGACAATCAATATATATACAATCAATATATATATATATATATAAACATTTAATTATATTAATTATTAAAACATACATGCAACTCCTTAGTTAGTCAGAAATGCTGTT
>CAIGQQ010025650.1:0-10671 GCA_903798035.1 Danio albolineatus | reverse complement strand
AGAGATGGGTTGTGGCTGGAAGGGCATCCGCTGCGTAAAACAAATGCCGGATAAGTTGCCGGTTCATTCCGCTGTGGCGACCCCGGATTAACAAAGGGACTAAGCCGAAAAGAAAATGAATGAATGAATGAATGAATGAATGTTTAGGATATACGTTTTCACATTCTGATTCCAATGCCTAATTATTAAACCATTAAAGTGACTTTAATTAATATTCATAAAAATTCCCAGTACGGGGTTGCAGCTAGAAAAGCACCCGCTGCATAAAACATATGCCAGAATAGTTGGCGGTTCATTCTGCTGTGGCGACCCCTGATAAATAAGGGAATAAGCTGAAGGAAAATGAATGAATGAATAATATAGTTTATCGTAATACATTTTGGTGCAGTAGATTGCGCAGCAAAAATGAGATATCGTGACAAGCCTACTCCTCAACACTGAACTTTTGTTGACTTTGAGCTTTTTCTGCAGTCAGAAAGGATGAGATGGAATTGTGATGAAGCGCCAACACTGAGTTTGCCGCTGAGGAATGCATATTGTATATAAAACGACATCTGAAAACTGAAGGGAGGGACGTCATCGAAACAGACAGCAATAAACCGACACAAACATCCATTTGCAGAACAGAGCTGTCAATTTTCAGTCTCACTCAAACGACAAATATTTGGACCACTTCTTACAGGAAAAGTGAGGATATGAGAACATGCTGGAAGGTTTTGAGAATGTGTGATTCATGTAATGGGGGTCAAAATGAACTAAAGAAACAACTTTTTTTTTTTAGTACACCAGAATGAGTCCTAATTGAGACCCTTTTTACACTCAAAAAATTGATTACTGCTGCTTGTTCAAACTACCTGTTTAAAATGAGCTGAAACGACACAATTCTTGTAATTTATATGGCTAAATTATTTGTTTTATGTACAGTTCATTTAAATTTGTAAGCCATTTATGGCCCGTTTCCACTGAGTGGTACAGTTCGGTACGATACGGGTCACCTTTATCAGGCTTGCGTTTCCACTGCTAAAGGGTACTCTTTTGGTGGGCATGGTATACGACAGAAAGTTTCAGTCGACATCATTCTCGCTCACAGGAAATGTGTACAGTAAAGCTGAACGGGTCGTTCACAAATCATATGAGAAGCACTTCACAGAACACAGATGCTTTATTATACACATAAACACTGCTGTATAAATGTTCATTACTGACCTCTCTATGAACATGATCTGATTATAACAGCAGATCAATGATGCGAAATAGCCTAATGTCCGCGATTATATAAAATAAATAAATAAAGCATATATGAACACATACAGCCCCTTACAGTCTCCGATCTGTTACCAATTGCATTTAAACTACACACAGCACTTATTTAGTCCTTATTTAGGTTCAAGAACAACACAAAGTAGAGCCCACAGTCAGTGCAAACCTCTCATCTATGTCTTTAATCTTCACCAGCACATGTAACCTCGTTAGAAAGTAATTTCGCAATTCCGAGTTAATAATAGTCCAGAAGGTGATGATGATAATGGTTAAACGTAGCAGTTTCTTCATGTTTGCTGGAATAAAAAATTGCGCCCTTGTTTTTTGCGGCTTCTCCCTTGTTTTTGCATGCGTCAGTCTCGCGTTTGTCTGTTTCTCAAAGGATCGGGTTTCAAAAGCACGTCAATAATCAAGCGCACATTATTATCAGTAGCTCAAAAAGTTAGTTATTTCAAATATTGACGCGGGCGCAAGTTAGAATGCGAAACCGCTCGCACTTTAGACGGGCTCGTAAAAACTACGGGGCACAGGGGAGAATCTGCTCTTCTCTTGGCTTTGTGGCTGTTCAAGACGACGACAAGGTTTGTTTGAGCTCGGGTCGACCATGGCTCGTTATTATATGTTTATATTATTTCTGTGTATTGTCTCTCAGCTGTGTATTAAACATGGCGGGTCCTTTGTTTTCATTCTAGCTTGTTGTGCGAGCAAGTGATGTATCTCTGTAAACCAATAGCGTTCAGCTGCGCGCCTAGCACCGCCTTTTGGTAACCCTTGGTACCCTTTGGATAGGGTGACCAAAAAGTGGTACGGTACGGTTCGGTTCGGTATGCTTTTAGACAGTGGAAACAGCCCTAAAAGCGTACCGAACCGTACCGTACCACTCAGTGGAAGCGGGCCATTAGGTAACTTTTTAACAAAAAAGCATTTTGTGTTGGACAACATGAAAGAATTGTGTTGGTCCAACTACCTGGTTAGAGGATTTGTAGTTCCCAGCATGTTTTGTGTGGGATTGAATTAAGAGAGGGAAATGTTGATAATAAAAGTAATCTTTAATAAAAGTAAAGGTGTTCAAAGTTAATAGAAAGACTTGGTAGAGTTTAATCTTCACTTTAGTTTGAAGAGTTTCATGTAATGCTTTGAGTTTTGAGATTTCCACCTTGCAGAAGCACCCATGCTTTGGGTGTTGGCAGCTTATTTCGCAAAAATGCAGTTTGTTGCTTTGCTCAGTGAGCAATAACTGTCCTAAAATGAGTTCTGAGATCAGTCTCAAATATGTAACTTATAAAATATGCTAAACGTGTCTCTTTTAGTTCATTTAGGACAGGGCTATTCAATTAGTTTGTAATGGTGGCCAGTTCATGAAAAGCATCCCAAATGAAGGGCGCTGGAGAGATATGACTTGCAGTATGAGTGAGGACACAACTGCATACGTTGCATTGTTGCTCCTTAAACACCCACGTTGGCTTTTTTCCATATTAAAATGTTAAAATGTTGTATTTTGAATCTATATAACATCAGTGCATTGTACAATGTGGCTTTTTTTAAACAAACATTCAAATGTTTTATTTCAAAGCACAACAAAAGCAGTGCATTGTTTAAGTATGGCTTCTTCTACATCCAAACACATTCATAGGTTTTGCACTGCAAAACAATTATGGATGCAACAATTTTAGATTTTGGTTGTACGATTATAGTCTGAAGAATAATCATGGTTTCACGGTGATCACGTCTAATGTAAATTTAAGCTTTATTTTAGGTAGGTCTAAGTATTTAGATTAACTGTTGTTCTCATCTGCGTTCACCCACTGTCAGAAATAAAGGTACGTGCGTTCTGGCCGCAGCGTACAAGCTCGGAACTTTAAACTAGCGCACGTGGCATAATTGCAGCAGTTTCGTGCAACAGAAACATGCAATTGAGAATCCTTTACGATTAATTAACCGTGACGAATTAAAGTGCAGTGAAATCGGCGAATCGTTGCATCCCTAACAACGAAATCAGTGCATCGTACAAAAGACCTTTTCTACAAACATATCCAAAGGTTTTCGGCTGCCCGCTCCACTCGCTTAATGTCAGGTGACTGCAGCTCGTGCTGTATTGAACAGACACACGTCACTTCATAACTATAGCTGCCGTTTTTTGGCAGAACTAAATTTATTTCTGATGTCTTGGTCACACTAATTGGAGGGCCAGAACAAATTGCCTCGGGGGCCGGGTTCGGCCCGCAGGCCACAAATTGAATAGCCCTGATTTACAGTAGGATAACTTCAAATAAAACTAAGAGACTTTGAAATGTACGACACATAATAGATATACATGATATTATCAGACCTTCGAGTTTAAGTTAAATAAAAATACAAATGTATTCAAACTTTTATTTGGTAAAATCATGTTGGACTAAGTCAATTGCATTTAACTGTGTAAAAAAAAAATAATAATAAGTTGGTGCTAAACAAATTTATTGGATGGAAATCCTGCCCTCAATTAAATTGAGCTCATTCAATGAGCAACACTTTAAAATAGAGGTCCATTAGTTAATGTATTTACTAACATGAAAAAACAATTACACAGCAAAATGCTCCGATTAAAATGTACTCAGTTCAGAGTGTATTTGGTCCTTCTCTAAATTGAGTAAAAGTTACTCAGCAGCAGAGTTAAAGTTAATGAGATGATGAAAGGATTAATTAAGTGATGACGAACACCTGCTGTTAATAAGCATAAACAGAAGAGAAACACAAAACTACAACTGACTTCAATCAGCAGCAGCAGATTCACTCATCACTAAAAGTGGTGGTGTTTTTTATTGTTGTAAAAAATTACTCGATCAGTTCATTCTCATTAATATCACTTTATGGAATTTTGTAGAGTGTGGCAGAAATAAGGCCAAACAGGTCGGTAATAAGTAAAGCTGCTGTTTGTGGATTTGCTTAATGATCCTCTGCTGAGATTTTGAGAGATTCAATGTGTTTAATTTCAGTTTATTTCATCTTAGGCTGGTACTGAAGGTAAATGTAGTTTTGTGTTTCTCTTCTGTCTGTGCTTATTAACAGCAGGTGTTCATCATCTGTGCTCAATCATCACTTAATTAATCATTTCATTGTCTCGTTAACTTTACCTCTGCTGCTGAGTAACTTTTACCCAATTTAGAGAGGGACCAAATACACTCTGAACTGAGTCAATTTTACTCGCAGGATTTTGCTGTGTAGGGGCGACACGGTGGCTCAGTCAGTGGTTAGCACTGTCACCTCACAGCAAGAAGGTCACTGCTTTGAGTCCTGACTGGGTAAGTTTCTGTGTGGAGTTTGCACGTTCTCCCTGTGTGGTGTGGGTTTCCAAAGTCCAAACACATGCGTTATAGGCATACCTGTCAACCCTCCCGTATTTCCCGGCATTCTCCGGTATTTTACAGCTCTATCCCGCTATCATCCCGTAAATGTATTTCTCCCGTATTTTTAGTCGTTCTCCGACGGGTGTCAATAAACATTAAAGAGCCGATCCTCCCTATACGCAACCCATACCGCCGCACCACCAGGGGCTGCCCTTGCTCTTAAATCTGCTGGAATCTGTCTGTGCTTTCGTTTACTTTAGGTTTTATTTAGGCTGAAATAAACATAAAAACGGCGGGATTCCCTTTCCTTTTCATTATAGGTGCCGTCGCTCCTCCTGTGCAATCCTCAAAACAGTCATATAGAGGTCCGTGACTGTCAGCTTACACGTCCGTAGTGATAAACAGACGCTGTTTCCCAAACGGATTCTGTACACTCGATTAAAAGCGGAGCGAAAGTGGATACTGGGTTTTGTGTCTGTGTTTGAACAGACATATACACATAATTAACAATAATAACATCTAAAGATGTCGATCTTGATGTTTTTTTTTTTTTCAAACACAACTAATTTTGTCCTAAATGAGCATAAAACTTTATGAAAGCAATGTAATGCTTTCATTATAACGATAGATGTAAACTTCTGTTATTTATATCAGCGGCACCTCTGTTATTTAATGTAATCAAACAAAAAAATCAAAATAACTGAGAATCATTCACTGCTCTTTATTCATAATGTGTAAGTTATACAGTGAGGAAAAGATTAATAAGATTTGATAACTTGATCCTATTTCTTTATAACAGCTAATTTTAATAAGCTAAACTGTTTGCCAACGTATACTATTGAATTTTCTTTTGTAAATAATAATATAAAAAAGTATTACTGACTGTTTAACTGTTTATTTACTGTGAAACAGCTCCAGAAGGACATATATAATAAGGGGATATAATAAGGAGGGGGTGGGGGTGGGGGGTATGGGGGCGGTTGGGGGTGATGATCCCTTATTTTCACATCCCAATGTTGACAGGTATGGTTATAGGTGAAGTGAATAAACTAAACCAGTGGTTCTCAAACTGTGGTACGTGTACCACTAGTGGTACACAAGCTTCCTTCTAGTGGTACGCGGAGAAATCTCTCAGTAAAACAAAATGAACATACTATTAACACTTTGATAACAACGATAACACTGATGTTATCAGTAAATAGATTTTAATAGGCTAAACCTTTTATTTAAGTGGCTGACAATAATAAATATTGTTCATTTGAAGAATAATCTGCCTCGTTTGAGATGTGCAGTGCTGTACTTCAATACCGGTTATTATGGTGGTACTTGGAGAGACCATTTTTTCCTGAGGTGGTACTTGGTGAAAAAAGCTTGAGAACCACTGAACTAAACTAATTAAACTTCTTGCTGTGAGGTGACAGTGCTAACCAATGAGCCACTGTGTCGCCCATAAAAATATATTAAGAGAAAGAAAATAAGTGACGCGGCTATTGCGATAAGATCACATCATGATTGCCACCGCTAATAGATTCCAGCCATGATCTCAGGGTTTAAAACGTGCTTGTGGAAGCAGTAAAAAGTCCAATAACCACTCTCTTTGATCGCCCCTCAATCAATCCTCCTCTT
Source organism: Danio albolineatus (assembly GCA_903798035.1). Taxonomy (NCBI): domain Eukaryota; kingdom Metazoa; phylum Chordata; class Actinopteri; order Cypriniformes; family Danionidae; genus Danio; species Danio albolineatus. Next base: position 4,459 of record CAIGQQ010025650.1, on the reverse strand, counting down.
GTTTGCACTGGTCTGAGTAAGCTCTAGTCATGTGTGTGTCTGCGTTGTTTTGAAGAGCGGCGAGTTTGGATGACCGTTCCTCAGCCTCCTGCTTCCCAAAAGCAGAGCTCAGCAGGTGGGGTTTGCTTTGGAGTCCCACGTCTAGACGTTTTTTTCCACAACCAAGAGCTTTAATCGATCTCAAAAATAAAACAACAACAAAAAAATCTTCATGCATGGGAATCTCATCTCCTGATGAAAACTCTGTGACCACCTGAAGGGAATCTGAGGACAGCATTTGGAGGAATGAGGTAAATGTTAGCCAGGATCGGTCCCAGAACTGAAATGACATCCAAGCAAAATCCTCAAACCCTCGGAGAAGAAAAAAAAAAAAAACGGCACAATGTGGAATTCTGGGCAATGGGTTGGTTCATTTGCATTACATAAAGGAGCCGCGGGATCTATATATTCGCCCCCGGTTTGCCACATTGTTTCTCTTCTGTGGGTTTGTGTGTCGGTATTATTGTAAGAAATGATGAACAAAGCAACACAAAAATGGCCAATATCCCAGGCTGTCGAGAACAGCCAAGTTAAATATTTAAGCAGCAGTCGCCTTCGATAAGACTGTCGTGGATGGGAGGACAAACACACGAGCGCTGCCAGGGAAATAATAGCCATGTTTCAAGGATGCATTTGAATGAGGAATAATGTAATGAGAAGGTTCATCAGCAAAGTATGTGTGGAAAAATAAATTAAAGTCCGTTTAGTCATCGATTGCAGCAGGGGTTTTCAGACTGGGGTCAGCAGAGGAGTGTGAGGAGTTGGTGGAAACGCTTGTAGAATTAATTTTATGAATAAATAGAAATGATTCAATTTTGATTATTATTATAGGTGTGAACCTACACTGGTCTCATGGTTCGGTTACGATTATCATGCTATCGATTCGGTTCAATTCGATATCTCGGTGCATCACGGTGGATTGACGATGCTTTCCATACACAGTTTTAGATTTTCTTCACGTATCAAAAATTATTGTATTAAAATGTATAAAAAAATGAACATTTGCTTTTCAATTTATTAATCCACCCTCACGCTGACTTTTTCCTCATGAAGAAAAGCTTTTTTTTTTTTTTTTTTTTTTTGCTTTTTGTTTTTTTTTATATTGTTTGGTGATTGATAATTATAACATTATATGCACTTTAAGAGTCTAAAAAATAACATCAAAAGCTGAAATTAATACTTGTGACTGATGATGAAAAACTTTTACCCGCACTGTAAAGAAAATCAGTCAATTAGCAGTTTTCTGCATTTTGTATGTTTTTGTTTTTCTGTTTACTTCTGCTTTTGAATTGCATTATGGGAACTTTATCTTTCTTCCAACAATCGTTAACCCTGTATATTTCAAAAAAGTGACTTTTATGAACATTTTTAATAGTTTTAAGTGATCTATTGTCTGTATTGGTGTTGTATATAACGCTGCAAAAACCTTGTAATAAACTGCCAGTACATTTTCTGTTATTTTACAGACTTATTTATCTATATATTACTTCTTATCCATTATTTCAAACTGCTAAATTGTCAATAAAAATCATTTTATTAAACTGTAGAGTTGAATTTTCAACATCAAAAAAGTCAACACAAAAGAGATCAACATCCCATAATGCAATTCACAGCCGTAAATAAACAGAAAAACTCTTGTCTAAAAACATAAACTGTAAATGATATGTTTTATACTTATTTGATTTAAATTCACATCTTGCATTCACGCATCCGACAGAAATGTACATGTAAAGCAGGATCTTCTTTAGCTAAATCCACACATTTCCTAGGAATCTGTGCTTTACAAACAATAACACATATACTGTTATTATTATTATTCAAATCCCCCCCTATTTCTCATATATTTGCACTCATTGTCCTAAGACGAGTCATTCGTTTTCATTTCATGTTCCAGCTCGCAGCTTACAAAACTGGTAAACAGGTTAAAAAAACAGAGGAAAAAAGCAGGCTACGGGCAACAAAAACTCATTCTTTGCGTGTCGAAATGCACGCTTTAATAATTGATGAGAAAATATTTCATTTTGTCACCGGCGAGATGAATTGCATTGCAAAAGCATTCTGATAGTTCAACAAAATCGGAGACTTGCGTGCATAACTAATGTGGAAATAAATGGCAGAAAGGCGCTCGGTGGGCATTCATTATGCTTTATAACATGCATTAGGGCCAGTTTTATACCGTGCGTTCGAATGCATTCCTATTCATATCTACAGCTTTAAAGAGGATAATGAATTTAAATCAATGCTCCGTCTAACATCTCATGCCTTATTTATGTGCTATTATGTCTCACGATTGCTTAAAAGCATAACCGTTAATGGCTCATAGTGCTTTTTAAATGTAAAAACCAAACAGAATGTGTTGTGTATATATAAAGTAAAAACTCACACTGCATAAATTACTCTTTGGGTGTCGAATAAGTCTATATACATGTAAAAAAATTAAATGAATAAATAAATAAAATACTATCGTATAACTATATATATTAGGTACTCAGTCTTCAGTATTCAGTATGAGACCCTTTGCTCAGCATTTAGTAGAAGCCCCCTCTTGATCTAATACAGCCTTGAGTCTTTTTGGGAAAGACGCAACCAGTTTTTCACACCCGGATTTGGGGATTCTCTGGCATTCCTCCTTGTGGATTGGTGGACAGACAATTTTAGGTCTTCTAGAGATGCTCAGTTGGGTTTAAGTCAGGGCTCTGGCTGGGCCATTCAAGAAAAGTCATGGAGTTGTTGTGAAGCTAATTCTTCGTTATTTTAGCTGTGTGCTTAGCGTCATTGTCTTGTTAGAATGTAAACCTTCAGCCCGGTCTGAGGCCTTGAAGACTCTAGAGATTTTCATCCAGGATATTCCTGTTCTTGGCTGAATTCATCTTTCATCTTCGATTGTAACCAGTTGTTCTGTCCCTGCAGCTGAAAAACACCCCCACAGCATGATTCTGCCACCAGCACTCTTCATTGTTTTGGACATGTGATGAGCAGTGCCTGTTTTTTTCCACACGTACTGCTTAGAATCAGAGCAGAGAATCTTATTTCTCATCTTCTTGAAGTTCTTCAGGGACTGTCTACATAGACGTCAGTCATCTAATTATTTGCCAAATTATTAATTTGTCGACTGCCCTGGACAAATCTAAAAAGTATCAACAATTTTGTTGAAAATAATTTCTGTTTTGTCAAATTCAAGACCGAAATTATTCATACCCCAAGTAAATCTGACCTAAAGTTCCTTTTATTTCATCAGCAACTTAGTATTATGATTATTTTTGACCAGAAATGACACAGGAATTACCAAAAAGATAATACGACGATGAACATGAGACATCATTATTGACAGAAAAATATGTCTCAACTTTTATTTACATTTACATAACACTTTACAATAAGGTTGTATTAGTTAATGATAGGTAATGCATTTACGAACATGAACAAACCACGAGCAATGCAACTATTACAGTATTTGTTCACGTTACTTAATAAAAATAGTCAATAACTATTAGCTCTGACGGTGCTTTAACTAATGATAGCCAGAATAAATGAAACTTTAATAATGCATTAGTAAATGTTGAGCTGTGATTCATAAATGCTGTGCAAGTGTTGTTCATAATTAGTAAACACATTATCTAATAAAACCTTATTGTAAAGTGGGACCAAAAACTTTAAGTCAGTATTTGCCGTGAGGTATGAATAATTTCAGTCTTGACTGTATATGATTATGATTACGAACATGAGAATGGATGGTGTATTTACACACAGGTAGTGTTGTGTGGTCTGATAAATGATGTGCAAGATTTCACTGATGTCTCCAGCCATCATTTACACACACTTCAGGGAGAAACACACACACACACACACACACACACACACACACACACGTATGCAGCAGCCCAAATCACTCTTAATCAATTATGTATGCAGAGGCAAGCCTTCACATTCCTGCGCAGAGAACACATTAGCGGAGGAGACGTGGAAAATCTCTCCCTTCGGCCGCTTCATTTGATCACTTTATCACTAAAACATATGAGGTTATCAAAACCTCATCTACAGCACCAGATTTTTCACCGCAGTATTTTATCTGGACTGAATTCCTCCTGCGCTCGCAAGCTTGTTTTTGATTGGATGGGAAATGCTTTATGGGTATTTTCTGGGGGTGTTACAAAAAGCGGACGTCTAATGTTTGAGATCACAAGACCAAAAAAAAAAAGGATTTATTTGATATATTTCTGTCTATGAGAAAAATTAATACTCTATTGGTTCTGCTGATAAATGATGATGGTAAATACATTTACAATGTTAAAGAGCCCCTATTATGGGTTTTTGAAAATGAGCCTACATGCAGTGTGTAACACAGCTCTAAGTGAAGTGAAACATCCAGCTAAAGCTTAAATCTGAAAGTGTGTGTGTGTGTGTGTGTGTGTGTGTGTAT
>CAIGQQ010025649.1:0-14501 GCA_903798035.1 Danio albolineatus | reverse complement strand
GATAGAACCATTTTTGGTTCTATATAGAACCGTTTGTTTTAAGAGTGTAGTGCTTAGTTTACAGCACTCTATAAAAAAAGTACCTAAATGATCTAATACTTCAGGTAAGAGTCATCAAATGGACAGTTTACTATCCCATGAGGCCACAGGAGAGTAGTTATACAGCAATGAAATGACCCAGCTGATGTTGCTAGGTCAGATTACAATGAAATGATGAATGAAGCACATTCATACTGTAAAACACACTTTTTAAAAACCTATTTTCTGCTGAGAAAAAAAAAAAGTTCTAATGGTTATAATAGAAATTGTATTATTTTAATGGAAACTAATAGTCCATTTGGGTCTTTACTAAATAAAAAAAAAGCATAATGAATTTCATTCATTCATTTTCTTGTCGGCTTAGTCCCTTTACCAATCCGGGGTCACCACAGCGGAATCAACCGCCAACCTATCCAGCATATTTTTACGCAGCGGATGCCCTTCCAGCCGCAACCCATCTCTGGGAAACATCCACACACACACATTCACACTCATACACTATACAGACAATTTAGCCTACCCAATTCACCTATACCACATGTCTTTGGACTTGTGGGGGAAACCGGAGCACCCAGAGGAAACCCACGCAACCACGGGGAGAACATGCAAACTCCACACAGAAATGCCAACTGACCTAGCCGGGGCTCGAACCAGCGACCTTCTTGCTGTGAGGCGAACGTGCTAACCACTACGCCCCTGTGGCTAAATATGTACCAAAACACATTAACAGCCATTAAAAATGTACTGATTATGGTGGTTTGTAATGTTTTTAATGGTGGTTTTTGTCATTTTTATCATGGTTGCAAAAAAAAATTGCTTATTCCAAATGAATTCCTCAGAGATTATGTGATTTTAAACATGTGAGTGATAAATTAACTCATAAAATCTTTCGGAGCACTTACTGAATCAACATTTCACTAACATTCATGAGAGTTAGGTAATAATTCTCTTCTAAAATATAAATCTGCATAACATGAGTGTGGATAATGGGCATAATGTAGGAAGGAATATTCGCTCTCAGTTACCAAAACAGAAACGGGCAGAATACACTAAGCTAATCTCTCATTATCTTGTTTATGCATCGAACGGGCTCTACTTTGATGTGACCATAATGTCCGTAATGAAAGCTGCGTCGTTTATTTTCATCAATGTGTGCGCAAGTTCAGTTCTTGTGGGCAAAGCCGCATGCTTTATGAGGTGGCAAATAAAGCAGAGAGACTTTGCGGGAGCCAGTAAAAAGGGCCAGTGGCTCTGTCATAAGACCAGAACATGGAGGCGGTGATTACGGCCTCATTGGGCTGTTAGCAGGAATGGGCCAGCCATATTTAGAGAGCCATAAAAACAGAGGCAGGCTGACAGCTTTACAGCATGTGGTAATGCTTAATGGAAGCGCCTCCGTAGGCTTATTATGGTAAAAAACATACACCTCACAGGTGATGAAGCCAAATAAGCACACTTTCAACTTCTCTTTCAGGCTTACTGCATTTGTGTAACATACCTGAATGTTTATTTCATATGCTGAAATGCTGTCGGCAACATTATTGTTTTTGTGCAGGAATATTTGGAGAAAGATTTGTTTAATGGACGTTTGAAAGCAGGTTGGAAGTGCAGGTTGTTATTTTCCTAACGCACAACAAAATCATTTCAACAAAGCAATTCCATCATCATCTATCCTCATTTACTCACCCTCGTATTGCTTCAGAACTTGTTTTGACTTCTTCCTCCATAAAATTGCAGTAAATGTATGAATTTTCCAGCTTTTCAGTTCATGTCACTATAACAGAAAGGAGAAAAACAACATTTATGACTTCTGTCCAATTGTTTATTGCAGCCACTGCCACTGATCATGTTTTCCGAGTTGTGAATATGTTTTCAGAGTGAATGTCATTTGACAATGTAGGCAGAGTATGATAAATTGAGCCATTTTTTCTACATATGTGGTGTTCATGATAAGGTAAAAGGAGGCAGAAGCACAATTAAAGCATTTCATTAATTTTTTAGGAAGTTTCCTTTCAATTGAAATGATAATACGAGCCTAAACTGGGGCAAATTGAGCCACATGACCACTTTTTTTTTTTTTTTAAGAAGCCATATCTTTAAAACAGTTTGTCCAATATGCTTATTGTCCAAAAATATGCACTGTTTTTAGTATAGATACTGAAATACTTTGACCAAGCAATCAAGCAGCGTTAATAAAGCAATAAGCCAGCAAATAAGTTTAGTTTCAAATGTTTGTTTGTTTGTTTTTTTATTCCTGATTGTTCTTTATCCTTACAGATTGATGAAACTATAATAGTGCTGGTAACACTGGTGGTATTTATTCTATTATTAATATATTGTATATTTAGGCAGTGCAGTGGCGCAGTGGGTAGAGCTGTCGTCTCACAACAAGAAGGTTGCTGGTTCAAGCCTCAGCTGGGTCAGTTGTTATTTCTGTGTGGAGTTTGTATGTTCTCCCCGTCTTTGCGTGGGTTTTCTCCAGGTGCTCTGGTTTCCCCCTCAATCCAAAGACATGCGCTATAGGTGAATTGGTTAAGTTAAATGTATGTGACTGCTGTGGCGTCCCCTGAATAATAAAGGGACTAAGCCAAAAAGAAAATGAATGAATGTGTATTTATATTATTTAATGTCTGATTTGTAATATGCTGTTCACTTTCGGAAGTTGCAGTAATACTTTCTTTTCCCTGGTCTGAAATAATATGAAAACATGTTGGTTATATTTATATAAAAAAATTTTGTATTTTGATTTTATCATTGTAATATTAATAAAACAATATTTTATTGTATTGCATATTGAATATTGCAATATTTAGCTTGCTATCGCATATCAATTTTTCTTCAGTATTACCACTGCCCTGGTGTTAACAAGCAACGTGTCAGCTTGAAGTTTATTGCAAGTTTTTGAGGTTAAGATCTTCAGCACATCATTCACTGGGAAAAGCACCAAAATGAGTTAAAACACTGGCTCAATTTACCCCATAGCATGTGGCTCATTTTGCATGATAGTTGTAATTTTGGAATAAATAAATAAATAAATAAATAAATAAATAAATAAATAAATAAATAAATGACCTTGCTTACTCACACTCATATATTGCTTAACAAATTACATGGCTTTAAACATTGGTATCACCAACATGCATTGTGAATATGTTTACATCGTGATATATTTGTATATTTTACTTTTTTGTTTTATAGTAAACTGATGGTAACCACATCTCCCATAGCCTATGCTTCTTTAAACGGTCTAGCAGATTTGTGTAGCTCCAAAATTTGTAGTCATATGACAATAATTTTAAATGAATGCCTATACAGGGGGTCAGAGCCCACTGGCTCATCTTACCCCACTCTCCCCTACTGTGTAATACTGACACACAAAAAAAGTTTACATCTTTGCACTGAATCAGTCTACTCATACAAACATTCACTTTAAACTATAATATGTTATATCAGATCTATCTATCTATAGATATCCATGTCTATTTGAAATAGTCAAAATACGCTCTTTTTTATTAAATTATAATGTTTTACTGGATATATAATGAAAAGTAGGTTATATGGCTCAAACTTTGCATTATGTTACAAACATTTCAACAAAACACCATTAAGAATCTAACATTAAGATTGTCGCACATATTTACACACCTTCTTGTTTCCAACGTGAAGGAAGAAGAGCGAAATCTGTTTCCACATTCATGATTTACATGAGTTAGTTGATTGTAGTCGAAGTGTTTGTCTAACGTATATCAACAATGTAGTTTACTGCCAAACAATCGCAATTAAGACACTGTGGTCCGACTGATAACAGAACAAATATTGGAGTTATTTTAACGAACCGATAATAAGACAGTTTGGGGAAACAAATTACTGAATATAAAAGTGAATTAACTTGGTCTTTGGTTGCGCCACCGCGGTGTTCCGCACCTGTCTGAATGAATCTTTTTGGAAAGAATCGTATCCGAGTTGTTTGAAGATTTGAATCAGTGACTCAAGACATTTGTCGCCTCCTAGTGGCGTTGCCGTGTTAGTCTATCTATCTATCTATCTATCTATCTATCTATCTATCTATCTATCTATATATCTGTCTATCTGTCTATCTGTCTATCTGTCTTTCTGTCTGTCTGTCTGTCTGTCTGTCTGCCTGTCTATGTCTACAGGGCAAGTCTAATGCGATTAACTGTGAAATCTTAATTAAGGCTCTAATGATTTCTTTCAACAGACTTTTAAACAACATTTTTAAAAGCTAATTTCTAATAATTAATTTATTTTGTCTTTGCCATGGTGACAGTACTATATTTTTCTGGTTATTTTGCAAGATACTATTATTCATCTTAAAGCGTGATTAGGTTATTAGATTAACCATTCAAGTTAGGTTGATAAGGCAGGTCATTGGTCGACAGTGACTTGTTCTGTAGCAAATCAAATAAAAATCCCAAAGGGATACTGTGAGAATCTCCTTGGTTCTTTATGCATCACTTGTGAAATATTTCAAAACTTTAAAGAATTCTGGAGGGTAAAAAAAAAAAAAAAAAGGAAAAAGGGCTAATAATTGCTCCATCTATCTATCTGCTGGCGACATGGTGGTGCAGTGGGTAGCACAATCGCCTCACAGCAAGAAGGTCGCTGGTTTGAGCCCCGGCTGAGTCAGTTGGCGTTTGTTTGCATGTTTCCCTGTGTTACAGTAATGTGGGTTTTCCTCTGGGTGCTCTGGTTTTGCCCACAAGTCAAAAGACATGTTGTACAGGTGAATTGGGTAAGCTAAAATTGTCCATAGTGTATGAGTGTTTATGGATATTTCCCAGTGATGGGTTGCAGCTGTAGAGCCATCTGCTGTGTAAAACATATGCTGGATAAGTTGGCGGTTCATTCTGCTGTGGTGACGCCAAATTAATAAAGGGATTGAGCCGAAACGAAAATGAATGAATGAATGAATGAATGAATATCCATCTGCTTTTAAATACTTTTTGGAGGGGAAGATTACACACCCTATTTAATTCACACTATGAAATCTGAGTGCCTTTTCAAGCTTTTAGTCACGTCTGTCCTTGGAAATGCAAAATAATAATAAAACATCACATCTGCTTTAAAATTAGATGAGCTAGACAATGGTGGTTTCAGATTAAACAGTTCCTTAACTTATGCTGTGGCTCTACTATTCCTGTTTGAATAGTGGAAACAGACCTTGAACGTCTGCACAATACATACAAAATGAAGAGACACACCGAGTCTGGAGACATTGTTCCCAGCACCAATTACATAATGACTTTTACTTCCAGCTTTAATCAAACCAAGACAGAAAGAGAGAAGGAAAAAAAGAGCCAAAGAAACTTTTGTGGACGAAACAATGAAATGTTCATGCTCATATCATCTGAAAAAGCAACAAAAGAGGGTAAACATGTTTGGATTCTGTTCTCAATGGAGCATGAAACTTAAGTCCAACACAAAGTTTCTCTCCGGGGCTGGATTATACAATTAAAGCAGGAGGAGGAATGTTGAAAGAATCCTCAAATTGAGTGTGCAGCAGTAAGAGGCAGTTTTTATACAACCTTCACGTTGTGATTGGTGGGGTTACATAAAAACTCTTCTCCTGAACTATCATTTGGAGCTCAATTTGAGGGTTTATCCAGATCTCTGACTTTCTCTCTCTAAAGCTCTTGTCTTATTCCCCGGTAGGACCAGTCAAGGGTGAGAGCAGCTCAACTGGGTCATTACTCTTTGGCCCACGACAGCGCGCAGCAGACACAGATAAGTCTGGGCCAGCAGAAGCGTGAAATGCTGTTCAGATATCACACACACCACAATGCAATCATGCACTTTCTATCTCAGAGCGTTGGAAACAATTCCAGGAAGAAAATGAAAATACTGTCATCATTTATTCACCTTCATGCCATTCCAGATCTGTATTACTTTGTGTTTTTGGTTGGAATTTAAAAAGGGAAAAGACTGCAGAATGCCTTGCTTTTTCTTTAATCATTGGAAGGCCAATCAAAAAATAAATAAATGAATAAAAATTGACTGATGATTTGGGAAACGTTGAACTGTTACAAAATTCTAAAGTTCCAAAAGCATGACAAATGTTTCCTATACATAAATTTAAAAAAAATAAAAATAACAAGTGAATAAATAAATAAATAAAACCAATCATATACTAAATAAAAAATGAAATAACCAAATATGTCCTGCTTTTACCTGCATGGTTTAATAAAATATTTATTTAAGTTTGTTTAATGAAGCAAATGAAGCTTCTATTTTAGAAAATTATTATTTTACCATTGTGGTCAATAACCGAGAACTGATATTAAAATAACATAAAAAATATATATTTTTAAAACCAAGTAAATAAAGTAACTATGAGAAAAACTGAATTTAATCACTATAAAATTGCATATTAATTTTGAGGATGACTTTTTAACCAAAATTGATTTTATATGCATGGAAAGCAAATTAAATGTAAGCAAAGTGCCACTTTTTGTGTTCGTGCAAATATTCAGAACAGATATATCTCTGTAAGATGTTTTTTTTTTATATACTTCTACATATATAAAAGAGTAAGTAAACAAACCTTATAGAATTATTTTATTTTATTTTATTTTAAATAATTAAATACTTATTTCAGATAAATGGGTGAAACCTATATTGGTTTGAAAGATAAGAAAGTATCTGTTTGAGATGTAAGTAAGTAAGTAAATAAGTGAATGGAATAAATTAATAGAATAAATGAATGAATAAGGGAATAAATAAATGAATAAATACATAAATAAATAAATAAATAAATAAATAAATAAATAAATAAATAAATAAATAAATAAATGATAGAGGGCGCCACGGTGGCGTAGTGAGTAGCACGATCGCCTCACAGCAAGAAGGTCACTGGTTCGAGCCTCGGCTGGGTCAGTTGGCATTTCTGTGTGGAGTTTGCATGTTCTCCCCGTGGTTGCGTGGGTTTCCTCCGGGTGCTCCGGTTTCCCCCACGGTCCAAAGACATGCGGTATAGGTAAATTGGGTGAGCTAAATTGTCCATAGTGTGTGTTTGTGAGTTAGTGTGTATGGATGTTTCCCAGAGATGGGTTGCAGCTGGAAGGGCATCCGCTGCGTTAAACAAATGCTGGATAAGTTGGCGGTTCATTCCGCTGTGGCGACCCCGGATGAATAAAGGGACTAAGCCGAAAAGAAAATGAATGAATGAATGAATGAATAAATAAATGAATGAATAAATAAATAAATAAATAAATAAACAAAAAACAAACAAATAAATGAATAAATATTTAAATGAATAAATGAATGAATGAATAAATAAATAATTGAATAATGAATACACAAACAAACAAACAAACAAACAAATAAATGGTCCTATGAATTTAATTTTTATTTAACTTTATTTTATTTTATTTTATTTATTTTTTATTTATTTTTTATTTTTATTTTTTTTTTTTTTATTTTCTTAATATATTTATTTATTTATTTTTTTATTTTTTTATTCCCAAGTGTATCTAATAATGGACATGACATTTCCAGCAGTGACAGCTCATGTAATTATTATGCATGCAATTTTACAACATTATATTTATCGAGAGAGCACATGTGGAATTTGTGCATTTTGTGATCCTCCATGACCTGTTCTTCTTTGTTTATCAGTCTGTTAATGTGTTGCATTTACATAAATAGCTGCAATAAATGTTGACGGTGGACCTCGATAACTAGCCTTTACAGTTTTAGCTAACAGCCCTCCTTTTTTTTCAGATGTCCAACTGGTTAATCAACATCAAGCTGCTGCCAGGTGCTGTGATGCAAATTACAGTCATTATTTCCCATGTGTTGCCGGACGAATGGTTTTTAGTCCTGATCCTCAGTGAAACTACAGTTGAAGTGTTGGGTCACTATAATTGGTTCTAGGGCAACATTTCTCTCCAAAACAGTCCAAAATCAATAGCCTTTAAATCAGGATAAATAGGGATGCTAGAATTCCCTATTTGCTGAATGTTGTTCATATTAAAATAAACTGCATTGCATTAGAAGGAAGAATAATTTAAAAGTGATCATTTACTCCAGATTTATTTTCCTTATAGTGTCAGGTGGAAACTTTACTTATGTAACCAGTCATGTTTAAACAGGAGATCCATTCTTGTTTATTTAATATCATATTTCTTTAATATAAGGTTTAATTTATTCATTTTCCTTCGGTTTAATCCCTTTGTTCATCAGCAGCTGCCACAGCGCAATGAACCGCCAACTTATCCAGCATATGTTCTACACAGCGGATGGCCTTCCAGCTGCAACCCAGTACTGGGAAACAACCCTTACACACTCATTCACACCCACATACGGACAATTTAGTTTATTCAATTCACCTGTACTGCATGTCTTTGGACTGTGGAGGAAACCGGAGCACCCGGAGGAAACTCATGCAAACATGGTGAGAACATGCAAACTCTACACAGAAAATAATGTGAGGCGATAGTGCTAACCACTGAGCCACCGTGTCGCCCATAATGGAAAATTTAATGCATACAAATTATATGAATTCTCTCATCATTCATTGTATTCCATGTGCCTGAAGCTACAGTAAATAAGAGAAAATATCTGAATATTTTTGGGGCTAAATATTCCTTTGATACTGTTCTTCTATATTACATAATTTGATTTATCTTATAGTTTAAATACTTAATTTACAGCATTTTGCGTGAAACTATAAACAAGAAAACAATGAGGAGTTTGTTTTGTTTTAGCTTTGTTTGTTTTCAGAGGGATAGTTCAATCAAAAATAAATCAGGGAGTCAGTGGTTGCCACAGCAGAATGAACTTTCAATTACTCTAGAATATGCTTCATATGTGGTGGATGCGCTTCCAGGCGCAGTGCTAGGATCAAAGTTCCTTAAATGTCAACAAGCAATGACGATCCGCTCTCAGTAATTTGCTAAACAATACAACAGGAGAAAAGAAAAACAAAGTTTCGGCTATGAGCCTTCATCAGTGTAAAGGATAGTTCACTCAAAAATGAAATAATTGACTTGCTTTTTACAAACCAGTTTGAAAAACGGTAATCATTGACTTCCATAATAGTTTTTTTTGGCAACAGTGAATGGTTACTAATTTCCAACATTCTTCAAAATATCTTCTTTAACAGAAAAAAAAAAAGGGTAAGTAAACGATGACTGAAATTCCATTTTTCAGGGCAAACTACCCCTTTAAAAACAAAAAAAACTTTATGTTTGTAAACATCTGCTAAATTAATGACTGTAAATAATGTTTAAGTAAGAGATAAACTACATCCAGGTGGTTGTGCTTGTGGTTATTGAGAGAATAAAGCCTGACAGGCTTATCCAGCCTGATCTCACAAGCAAATGTACTGTAAATGTTATAAGTTTTGTCAGTTTAGAGCAGTGGTGCTCAACCCCTGTTCCTGGAGATCTACCTTTCTGCACAGTTCAGCTCTAACCCTAATCAAACACACCTGAACCAATAAATTAGGACTTGAACGGCACTTGATAATTACAGGCAGGTGTGTTTAATATGGGTTGCAACTGAAATCTGCAGGAAGGTAGATCTCCAGGAACAGTGTTGAGCACCCCTGGTTAAGAGGATAATTTGTATGAAGTTCAATCGTACAAAACTATATGACTTTTAAAAAATAGGTTTGGCATCCAACCCTGGTCTTAAACCCAACCATCATTGGGGGATAAGCAAATTGTACTAAATTGTATGAATGAGATCATACAAATTCATACGGATTAGCCACTAAATTAAAAAGTTATGGATTGCTGTGAGAGTGTGTTGACTTATCAGCATCGTAAATGTGAAAACAACTGCTTTATCTTACTTATTACATGGCTACTTACAACATAACATAAAAATCAGACACAAAACATTGTTATATTTTTATTGTGTTCATTGTAGTAATTCACAAATCACATATTTTTATTAACGCAAAGCTGGCAGAAACAAAAATGGATGAATGGAACATACACTAACCTTCATATTATTCAGTTACAAGATGGCACCAAACATTCAAAAACGGCAGCAGAGAGAGACGAGCATATTTGAATGCGAATGTAGTCCCCTGATGATCAAGATGATGCAAAGTACCCAGACGAGCCGGTGTTGATAGTTTCATTGGTTGTTAGCTGTTATCTGAGAATAAAATAATTATGAATGTTGAATGTCACGACTGACCAATCAGAATCAAGTATTCCAGTGAGCCATGTAATAATATCATTTCATTTCAACATAGATATATTCATGCTGTATATAATGAGTGCCAACTCCAACTGGAAAAAAAAAAAAATCTTACTGAAATGTAAAAGAAACCTGCCAATTTTCCCTTTAATTGCAATTTTATCACCACAATAATAGTTCAATAACACTTCTTTAAAAAGGAAGCTCAAATAACGGCACTGTCTGCCCAAACCACACAGAATACACTAATTTACTTTAATAGCTAATTTATCTAACTTCTTCCTCCAGTCCCACCTTGTTACTCTTGTCGACTGACTGGCACCTCTGGGATTGAACCCTCTTTAGCAGTGTGGACTCAGAGAAGGTCCCTTCTCTTTGTCTGTCTCATCACACACATTAACCTGAGAGATAGTGCCAGCGAGGTCAGCGCCAGCCGCAGACCTGACGGGAGAGAAAGAGCAGAGCACAAAGCTTAGCTCCCTTTGCCAGAACCGACCCATCTGAGGTGCTGACATGCTCAGTGGAGGTGATTCAGTTGCTTGCTTATGTGTGTGGCGGCGCTCCAGTGGTAATTAGCTGCACTAAATCTTCATATCCTCCAAAAAAGAGCATTTTATATGGCTTGTGGTGCTGAGTGTTCTTTTTTAGCATACTGCATTGTTACAGTAAGTGGTTGAAGGGGTATTTATGGTGGTAGTAGCACAAAAAGAAACCCATGTTCTTATTTATTCATTTTCTTTTCAGCTTAGTCCCATTATTATCCTGGGGTTGCCACAGCGGAATGAACCGCCAACTTATCCAACATATGTTTTACGCAGCGGATGCCCTTCCAGCTGCAACTCAGCACTGGGAAACACCCATACAGACTCATTCACACACATACACTACGGACAATTTTGCTTACCCAATTCATCTATAGCGCATGTCTTTGTACTTGTTGGGGAAACCGGAGCACTTGAGGAAACCCACAAGAACATACAAACTCCACACAGAAATGCCAACTGACTCAGCTGAGGCTCAAACCAGCAACATTCTTGCTGTGAGGCAATCATGCTACCCACTGTGCCACCGTGACGCCCCACCCATGTTCTGTGACTTCTAAATACAATTTGGGCACTTTCATCAAAAAGGAAATGACAATGGTGAAAATATATCATTTAAAATAATAATAATAATAAACATAATAATAATAAACATAATAAACATAATAATAATAATAATAATAATAATAATAATAATAATAATAATAATAATAATGATAATAATAATAATAATAATAATAATAATAATAATAGGTGACGCAGTGGTGCAGTAGGTAGTACTGTCATGACCCCAGATTAATAAAGGGTCTAAGCCACAAAAAAATATATATGAATGAATGAATAATAATAATAGGTGCAAGCAGCAATTGTCAGGGTTCAAGTGGTTTAAAGTGATAGTTTACCCAAGAAAAAAAATCATTTACCCACACTTTACCTGTTACAAATCATTTTTCTACTGTTGAACATAAAGAAGATATTTTGAAAAATGTTAAAACCCTGTAACCATTAACATTCATAGCAGGAAAAGTAGGAAGTTGTAAAACATTTCCATGCTTCTTTATAACTGTGTTATATATAACTCCCTTGATTAACCAAGTTAGTATTTGATAAGAAATTTTGTTTGAAATGTTGTGGTTTACAGCACCTGTCTGTCACTTTACAGTAAGAAGGTCGCTGGTTTGATTCCCAGCTGGGCCAGTTGGCATTTCTGCATGGAGTTTGCATGTTTCCCCGTGTTTGCATGGGTTTCCTCCAGGTGCTCCGGTTCCCCCCCACAGTCCAAAGACATGCGTTATAGGTGAATTGGATGAACCAAATTGGCCATAGTGTATGAGTGTGTGTGTATGGGTGTTTCCCAGTACTGGGTTGAGGTTGGAATGGCATCCTCTGTGTAAAACATATGTAGGAATTCTTCAATACTGTCACAGTCAGACCAGGCTCTCCCCTCTCTCATTCAGCCTCACCTAAAGCCATCCAGCCTTGCACCTGCACATCACTTCTCATCACCGAGTTCACCTGATTTCTAGCTGAGTTCACCTGTTCATAGACACACACACACACACACACACACACTTAATAGAGCATTCACCTTCACTCAGTCATTGTCGATCTTGAAACTCACATCCAGAGTTGTCTCCCGATCTCTCTCTCTCTCTTCACCCAACCCCCCCTGCATGTCCCTTTGATTTCAAGTTTTCTTTAGTTAAGACTATACTGAGTAAGCTTGTAAATAATTTCAATTGTCAATTTGTGCCATTTACTTCTAACCCTGTGCTTGTCCTTTTTGAGCAATGACAGTTGCAACATACATACACGAATCGCAATATTTCTGCATTGTGCCATCTTGGACAAGATTTGAGACATTTGGATTAGCAGTCCTTCGGAGTCCCTTGGTTAAAATTGCTTTTATGTTTTGTTTTTTCCTCGCATTGTTGCACCACCATGCTATCACATCACACTAGTTTTTCCAGTCACCTCTGATGAAGTTCATATATACTGTATGTGCTATGCAAGTTTGGTTCTGTGCAATCTCGTTCTGTGCAATAGTTACAGAGATGTTTGTTTAAGTTGCCCACATTTGGCCAAACCTTAATGGAAATGACTACTATTTTTCCAATTAGTATTTGACTATAATCCTTTGTAGTAAATTGAGTCTTTGATGACAATACTTTGGATCAGATTCAGCAAAAAACTTTGCACAAGTTTGGCATATATAATTAGTATCTGTGATTATAGTAAAACTGAAATTTACTAACATTTTTTTGCCCAGAAAATCTATGCCAAATGGAATAGATCACCCTCCAGAAGGCCCTTCATATTGAAAATAATCATGGACACTACAGTATATTGAAGTGTCCTTTCAAACCAAAAAAAAAAAGCTGGCAACTTCAAAGAGTCTTTTGAAATGAAGGATTTTGAATGGAAGGATTGATGGACACCTCAGGTCCCCATGATCCTTTGTGCAGAGAAGTTGATTGGTGTCATGGGTTCATGCATATGCCCTGAGAAGCTGACATTCCAGAAGGTAAACCCTTCGAAGGGATGAGGGCATAAGGGTGAGTCCTTCTTAAAGTGGTGCAATGAACGAGTAAATGGACAGAACACATGTTGGGCTAACCTAGCTATATATACAGTATATTAATTACTTCTTAAAGATTATCTTAACTCTCCAAGACCATTGTAACCAATACAAACACAATACATTACATTTTTCTTTATTTTCTGTATACACTCTAAACATTCTGGGCTGTTTTAAAATATTAACAACTTAAATGCTGGCTCAATTAGACATAAATTAAGTAGCAAATGAAAAAAGCATGATGAACACACAAAAAAAGCTGACATTAGTTTTATTAAAAATTCCACAATGTGCCTAAAGTTTCAGAAACAGCAAGTAACAATGATTGCCTTAGCAAACCTCTCATTCTGCATATAGAAATAACCATTTTGACATAATTATAAATGGTCCGTCATCTTGAACTGACACTTGACCTTGGTATTAAAGGCAGAGGGCAGGAAATAAAAGATAGATGTCATAAACTAACGTGACGAAACTGTTATTAAGTTTCGCGGGGTTTGTTGATGTGGACGGGAGGTCTGAGGGAGCGTGAAATATCACATATGTTCCGAGATCAAAGCTGTGCTGATGGTTTAAGGAGCCGGTCATAAATCAATCTCTAAGAACATTCACACCAGACGGCCAGCTCTGTTTTGATGTTGTTTCCCTAGGGGGGAGAAAGCTGAATTAAAGCGCTGACTGACTTTTGCGAAAGAACTCACGAGGATGGAAAAGACTTGAATCGGAAGATTATGGAGCAGTTATTAATGGGTCAGTCAGGATAATTGCATTTGCTACCCGAATTGTGAATCTTCCACTTGCAGACAGTGTGATGAAGGCCGTTATACTGCACCATTGAACGAGCGGGTTCAAACGCCGGCTGATTTAATGAACCACTTATCTGGCAAATCTAAATCCACTAAGACCAATTATAGAGCTGCTGATTCACATGGAGTTTGAGTCATCTGATGTTTTCCAGCGAGATTCACATTGAGAACAGCGAGCTGGTTGAAACTTCCCTTTTTGTATCGGTTACATGGCTAGATTGGCTTGAACCCTATTCATTTCAATGACCAGTTCATTAAAAAGTAATGTGCTTCATTTACTCAACCTCATGTCATTCAAACTCTTCCTTCATTCTCATTACGATAAAATAGGAATTGACATTATATATATATATATATATATAT
>CAIGQQ010025648.1:0-15621 GCA_903798035.1 Danio albolineatus | reverse complement strand
TCAGGCATAAAGTCAGGCACAATGTAGTCTATTTGACGTCACTGTGAAGAGTGGGGTTAGTTGTGCGCATTGAAAGCATTGTATGCAGCTCAGCTTGTAACTGCAATGCTTTTAACAAGTTAGTCGCCATAAAACAAGAGGAAGAAGATGAAGAAGAAGAAGACAGCTTGCGACTGCACCGGCCGGAATACATTTATTTGCATATGTCCATATATGGAATGCAGGTAACACATGACATGGGCAGTGAGGGCACACCCAACAGTAACGCTAACAGTACCTAATAACATGAAAGTTTATGTTAAAATATTTCATAATTATTATCCCTGTAATTTTTTACTATCTAAATTTTATGTAAATAATTCCTCACCATGCACATTCTGTAATTCTAAACTGGAAACAATAGCACATTTATTTTTAGAATGCAATTTTGTATCTTGGCTTATTTTCTCAGCTCACAAAAAAAGGAAAATTAAGGAATTTAAGGAAATGAATCTATTATTTTTGATTTGGAAGTCAGATTGTAAGGAAGTGGACAATGTGTTGATTTTTTTTAACTCATTGTGGCCTTTTCCATCTTCACAGATTGAATGTATGCCTAATTTTAGAACTTTTTGTATTGATTTTAAACTATATTATGAATCTGCCTATCGTTAAATAACAAAGCAACTGCTGAAAAAATATTATCGTTATAAGCGTTAAATTATCAGATCCCTTTTGGTACGCATAAATAACATTCTAATAATTTACTTGTTTTCAGATATTTATGTTTGACTTGTTTTGATTTCTTTTCTTTTTCTTTTCTTTTTTTATTTAGGTCGTTATTATTTAATGTATTGTTTTTTAAAATATTTTGTTACATTTGTGTAACTACCTGTACAATAAATATGTATTAATTTTTATTCAAGTCACATAATATTAGTACAAATTACATGTTTTATGTTTCCCCTGTTACTAATGTTAATAAATAAATAAAGGATCAGCGGCTCACGTCTCACGTCAGTTCCTGTAACGTCAAAACGACTTTTGCGTTGCATGCTGTGTGTGCGCATGTGCGTGTTCAGCTCTGTTTATGTTGGAGTGTGTGTGTTTGAGTGTGCTCCACCACCTCAACATACTGCGCACTTTACGAACCGAGAGCGCGGACACCGAGATGGCCGCAGCCGCTCCGAACCCGGAGGACGCCAGCCGAAACAGCAGCAGTCCGAGTACGTCGAGTGCTCTAATGGGAGACGGGGACTCTGAGGAGGCCGAGGAGTTTGCCTCCGCTACTCACTGCTCGGAGCTCTCCCGGCGGCAGAATGAACAGCGGAAGCTCGGGCTCTTCTGTGATGTGACACTTGCATTCAGCAGTGCTCCTGGAGCCGCAAACAACTTTGAATTCAACGCCCACCGCTCGGTCTTAGCAGCAGCCACGGATTATTTTACCCCTCTGCTCGGGGGACAGTTTTCGGAGTCGGTGACGCGACGGGTGGAGATGAAGGAGTGGAGCAGCGAGGCAGGCCTCGATCAGGAGACGGTGGAGAGCGTCATACAGTTTATGTACACGGGCGAGATCCGAGTGAGCACCGCTAATGTTCATGAGGTGCTGGAGCTCGCGGACAGGTGAGGGTGCATTGGGCTTTGTCAAAACTCGGCGAGCTGCCTTATTAGATTGGTATATTTGGTCACAAATACGTTACACTCTGGACATCACATTAGGCGCAGTGTGAGTCAGGCGCATTTAGGCATCATCGACAGCTTCAGAACAAGCATCGTTTTTGGCGTCGTTACTGCTTGCAGCATTTTGTAGTATTATAGGCGTCGTTTGTACCATCCTGGGTAAAGTTATCAAAAATTCCTTTTCAGGTAGGCAGCATTTGTTTATCATGGGCATATTCTAAAGCCTCGATGTTTTAGACCATCACGAAAGTCAAAAAATACATTTTAAATGTGTAATTCTACCATGTTTTACTTACAGCAGTGTAGTTCCATGATAGTCATGATTTTCTTTTTCAACTTTACACAAAAGAGTGTGTTTAGGATGTTTGTGCATTTATTGCCCATAAGGTTTGTGATAAAGGTCTAAAAGTTGCATAGCGTGAAATTAATATCTGCGAAGCCAGTGATTTAGTCTTTTGCCTGGATGTTGTCAAATGAAATGTAGGAATATTTAATAACTGTTAATAAATTTCAGTAATATTTCTCCAAATGAATGGCGAATATTAACTCTACAAATTGTAAATTAATTATGACATATTAAGATTTTATAAACAAAATATATAACTGATTGTATAAAACTTTTTATTTTAGCAACAAATGGGTAGTACATTAAGTAAAATTTAACTGTGTGTATAGTATGTTAGCTTATTGCAGTAGTTCCTCAGCCATCTGCAATTTATCAAAATAAATTAGACCTTTAACAGACAATACCACAAGCATGCATCTAACCATTTTGTTATTTCCAAGCAACAACGATATTGTTTGTATTTTACATACTTGCCTAACAAAGTAGCTTCAGGGATAAAGCCTAATTATTACAGTTTACATAATGACTATTGTAAATACATGCATTTATAGCACAAGGAAAGTTGTTTTTGAAAATATTTTTCTTATTCATACATACTGCTTATGATTTGACTTGTTTGATAACTAAACAGTCTTGGTCTGGATGGATGTATTTGCATGCTATGGTATAAACCATAGCAAAATATCCATCGATAGATGCTAGATATTTTTACAACAGTAAATTGTCACATATCACAGCCTACTAGAACAATTAAAGCAGCATTGGTGTCATGTATCTGGTCTGTAATGTTGTTGTTTTTTTGTTGTAGTTTTGGTTAAATCTAAAAGATTGCATTTTCTTTTCCATTCTCAGATTCTTGCTTGTGCAGTTGAAAGATTTTTGTGGAGAATTTCTGAAGAGGAAACTCAGCTTGGGCAACTGTGTGGCCATCCATAGCCTTGCACACATGTACACTTTGGATCAGCTGGCCTTGCGTGCTGCTGACATGATTCGCCGCAACTTCCACAAAGTCATTCAAGATGAGGAATTTTATACTCTTCCATTTCACCTAGTCAGAGACTGGTTGTCTGATGCAGAGATTACTGTGGACTCTGAGGAGGTTCTCTTTGATGCTGTGGTCAAATGGGTTCAGAAGAACTCTGAAGAACGTGTCAAGTATTTTGAGGAGCTCTTTCGTCTCCTCCGGCTTCCACAGATTAAGCCAACCTATCTTACAAGAGTGGTGAAAAATGAGCCTTTGGTCGCACAGAACGCAGCCTGTCTACAGCTTGTGTCTGAGGCTGTGGAAGGTCATGCAATCCGCTTTGAGAACCTCAAATCTGCAGATACAGAATTCTGGGCCTCTTATATGGCCACGTTCCAGCCTAGATTTGGACAAAATATGGATGTTATCATGGTAGTTGGTGGTGTCTCTGAAGGAGGCGACTATCTGAGTGAGTGTGTAGGTTATTTTGTATACGAGGATCGCTGGGTCAATTTACCACACATCCATAACCATCTGGATGGTCATGCTATTGCGTCCACTGATACACATGTATATGTGGCTGGGTCTATGGAACCAGGGTTTGCCAAGACAGTGGAACGCTACAATCCAAATCGGAACACCTGGGAACAAGTTAGCAACCTCACCACACGTAAACATTCCTTTGGCCTCACTTGCATCAAAAATATTCTGTATAGTATTGGCGGTCATGGCAACTTTAGCCCTGGCTTCAAGGATGTAAGTGTCTATGAACCCGATCAAGACAAGTGGCACAACCTAGAATCTGCCCCAAAGATTTTAAGAGATGTCAAGGCTATTAGTGTCGAAGACCGATATGTTTATGTCACAGCACGAACACCTGTAGATACCGACAGTGATGATGGGTTGAAGACGGTCACTACGCGCTATGATACAGACAGTCGCCAGTGGCAAGAAGTTGACTCCTTGCCACTTATTGATAACTACTGCTTGTTCCAAATGGCAGTAGCTTCGACTAACTTCTACCACACAGCATCTTGCTGTCCCAAAAGTTACACCAATGTACGTGATGATGTAGCTCGCCAGAAGATCAGCGCAAGAATCTCTGATGATATTCTTGAGAGCCTCCCACCAGAAGTTACCAGTATTGAAGGGGCTGCTATCTGTTATCTTGGTGATGATGTGTTTGTGATTGGTGGCTGGAAGAACAGTGATGATGTGGATAAGCAGTATCGCAAGGAGGCATATCGTTATTGTGCTGAGCGCAAGCGCTGGATGCTTCTGCCACCTATGCCTCAACCTCGTTGCCGTGCCACAGCATGCCATGTGCGCATTCCATACCGCTTTCTTTATGGGTGCCAACGCTACCCAATGCCACAGAATTTGGCACGCCAGAGGGACCGTATGCAGCAAATGCAGCAGTTGCATCGTCGCACATTAACTCTACGCAGGCAATTACAATCACAGATCGAATGCTGAAAGCTCAATAGAAAAACTAATAACAGTGTTGTCTGCATTCCCATGATCCCATTCTTATTCAAATGCGCATTATTTGTTTACCTGTGACATTTCATCACTGGGAGAGTGAATGAAATGGTTAAAGCTGGTAAAGAGTATTTTCAGTGTGACTGTATAAAGGAATTATATAGATATGTAAAAAAGATACTTTTGTAAATATACATACACATGAAGCATCGTTTCATGGCCTTGCATGAATTTGCCTTATTCCTGTTGTCGGCAAGTTGCAGAACACTGCACACTGTTTAATTATCTTAAGTCATAATGTTCCATAGGGTGATGGATTTCCTGCTACATTTGTAGGTTTTTCAGTTGTTTGCTACACAGTAAGTGGCAGTTGTTCAGCATTTTTCCTAGCTATAATGTAATATTTAAATCCTCTCAAATGTTTTGACCAAATCATCTGTTACTACAAAAGGAACCATCTTTGTTCTACTACTTGTTCTTAATTATGTTTTGCACTTAAATTTAATGCTTTCACAATCTTTATTATTTTTTTCAAAAATGCATTCCTTAATTATAAGCACTTAATTTCAGTGTTAGTTCTAGTCTTAATCTTTATTCCTATTAATTACCTATATTTGTTTATTTTGATATTTAAAGCACAGGGAACAAACAGTTAATGCATTATCAATAACACTTGAGACCTTACAATTGCAAATACATAGATTTTCAAAATACAGTTAAGGGACCATTACCTCAGTTTCAAGGAAAATACTTTGCAACAAGTTGCATAAAAATAAATTCCCCATCATTTTTTTCACAGATTGTCAGTTCAAGTTATTTCAAGTCTATTTTTGTCTTCTCTTTCATGCATTGCTTGTCAATAATTGTTAAGTTTCAATCTTTTTCTGCTCAGTGAACTGCAGTTGTACATTCCCAATTTTGATATGGTTCATACTGATGATACTATAACTGCATATTGTGTCTTTATTGCAATGGCTATTTATAATCAAATTATTTTTGATTGAAAAACAGTTTTCATCCTTTACGTTTTTGTACATTTTTCTTACGTTCTGCACTCCCTCTCTGTATTTAGAAGTTCCTGTTTTTCTTTTGGTCTTTTACAATGTGTGATTTTTGATATATTTTATTGCAAGAAATCACATTGCACTTCACTGGGTGAAAACAAGTTGCCACCATCAAGGCGTGAGCAGCTCATTGCCACAATCAAGACCAGCTTCAACATTTCATCTGAAGAACATTTAGCTATTGTTGCAGTCCATGCCAAAGTCTTAAAGTATGTCATCTTAGCTAAACTAATGTCACGCTTTGATGTTAAAATATGTACTAAATGCAAGATAGAAATGGCTTTTGACAATGTATCTGTAGTTCTTGTCTTGTCTTGAATTTGTCATATCATACAGAGGTAAAGAAATAAAAAAAAAGAAATCATAATTTTCCTGCATATTGGAGACTGGAATCTTAGATATTGTATTGACTCAATGGGAAATGTTTTGTGTCTCTCATGTTGAGATGTGGTTTAATAGTGTTTAAACTCTCTATCGATTTTCTTTTCTTTCTGCACAAAGGAAAGAGTTGTGTAAGTATGTAAATATTTATGTATGTGTGTGTGTGTGTGTGTGTGTGTCAGTGGAGAAGTTGTCTGACAATGAGTAGCAAGCCTGGGATGGTACTTTGTTCCACTTGTTGTAAAGTCTTTTAAGGGCAGATATGGTTATTTGCATGTGTTATAAAGTATGCACATGTTGTGAATCTCAGTGATTTGCAATAAATATTTATTAAAAATCTGATTCTGTACATGAGTAATTTTTCTCCATAGGTGTTGCTTACCCTTTCAGAAATGTAACATTGCATTTTATACAAACATTCACAATAAAATGTAAGTAATAGACAAATTTCCTTATTTTTGCAGCGTTGTTTGCAAAACAGTTACTCCAAGCAGCTTTATTGGTGTAAATAGGCAAAAGTCAATGTCGGTAATGGTGTGAAACCTGTTGCAGGATGTGATTCAACTGTAGGCTAGCTGTATGGAACCTAGGTAAGCAAGCCAGAGGTAATCATGGCATGGAAAGCAAAGCCCATCAGGTGTCAGATTTAGAAAAAACTTTAAAATAATCCAGGCTTAGTTTGGGGATCAGTTTTCCTTTAAGCAAATGATGGAAGTAGACTCACAGTTTGTATATACATGGCCTTAAAGGAATAGTTCATCCCAAAATGTTGTACTCAATATTTACTCTTCCTCAAGTGGTTCTTAACCTTTATGTGTTTATTTTTATTCTGTACTAACAGAAAAAAGTTACTTTGAAGAAAGCTGAAAACCTGTAACTTTACTACCAAAACAAATACTGTGGAAGTCAATGGTTACATTTTTCCAGCTTATCGTAGTTTTCTTTAGAAGTAGGAAGGAGGAGAAGTAGAAACCAGTTTGAAACTGTTAAATGACTGAAGAATTTGCAGTTTTGGGTGAACAATTCCTCTATACGTGCAATTAGTGGATTTTTCAATAAGCAATACAAGTTGGATCTCATCACAGAACACTGTAAAAAGCCATCATTCATAAAGAACAACTAACAACTGTTACAAAGAAGTATATGTATTTTGTGAATCAAACTTTCTTATTGGGACTAAATTCATCCACTTTTTTAACTATAAAAGCATACTTTTCAAGTTTAGCAATAGTATATTTTAAGGTCACAAAATGTTGACTATACAATAAAAGTTATGCTATGGATTGTGTATTGCACAAAGAGACTTTCTCCCTTTGCCATTGAACTAGATGTTTTGTAATAACATTTAATATAAAATGCTGGTAATGTAGGGTAATGTAAATTTGATTTGGTTTGTATGTTAGAATTCCCAATAAATAAGCCACAGTATTACTTGAATGTGTGGTTAAAAAAAAAAAACTGGCTGTGTTTACAACAGTATAGAAAAAAGGTGTGTGTGTGTGTGGCTAAAGTCAGAATTATTAGCCCCCTGTTTTTTTTTCTCCCCAATTTTGGTTTAACATAGTTTTTTTATCAACACATTTCTTAACATAATAATTTAATAACTCGTCTGTAATCACAGATTTATTTTATCTATGCCATGATGACAGTATATAATATTTTTCAAGACACTTCTATACAGCTTAAAGTGACATTTAAAGGTAACTAAGTTAATTAGGTTAACTAGGCAGGTTCGGGTAATTAGGCAAGCTATTGTGTAATGATGGTTTGTTCTGGACTATCGAAAAAAAATAGCGTAAAGGTGCTAATAGGTTTGACCTTAAAATGGTCTTTAAAAAATTTAAATCTGTTTTTTTTCTAGCTGAAAGAAAACAAATAAGACTTTCTCCAGAAGAAAAAATATTATCAGACATACTGTGAAAATTTCCTTGCTCTGTTAAACATCATTTGGGAAATAAAATAAGAAAAATCTAAGGGGGGCTAATATTTCTGACTTCAACTGTATGTATAAATATAAATATAAATATATATATATATACACACACACACACACAAAACTACAGGCCAAGTCCAAATAAATACTCAGTCTTCCCAAGTGCAATATATCTTGATCAAAGATTAAAAATTGGCCAAATATTTATAGACTTTTGGAATATATTTTAAAGTTTTAAAACTAGACAAAACACACATTCTTTGTAAAGGTAGTGATAAAAAAATCATTTAAAAAATCATTTGCAACTACTTAAGTTTGGAAAATTTTATTCATCGGCGCAAATGCATTTGAACATCTGAATTCATGAAAAAACACATGACCTGAAATTTTAATACTGGAAAACATGTTGGTCCATTCCTTTAGCCTCATGATTGCGAGTCTGTTGCTTTTTTCTCACATGAAAACATTTCACAGTTCTTCATGGCGCGTTTTCTCTGCATCCTCATCCACTTTTAGTTTTAGCTCCTCCGCAGTGATCAGGCCATCAGCATTCCTATCTTGGTTCTTGAACATGTCCCTAATGACACTATCTGGATCTCGAACTGGTTTAAGGCGACCTTTCCCTTCTGATACTTGCTGTTTGATGAACTGTGAAAACTGGAGAGACATAGAAGAAAATAAAGTAAAAAAATTAAATCATTGCTTTTAATCATTTAGTTGACCTTAAAAAGAAAAAAATCCACAATTATTTACTCAACCCCAGGCCATCACAGATGTTTGTGACATTTAATTAGCCAAAAAGAAATTTTGGTCAATGCAAGTCAACAGGGCTCAACATTTTTTTATATATACAAAAATTAATTCAATTTACAGTTAAAGCCAAAATTATTATTATTATACTGCTTAAAAAAAAAAAAAAAATTAAATCTTTTTCAAATATTTCCCAAGGGATGTTTAACAGACCAAGGACATTGTCACATTATTTCCTATAATATTTGTTTTTTTCTTCTGGAGAAAGTCTTATTTCTTTTATTTCTTGCTGGAATAAAATCAGATAATTAAAGGTCAATATTCTTACCAACCTTTTGGAGATTTTTTTTTGTTATTGTTATCCCAAAACTTGCCTGATTATCCTAACTTGCCTAGTGAACATAATAACCTTGGTCTTTAAATTGCACTTTAATCTTAATACTTGTATTTTGCTAAATAAATAGAAACATTATGCACTGTCACCATGACAAAGTTATTAGAAATTAGTTATTAAAACCATTATGTTTAAAATTCTTTTGAAAATAAATATTTTCTCCATTTAACACAAGGAAAATCTTTTTTAATTAATTACAATTTCGAAGGAGGAGTAATAATTTTGACAACTGTATTTAGACTATAAATGTAAAAACATAAGTATAAAACACTTTGAGCGTAAAACATTTATGTAGTTTTCTTTATATGGCACTTAAAATCTAATTAGTATACTTTTAGCACAAAATACATATACATGCAAATTTCACACAGAAATGCCAACTGGTCCAGCCAAGTAGGAACCAGTGACCTTGCTGTGAGGTGACAGTGTTATCCACTAAGCCGCAATACAGTATTTTTCTGGCCTGTCTTATGAATCTTAAAAATCATTAAAATATTAAATAAGGACCATGTTTCATAAAGATGCTTTGTAAACCTTCTATTGTAAATATAAAAATATATTTTTTCTACAAAATGTATATAATAAAAATATACATTTTAATTAATAACGTCCATTGCTAAGAACTTGATTTGGACAAATTTAAAGGCAATTTTCTCAGTATTTCCAGTATTCAAAGTTAGAATATGTCTATCCTAACAAAGTGTCAAAGCAAGAATTTATGACTGGTTTTATGTTCCAGTGTCGTGACAACTGTACAGTCTATGCTGTTTGTGACCTTGTTGCCTGTTATTAAGGATAAGGCTGGAAAGGTAGGAAGTTTGGATAATTACAGACCAATTGCATGGGCAAGTATGGTGTTGAGGAATTATATTAGACAGATTAAGTGCATTTCTGAGGACCACTGATAATCAATTTGGTTTTAAGTCTCATCACAGCACTGATTTGTGCATTTATGGTTAAAGGAAGTAGTAGAATTGTATAAAAAGATAACTCATACAGCTATAATTGGTTTTATTGATGCCTCTAAAGCTTTTGATAGGGATAGCTTTTTAGTAAATTAAAACAAAAAGGAATACCTATAATAGTATTTTAAGAATTTTAACTTACTGGTACACTAATCAAAGTATGCGGATTAAGTGGGGTATCTGATATATTTAAAAGAATGTAATGGAGTACGACAAATTTCACCTTCTTTTTTTAATGTTTACATGAACCCGTTGTCTGACGAGTTGTCTTAGTGACTGTAGGACTGGCTGTGGACTTGGTGTTGCTATAATAAATCATTACATCTATGTTGATAATTTGATCATCTTTTTCCCAAGTAAGCGCTGGTTTTGAGCAGCTGCTTAATATTTGTGCAGATTATGGGCAGAGATATGATGTGCAATTTTCAAAGAGTGTTTACATGACATGTAGAACCAAAGAACATAGAGATATGATATATCCAGATTTTTATTTGTCAAGGCAAGTTTTAAATGTAAGTAAATCTGTTAAATATTTAGGGCGTGTCATTACTGAAGATATGAGTGATGATAATGATATGTACAGGGAACATCAAAAGTTATATGCTCAAGCAAATATGCTGGTGTAAAAGTTTTATTTGTGTTCGGTAAAGGTTAAGGTAAACCTCTTAGAACCTATTGCAGTTCTTTATACACAGCTCCTCAGTCTCCATAAGCTGCAGGTTGCATTGAATGATTTTATGAGAACTCTTCTTAAAAAAACATAGATGGTGTAGTGCAAGGGAATTATTTTGTCAGGTAAGAGATAATTTTTTGCTTTGATGAGAAATTCGATCTATAAACATATCTGTCGATTAGACAATTCTCAGAAATTGAAAAAACCTAGGTTAGGGTTAGGTTATCAGTCACCTTTGATGAAATATTGCCATAACTGTCTTTTTTAATGTATATTGTGAGGTTTGTTCCCCTTCATATGGGAACTTCGACGTGTGTCTGAATCTCAGACAATGGGAGTTGCTAGACGACCAATCGTTCTGAAGATCAAGAAAACGGGCCAATGAAATGCCAATTGCATTGGCGGAGCTTCGCTCCACAGCTGAACCTGATGAGCCGTTAGGGCTATATCAGTCAGCTGCGGAGGAGCTCCTTCAGAATTGTTGCTTCAGACCCGATCGAGACTGAAGAACCCTTCTGCTAAGCTGACTTCAAAGTTAGAAGAAAGCCCTACCTTCACCAGTGCGGGAGAAGACGCTAGAGCGGTGGTTGAGCTGGGTTTCCTGTCCCCTCTGCG
The DNA here is from genome assembly GCA_903798035.1 of Danio albolineatus. Lineage (NCBI taxonomy): Eukaryota > Metazoa > Chordata > Actinopteri > Cypriniformes > Danionidae > Danio > Danio albolineatus. Next base: position 4,395 of record CAIGQQ010025648.1, on the reverse strand, counting down.
TTTCGCTGGTGACATAAAAGAGCAGTTTTCTAAAAGAGCAGAATTCCCTAAGAGAGCACACGGTTGTGTAAGGCGTCTTTTTAAAGATGTCGTTCCGACCGTGCGTTTCTGGATGTGGTGGTTTCCTCGCTCCGGATGACAGGCACGAGTATTGTGTCACATGTCTGGGGGTCCAGCATGTTGATGCGGTGCTCGCGGACAGTTCTTGCCCGCACTGCGATGGCTTGACTGTTGCGCAACTGAGGTCGCGGCGAGCCCTTGCATTAGGGCGAGTCACCCCTGCTGCTCCCCGCCAAGCGGTTAGCACACGGGCAGGCCTGAGGGTTACAGTGGGGGCTAATCCGTCGCCTCCGGGCCCGCGGACCCCTCGCTCCTCTTCAGTGCGCTCTGTTTCTGCTTCGAGTGAGGGCGCTGGTCCATCCTCCGGGCTGGCCGCGCTCTCATTAGATGACACCGGAGACGTGATGTTCATCACTGCATCGGAGGGCGGGTTGACATGCTCCGATGATGATCCAGACCCCCTGCCACCCTCCGGGGTTGTCAGCGCGGTCTCGGATTTAGAATCGGACATGTTGGCCGTGTTATTCCGGGCTGCTTCGGCCGTAGGACTGGAGATGGCTTGTCCCCCAGAACCGCGGCCGAACCGCTTAGATGGGTGCTACGTGGGGAGAAAGAAGGCGAGACCTTCCAGACCCCCCGTCCCCTTCTTCCCGGAAATACACAGTGAGCTCACGCAGGCATGGAGGGCACCTTTCTCTGCCCGGTCCTCGTGCGCTCCCGCTCTCACCACTCTTGACGGCGGAGCGGCCCGGGGATATGAGGCGATTCCCCAGGTAGAGCGCGCTATTGCGGTCAATCTTTGCCCGCAAGGCCCCTCTGCTTGGAGAGGTCCACCCAAAATCCCCTCCAAAGCGTGCAGGTTATCTGAGTCTCTCACGGCCAGAGCCTACACTGCTGCGGGCCAGGCCGCGTCCGCTCTGCATGCTATGGCCACCTATCAACGCTACCAAGCCGAGAAGCTGGCCGAGATGCAGGAGAGTGGTTCTTCCCCAGGATTGATGCATGAGCTCCGCACGGCAACCGATTATGCTCTCATGACCACCAAATCGGCTGCTCGTGCCCTGGGTAAGACGATGGCCACATTAGTGGTCCAGGAGCGCCACCTCTGGCTGAACCTGGCCGAGATGAGAGACGTTGACAAGGCTCGCTTTCTTAACGCTCCCATTTCCCAGGCAGGCCTGTTCGGCGACACCGTAGGGGAATTCACCCAGGAATTCTCCGCGGTGAAAGAGCAGACCAAAGCGGTGGGTGAGATCATCCATCAGCGGGCTCGGAAAACTGCTCCTCCTGCTGCCCCATCCGCTGCGGCTGTTCCTTGCCGAGGGCGTCCACCCGCGGCTTCAACATCCGCTCCGCTTCCGCTGCCCGCTCCACCGGCCAAGCGGCAACGCCGAGCGACTCGCGGGACTGTGACGCCTCCGCCCCAGGGCGCCGTTAAGTCCGGTAAACGGACCGCGAAGCGTCCCTGAGACGGGCCATCCGGAGAAGAGGGGACCTGCTCTTTCCTCGGTGGGGGGCCGAGGACTACATCTACAGTCAGTAACATCGACTTTGAAAACTCCGCTGCCGGCCTCCGGGCTGGCGGCGACCAAATTTTCAATAAAAGAGCAGTTTCCTCTCTCTCCGGATGCGCAAACCCGAGCACTGCCAGTCTGGGACGCTCCGCCTTCCAGCTCGCAGGACCGGGCCCATTCGCCACAGACCATCAGAGTGCAGCAGAACGGACTCCTTTCTCTCACTCCGGTCTCACCGCGGGATCCAGGGAGGAAGGTAAGAGACATTCTCTTATTTTCAGCTCTTCCTCGGGACGCACAGCTTCTCGGGGCGAGCACTCCCATCCCGAGCTGCCCCTCCGCTGGCACGTCAACGATCACTCCGATGGTGCCATTAGCGCGCGCCCTGCCAGCTTGGTTAGCGCTGCCCGGCGCGTCGCGGTGGCTCATACGGACGGTCAGACTCGGTTACGCGATTCAATTCGCCGTTCGCCCTCCCAAATTCACGGGCATTCACTCTACACGGGTCACTCCCGAGAGCGCCCCTGTTTTGCGAGAGGAGATTGCTGCCCTCCTGGCGAAGGGTGCAATCGAGCGGGTCCCTCCAACCGAGATGAGGTCCGGGTTTTACAGCCCGTACTTCATCGTGCCCAAAAAGAGCGGGGGGTTAAGACCAATCCTAGATCTGCGCAGACTGAATCGCCATCTGCACAAGATGCCGTTCAGGATGCTCACGCAGAAACGCTTGCTTTGCAGCGTCCGTCCTCGGGATTGGTTTGCAGCTATAGACCTGAAGGACGCGTATTTTCATGTCTCCATCCTTCCACGCCACCGCCCATTCCTCCGGTTTGCGTTCGAGGGCCGAGCATGGCAGTACAAAGTCCTCCCCTTCGGGCTCTCTCTGTCTCCACGGGTTTTCACCAAGCTCGCGGAGGGTGCCCTCATGCCGCTCCGGCTCTCGGGCATTCGCATTCTCAATTATCTCGACGATTGGCTTATTATAGCCTCGTCTCGGGATCAATTGAGTATGCACAGGGACAAAGTGCTTCGGCACCTCGACCAGTTGGGGTTTCGGGTCAACCGAGAGAAGAGCAAACTTTGCCCCGCGCAGAGGATCTCTTACCTCGGGCTGGAGCTGGATTCGATCGCTATGGTAGCGCGCCTCTCGGAGGAGCGCGCCAGGTCAATGCTTTCTTGTCTGAAAAAGCTCGACAGGAATATAGTGGTTCCACTGAAATCTTTTCAGAGGCTCCTGGGGCATATGGCATCCGCTGCCGCTGTCACGCCGCTCGGGTTGCTCCATATGAGACCACTTCAGCGTTGGCTTCACGATCGAATCCCCAGACGGGCATGGCGCGCAGGTACGCACCGGGTGCACGTCACTCCGCTGTGTCGCCGCACCCTCAGTCCCTGGATGGATTTAGCCTTTCTACGGACCGGTGTGCCCCTAGGGCTAATATCCAGGCATGTTGTCGTATCGACGGATGCCTCCAGCACGGGCTGGGGGGCTGTGTGCAACGAGCATGCAGCCGCGGGTTTGTGGTCCGGACCCCGCCTGCATTGGCATATCAACTGCCTGGAGCTGTTGGCAGTGTTTCTAGCTATCCGCCGCTTTTTACCGGTGCTGGAGCAGAAACACGTGCTGGTCAGGACGGACAGCATGGCGACGGTATCGTATATCAACCGTATGGGGGGTATACGCTCCCGCCGCATGTCTCAGCTCGCTCGCCGTCTGCTCCTTTGGAGTCATACGCGTCTGAAATCGCTGCGAGCCATTCACATTCCGGGCGAGCTCAACCGTGCAGCCGATGCGCTCTCACGGCAGCTAGTGCACCGAGGAGAATGGAGACTCCACCCCGATGCGATCCAGTTGATATGGGCGCGCTTCGGGGAAGCCCAGATAGATCTGTTTGCTTCCCCCGAGAACGCTCATTGCCAGCTGTTTTATTCCCTGACCGAGGCCTATGGAGCCAGAATTGTTTCGTAATTCCAAACAAATATAATACAATCCACAAATAAATGTGAAGCGATTTACAAATACCAAGCATATTCACAAATAAATACAATGAGATCCACAAATAAATCTTAAAGATCCACAAACATTAATTACATTCACAAGTAGGTGAAATTAGACTTGCAAATAAAAAACATACTCACACATTTTTTTTTAATTCTACAAATACAAATTTGCCTGACATTTATATGTGAATTGCGTCTTGTGCATTTGTAGATTAGTGTGCATTTGTGGGTAGCTCTCTGTGCATTTGTAGATCACTGTGGGTATTTGTGAGTAGCTCTCTGTGCATTTGTAGATCACTGTGGGTATTTGTGAGTAGCTCTTTGTGCATTTGTGGATCGCGCTGTGCATTTGTGGATTTTGAAACATTTCTCACGTCAAGACGAACGCTGATCCACAAATAGATGGACTCCGCCCACCTTCTACTTACACCAATCAGATACCGGTCACGTGGTGCTGACCAATCGCTGCTCGTTCTCGCTCCAACCAATCACGCTTCGCCTTACAATAGGCCTTTTTCACGGACGGTCGAACGCACGTCCGGTAGAGCGATCGTTGCGTATTCGTGCATCCAGCCGGAGCAATGGAGGCAAAGTCAGATGTGCTAATATAAAGGCTGTTTACATTTGTGCGTAATGTACCTTCATCATAGCGTAGGCTCTTAGTTTTAAACCGTTACGAGATATAAGGGAGGTGACGTATATAATAATACATGTTTAAATGCATGTATAATATGTAAATGTATAATAAGTGTACGATGTAATAAATATTTGATGAGAGGGAACATGGACCTGTCTTATTTCTGTACGTACATGGATAAATATC
>CAIGQQ010025646.1:0-17133 GCA_903798035.1 Danio albolineatus | reverse complement strand
ATATATATATACAAAATGAAAAAAAGGTATCACAAACAAATATTTTCTTAATTCAACCGAGTAGGGGCTTGAACCCAGAAACAGTATTTCATACGTCATGACTTAACAAGTGGATAGTTCAAAAGTTTGGGGTAACCTTTTGCACTGTACTTTATATCAGGCAATGAATGATTATCAAATTCAAATTCAAATTCAAATTCAAATTCAAATACATATTCTATTCTATTCTATTCTATTCTATTCTATTCTATTCTATTCTATTCGATTCGATTCGATTCGATTCGATTCGGTCCTGTCCTGTCCTGTCCTGTCCTGTCCTGTCCTGTCCTGTCCTATCAAGTTAAAGACTATCATAAACAATATAGAAGTCCAAAAGCTTATGGTAATATCTTAATGAAACACAATATTACGACCCAAGGAGATCAGGCTTCAAATCCGGACAGGGTCAAATCCCAAACCCATTCCCCTCTTCTCTCATTCACGTTCCTGTCTTTCCTGTCCACTTTCCTCTCTATCCTTCTGTAAATAAAAGCTAAAAAGCCCCCCAAATGCCTTAACCATAGAGTAATTGTTTCATGCAAGATTCTAAACACGTCAGTCTCAAGTTTCTGGAAAGTTTTCAGACTCGGATTCCACTCTCGCATGTCCTCTTGGCCCAGATCTTCAAGCTATATGAGCAATTGTTTATGTTTGATCTGCGGAGAGAGAGTGAGCGAAACCAGCCAGAGAATTAAAGGGAGGCACTGCAGAGAGCTGTGCTACAATTAGCTCCCTGTGGTTTGCAGGCCTGTGATTTGGGCCTGGACTGGCAGGCCCGGGGCGTGGGCCGCTCCGCACCCCATACACTCACTCAAACTGTGCTCGGAAACACACACCGGGCTGTGGAGAAGTGTGTGTGTGGATGTCAAGTCTTTTTCACCACTTTTTATTGTCACAGTCTTTTGTTTTGTTGAGTCAACTCATTAAATTGCAAAGTAGATAAAGCCATGATGTGCTCTCAAAAGAGTCTTATTTTCTTAACATTTTATTTTACATTGATCACCAAGAAAACAAAAAAATAAAATAAATAAATAAATAAAACATTTTGGCAGAAGGGTCTTCTCAACTATTTAAATTTAGGCAGGTATAAATCTCCAAAAGTAAGTGCTGGGTAACAAGTTTTAGTCCCTAATTTAGTCCCTGCATCCACTGTTTAAACCATTGGATATCATTCATGGAACATTGCAAATATGGAGATACATTTACAGTAATTTGCTCATAAGATTTGTAAAAACTCTCATCCTAACTCACAAACACTTTGTAAACATCACATTTGATTGTTAAACTTGTATATTAGGAAAATCCATTCATAAATAGGGTGTAAAATAAATCCTTCTGTAAGATGATTCAGAAGTCTGTGGTGTGTTTATTAGCTATGTTGAATCAACGCTAGCAATCAACACTAGAACTACTGACCGTCAACTTTGTTGAAATAAAACACACATCTATAATTTTGTAACCTTTACTAAATATGTGTATATTTCCTTCTAAAGCCACCTTTCCACTGCACACGACATTTGGACAAGACTGTCGGAATACGCCCCTTTGTGGCAGTCGCACACTATTTTCAGTGTTGTCGGGCACCATTGGGGAGTTGCTGATTCTCGCAGTGTCCGAAATGAAGGATTATCGCAGTGTCCGAAATAAGAGTGCAAGAGCAAGAGCCTTTATTCTCTGTGTGTTCACCATGGTTGAATGAATGAATGAAGAAATGAATACTAAAACTCATTGGCCGCTAAAAATGTCTATAATAATATTTTTATTACTCAACTATGAAAAGAAATTTTTTTTTAAATACAGACTTTTTCTGATTCAAAACAATTACGAAAAAACCCTATTTCTCATCTCATCCACCTGCTTGGACAACACTGAAATACAACACTTCCGGTCGGCCGGTCGCATACGGTCCAGTCGCAGGAGTTCAAATATTTCAACGGATCCGCAGCTTACATCAGATCCGAATTTCCCGCATACGGAGATGATCGGAACTCCACGCAGCTCCCAGACTACTCTCCATTGGAAATGAATGACTTCCGGTCTGTCGCTTGTCGTGTGCAGTGGAAAGGCGGCTTAACACTGTTATTCTATTAAAATTACATAACATAAGAGTTCTGATTATTTCTGCCAAGAACTATCATGGCGTAAAAATGACTGCATGCATTTCAGACTTTAAATATGCGTGCCTCTGTTGCCTAGCAACTTCCTGCTAACAAAAATATAACTTTACTTCAGATATGTCTTTCAAAACAGCATATAGTGCTTAAAAACTAGGGGGTGAAAAGGCCTTCTCCCCTGCTTGAGAAAGTGAAAATAAAATTGAGTCACAGACACTCGAGGTGGTCTAACGTAGCCTAACTATACATTTATAGGCTGTATCACCAAAAATATATTTCAGTGATGATGACTTAAATATGATGACAGACATTCAAAGCTTCATTTCAATATCTCAATAGAAGCTTTGAATGTAAATATGAGAAGAGAATATGATGTATTGTATGAGAACAATCAGAATGACCACTATACACTCTCAGAAATAAAGGTACGCGAGCTGTCACTGGGGCAGTGCCTTTTCAAAAGGTACAAATTTGTACTTAAAGGGTCCATATTGGTACCTCAAAAGTATATATTAGTACCTAAAAATTTTAAGAGGAACACTTTTGTGCTTTTTAGGTACTGATATGTACCCTTGAGGTATTAATATGGACCAAATAGGTACAAATTTGTACCTTTTAAAAAGGTACCACCCAGTGACAGCTCGCGTACCTTTATTTCTGACAGTGTATGGTAATACTATTAGTTATAGAATTCTAGTCGTTCCAGTGATAAATCTATTTTATTTATTCAGCACTTGCTATGGAGATTTCCTGAATTTCTTCTTTGTGTGTGTTTGCAGCTTCAGCAATAGAGCGCCCTCTGGCTTTTGGGGGAAATTTACAAGTGGTCACACATACATGATTTCCTGACAAGATGTGCATGAGAACTGCAGCTTGGCTCAATCATGTTAGCGATTTAGCCAAGAATTTCAGCCATCTATAAAATGCCAGCTACATACATTACACTTAAATGTTAAATAACATCCATATTTACATATTTTTTTAAACTTATTTATTCAATGAATTAAATTATGATAAATATGGGAAACTTTGTAATTTATGTTCTATCCAAACATTTGGATGTGATTGATTAAGTAGTGCAGACAAAAGCAACATTCAAGTGTAATATCTGTGTTTGTAGTCATTGAACATCGTTACATGAATCATGACGTCAACACAAATAATGATTTAAAGGGATAGTTCACAAATAGACAAGTAAAATAATCTTGTTTTTGCTTTGAAATGTAGATATTTGGACTAGAAACCAAATAATAAACAAAAAGAGCTTTTTTGGCCTAAATTATATAAATACCATATAAATACAGTAATTAAATACAATTCCGTAGTTCCTGGGATGAGCACATTGCGATGTCGATGCTGAAAAGATATATTGTGCAGCCTTAGTTACCACTATAGCACAAAAGGTGACAGTCTAGCTGTGTCAGAAATATTGCATAGCACTGGCAAAGTGCTACATTTGAATGTACTACAAGATCACTAGAAAAGTATGTGCTATATAGTATTGATGTGAGTATATAGGATTAACTGAATTTGGACAAACTACAAATGCTATTTGTCGTCAACAATTGAAAACATTTACTCATTAGTTTTAAGCCTGTTTGAGATTCTTTGTTCCGCTTAACACAATATTTAATATGTATTTTTTTTAATACATGAAAACAAATTACCATTGATCTCCATTCTATTTTATGTTAACATAAATGGTTTCCAACAATCTTTAAAATATCTGCTTTTGTTTGAATCTTAAAAGTTTGAAACTTAATTTTCAGCCATCCTTTAAAAAGTGGGTGGTGGGATAGAATAGTTCAGCTCAGTGATCAAGACATTTGATTACCAATTAGACAAAAAATAACTCAAATGTAAAACAAAACCATTAAAAAGAAAGCCATTTGTAAGAATGTGGACCATGGCTTTAATCAGATGTGACAACAACAACATCAGCAGCAGCAGAAGGTCTGTGAAAGCACGTGCTGCGAAGTCAAGCCACGGTAGTCTAGTCTATTAGATGCTGGAGCGGGCTGCTTGGCTCGCACCTTCTCCGCTTTATGTGGATGCCGTCTGGGGAGACAGCGGACACGTGCAGCGTCAGGCCTGCTGAGGAGGCATCTGTTTCACATCACTGCCGCACACATTCCTCACACGGCAAGCTCAACACTTGGATGGAGAGAAGCAGGCGTTCCTGTTGCCTCCTACACGGGACAGCCAGCGGAGTTAATACTTATTAAACACAGCAACATGTGTCCTACCAACACTGCCACACTCTCGCTGAGTCCACAGTCTGTGCCCGTGCAGATCCCCGTCAACATCATTATCATCAAAGGAGATTCGAAAACAAGCTACTGCAAGTGCACTATTAACTTGATGCGTCAACGTGGTTGCATTGATGGTTTTCTGGAAAATAAATGAGGTCACGCCTGACTGCAAGTCATACTGGGTCAAAGGTGCATTGTGAAGAGTAAGAAAAACAAATAAGTCACATCGCACCTCCCTTGTGGTTTATTGTAACTGTGAAGACTTACTGTAAACGATCTTGTTCAGGTATGTTAATTTGGCTTTGGAGCTGTACTGGATGGAGTCCCTCCATAAGCAGGATTGGTTACTAATAAGTAGGGCCTGACGGAATCTGCTGACATTTTTTGCTATTTCTGCGGAGTATTTTGTTTAAAATCTGCGGATTTATGCAGAATGATTTTGAGAGCATTTTAACTAAAACCTTGATATATAAAGTAAAAAGTAATACCTTTTTACCTTTTATTTATTGTTTACAATGCGATTCCAATAATATCAACTTTATTTGGTAAACAAAGCAAGTATCTCATATATCTACTAAAAGACAGAAAATATTACTTTACAAACTATATTGTAAATAAATCATATGAATATTTTCATATTAGTCAGTAATATTACTGAAATTAGTTTGAAAACTGAATAAATATACATTTACACACATTTACACCAGTAAATAAACAGAATCAATGATGAGCTAAAAATCTGCGGAAATCTGCGGAATTCTGCGCGCAGATTCCGTGTGGGCCTACCAATAGGGCTGCACGGTATTTAAAAAAATATGACGTTGAGATACTTTATTTTTCTGTGATAAATATCGCGATATAAAAAAAAACAGTTTTACAAGTTAGTTTTAATAGTACAATTTGATGATTTTCTGGAGAGTGTTATCAGTATTCAGGTAAAGAAATTGAATCAACAAAATTAAGACTTTTTCCTTAAAACAAGCTAAATTTTCTGCCAATGAAGCAAGTTAAATAATCTTGTTTTTGCTTTGAAATGTGGATATTTGGAATAGAAACTAAATCATTAAAAAAGGAGCTTTTTCGGCATAAACTATATAAATACCATAGAAATACAGTAATTAAATACAATTCCGTAGCTCCTGGGATGAGCACATTACAATGTTAATGCTGAAAAGATATATTGTGCAGCCTTAGTTACCACTATAGCACAAAAAGTGACAGTCTAGCTGTGTCAGAAAAATCGCATAGCACTGGCAAAGTGCTACATTTGAATGTACTACAAGATCACTAAAAGGTATGTGCTATATAGTATTGATGTGAGTAGGATTAACTGAATTTGGACAAACTCATTCATTCATTTTCTTTTCAGCTTAGTCCCTTTATTAATCCGGGGTCGCCACAGCGGAATGAAGCACCAACTTATCCAGCATTTGTTTTACACAGCTGATGCCCTTCCAGCTGCAACCCATCTCTGGGAAACATCCATACACACTCATTCACACTCATACACTACGGACAATTTAGCCTACCCAATTCACCTGTACCACATGTCTTTGGACTTGTGTGGGAAACCGGAGCACCCGGAGGAAACCCACGCGACCACGGGGAGAACATGCAAACTCCACACAGAAATGCTAACTGACCCAGCCGAGACTTGAACCAGCGACCTTCTTGCTGTGAACGTGCTACTCACTACGCCACCGTGGGGCCCCCAATTTGGACCAACTACAAATACTATTTGTCGTAATCACGTGTAAGTTGTGCCGCTTCACTCCCATTTATGAATTCTCTTGTGTGACATCATGGGATAGGAAAGTGTCCATTAGTCCGAAAGTAGTACGTCTTCTGTGTACTTCTGAATACTATTAGTTCAGACATATTATTCGGCTCACATATTGTTTTTCATATACGATAAAGGGAAGTAGGTCAGTTCAGATGCAGCATATGTAATTTTGTAGTCATTATCTATATATTTCTATACTGTGCATGTTGAAACATGGCAATAAAAAATGCTTAATGAAAATACCAAGACACATTTACATTTTGAAAATAACTGAGTAGGATAAACCTTTTATTTGATAAGAAAATTTTTTTACAATGTACTGTACTGTTTACTAAATAAATTCCAGCATGTGAATGAAAAAAATATTTGCTTTTGTTTTAACAGATCATCTGATAACAAAAACGAGCACGATTCTAAAAAGCAATTTTTTGACATTTGCTGCCAGTTTATCAAAAATAATTTATTCTCTTTTGCATTGTTGGATGGAACTAACAAATGTTTTATGTGATATTCGTTTTGCGGTTAAGTCTAATTTACAGGCATTGATTAAAGCATATCTATTAAAACACAAGAAAAAAGCATGACTGCTTTAAACCTTAGCACACGTACACACAAGTTTAATGCTCAGGCATGTTAACATTTCAGTCCTTAAGGGGTTTTATGTCAGATTTTGTCCTGTCAATATGTAAACAGCTTGTCATATAGCATAAAAACAGGAGGAGGTGTACCCAATTTGCTAGATTGTCAATGAAAGCCTACAGACTTATTTTTTATATAAAAAAATAAATAAAAAATCCAAGTAGAAACATCTACATGAGCTTGTGAAAGCTTTTTGTGACACATGAAACACTTCAAAATGCTTATATGGTCTTCAAGATAAAGCCAATTGGCAAAAAAGCTGCAGTGTAATGTCAATGCGCAATGCAAATAAAATAAATATATTCAAACTGACAGCTACATTTACAGTTTTTAATCTAAAATAGTTTCAAAAGCATACTTTATAAGCAAACAGTCATCATCAATGTGCAATTTTAATGACTTTTTCAGTCAATACGATGCCTGTCAGTTGCAGCGGTAAAGCAAAAATATCCATATCACACATCAAATGCTTGTTTAACTGCTGCCTTCTCATTTTAGAGCTGTGATTTTAGAGTGAAACACACAACATTTTAATATACATGCAGTCTGGATGTTTGTTACCAGTGTATCATATCAAAGACATTTTCAGCTTTTTTATTTGAATCAATGAATAAAAGGAGAAACTTCATCGTCAGTAAATCAGGGCGTAGAATCACATTCAGTCTCTTTTACGTTACGAGTATGAACAAGAAATTGCTGGCGCCAGTTCTCTCCCTTATCCACTGTGCTGCCTCAAACAAGGGTTTTTGAATTATATTTAGGTGCATTTAGAGGTTATTTAGCTAGCATTAGCATCACCGATCTTCATATATATTAAACATCAAACAACAGTGGGGTAAAACACTGCACTGCCATCAATGGACAAAGGATCGGCATGATCATCTCTATGTTTTATGAAAACTGCCAACTTGATCATCACAATTTCACTTCTATCCAGTTTTTCCGGGATGTGCATCATACCAATTAGTATGCATATGCTAATTGTTTGTTATGCTGTCTGGAATACTTGGTTCTGATTGGTCAATCGAGACTTTCCAACAAGATAACATCTGCTATATAACACAGGCTCATATGGGTACTTCAAATAATTGAGCATCAGTGAATATGTTCACTGCTTGTCTGTCTCACCATCTTGTGATAAACAATACATAGGTTAGTGTATGCTCCATCATCTTCATTCAGCCAGTTTCGTTTCTGTCAGCTTTGCCTTTAATTATAGCATTAATTATGCTTTAATTATAGCATTCTAATTGTTATGTGTTGTGGAAAGTAGCCATGAAAAAAAATCAGGCAGTTGTTTTAGCAGAGTAAAGCCCTTTAGCCCTTTACAACTGCACTCTGCTCTACTTCGATGTCAATAAACCTGTCAGGCTTTATTCTGCTGTAACAACCGTCTGGATGTACTTTATGCCTTACTTAAACACGTGTTTGTAGCTCTAATCAAATTCATGTCTAATGTACTGTGGGAAATATTAGCTCTTAAGAGTATGCATGGATCCACTTCAAATTTCAACCAGAAATTAAAGACTTTTTTGGAGAATTCTGGAATTTTGGAGAACTCATTTCACCATATTAGCATTCGGGACACAATAATTCTATTTTCTATAGGTGAATAAAGCACTTTTTATAGAAAGCAGTATTTATGTGAATTAAATAAAACCATTAAGATGATTCTTTATTTCGAATAAGCTCCAAACTACTGAATGCAACTTCAAGTATAAGCTACATTATTAGTGTGTCTAGCTAGGCAAACACAATTAGCCTTTGTAGGAGGAAAAACATCATTATAATGTTCTGCAGTTCAGAAGCTGTACACATCATTTCAAATTTGACTGATAACAAATCAGAAACAGCAAAGGAGAGCATGTAGCTGTACGAGTGTGTAGGAGGACAGTCTAATGTGAACAGGAAGTGTGCAGGATGTAATGGATTCCTCATCCCCCTCGCGGCTTGTTGTGCAAGCCATTCTCAAGACGAGATCCACGCACCAATCTCCACCACGTCACAACAAACACACACTCCCGAAAGCAGCTTCATCAAGTCGTGATTCACTGTGTGCAATGACATTTTGAATTATGCACCAAACAGCCCATCAAATCCTAAACTGATCCTAGGTCAGACAACAGCACACATCTCCACCCAATAATGCCATTTCATAATCAGCCAACCTGCCAGAGGAATCCAGCGCGTATCTGAGATGTGGACTGCTAAGAGCCTTGATAATTGAGCAGCTAAAGCCTGAAGGATGAATTTAGTGGTGATAACAGTCGGGTTACTCCTAAAGAACTGCTCCAAAAAATGCCAGTGTATTTACTCAGAGTTCAGTCTGACGCCAGTGAACTCCCTGCAAATCATATGATCTCTTGACAGACAATGAGAACATTAGATTAAAGCGTTAATTTACCTCCAATTATTATTTTTTATTAATTACCTTTGTGTCGTTCCAAACCCCGGAGTCCATTATTTGTTATCGAAACAAATTATATACGATATTTTGGAGCTCTATCATCCTCCATTGACAACAACAGTACCAACTCGTTCAAAAAGAAATACCAAAAAACATCCTCAAAATGGTCTAGAAGTGGTGCAAACATGATATTCTGAAGCTACAGAAATATTTTTGTGAGTGTATAAAACAAAAACAACACCTTTATCGAACAGTTTCTTCTCCTTAGTGTCAATACTGTTCTCTTTAAGTGTGTCACCCTTAATTGTGTAGCTGACGTATACCTTGATTGTGCCTGTGCTTTGTTTCAAACTGAGAATCTATCCGGGGGATTCATTAGTGTACTCGTGAATGTGCACCCTATACTGACACTGAGGAGAAAAAACTATTGAATGAAGTCTTCTTTTTCGTTGTGTGTGCACATTTGTCAAATATGGTCTGTTGTTTGGATGCGTTTTGGTACTATTCTGCATTTTGGATGAGCCTTGATGTCTTTGGAGGATGAGAAAGCTCTCGGGTTTTCCTCTAAAATATCTTAATTTGTATTCTAAATATGAACTAAGGTCTCGGGTTTAGAACAACATGAGGGCAAGTAATTATTGAGAGAATTTTGAGTGAACTAATATATTAACCAATGTTCTGATGACTTACTGAAGAATAGGCATATGTGATATGTGACAATAAAGTGTCTTTACTGTAAATTTAAGTACATCCAATCTCAGCAAACTTTTGAAGAGGAAATACCAAACACTGCAAACCAGCCATTTGCTGTTGAAGACATTAAGTGGTAAAGTCAAGAAGGAGAATTATCGGGGTTTATTATTGCTTTAGATAACATATAATAATAATAATAATAATAATAATAATAATAATAATAATGATAATAATAATAATAATCCTCACAGCAAGAAGGTCGCTGGTTCGAGCATCGGCTGGGTCAGTTGGCATTTCTGTGTGGAGTTTGAATGTTCTCCCCGTGTTCTTATGGGTTTCCTCCGGGTGCTCCGGTTTCCCCCACAAGTCCAAAGACATGTGGTATAGGTGAATTGGGTGAGCTAAATTGTCCATAGTGTATGCGTGTGAAAGAGAATGTATGGATGTTTCCCAGAGATGGGTTGCGACTGCGAAAAACAAATGCTGGATAAGTTGGCGGTTCATTCCGCTGTGGCGACCCCAAATTAATAAAGGGACTAAGCTGACAAGAAAATGAATGAATGAATAATATCTTGATCAAATATAATGATTTTACGAGATCATTTACAAGACTTTGTTTTGAAAAAATAAGTGATGTTGACTCTCGTTACCAGGATACTGATTTGTTGTAAACTGGTACAGCAGGTTATTTGAGTAAACTGTTATTTTGGTAGCTGTATCAGTGAATGTGTGTGCATGTAAACATGCTTGCAGTGGCAAAACCAATACACATCATTTATTTATTTTTTGACACTTTAATTAAGACAGACATCCTGTTTAATATATTTAAATATCAATTATATAAATTCGAATGTATGAATTAAACCTTGTTTAAGTGCTCCTGGTTGAAAATGGCTGCGTCTGAGGTAATCGAATCAATCAAATACTGACAACATACTATTTTTTAATTTACACATAAATGCACTTATTTCATCTTATTATTAAGCTCAAAATACTACATACAATTTCATTTTATTGTATGATACAGTAATTATACACAATTAGAGGTAATTCCTTTATTCAAAGACGATTTCAAAAGGTTCCCCACAGTTTCACAAAAGAGGCAAAGAGCTGATGTAATGATGATCTTTAAAAGAAACAAATTAAAATAATCATGGAAAGTAACAGTGCTTTCCATAAATAAACAAACTGAACGCAACTCGTTTGTTTTTTATGAGTAACATAATATAGCATTCTTAAACTTAACATTCCTCACCCTTTACCAGATATGCCTGTATTCTCCAATGGCTCGTCTTTCCCATGATCCCAACCTCATGCTGTTTGCAAATGCGCAACAACGGTGTGAATTGAGCTTCCCACTGTCTGACCTCATAATCTTTGAGCTCTGGGTCAGAGGTCACAAGTGTGTGTTCCTACAAAGTCAAATCGGCGCATGAAACCCTGATGTCTGGAAAAACTTTTAAACCAAGAATGCTGAAGACACTGACCATCAATTTATGCCATTATCAAACGCAAGCATACTAATGTGATTTAAAGTGCATTGCTGGGATGCGAGTGTCTATCAGAGGCATTAAGAACAAAGTTAGTTTGTTCTTATTCTGTCTGTTCAAAATGGATACAAGGAGGCTTTGAAGTGGGGTTGCGACCCCTGTGCATTCTTCACACACCATATGGAGGGTTATAAGGGAGGAAAATGTGTGTGTTTTTAATGGGAATAGCACAGATTCACTATTACACAGCACAAACAGCAACGCATTACCTCTGAGTAATTCATATACTGTAATCCTGCAGCTCCCAAGCCGAGTAAACAAAATGGGTTTAAATTAAATATGCATAAATCGAACTTTGAAATCTGTGTATTTTTATTTTGTTAATTTTTAATGAAATTATTAAACGTAAATGTATAGCATAAAGACTAAGACCAATCGCTATACAATTAAATAAAAGGGCAAAATTCCAAATGTTGATGCTATATTGTGAATAAATATTAGTTCTTATGCTGGATTCACACCAAATGAACTGCATCACTGGCTCTAATTTTCAGTTTTCATCTCAATTTTTTTTTAACTTGCATGGTAGATGTGATTAAGGCGAATTTCACATGATTGTGGTAAACATGATATGTATTTTGTGCCATTCACTCTGCCTGGCAGAATATTGCTTCTTGCACACACATTGACTTTGTACAATCTTCTAGGGCTGCACAATATCGTTTGAGCATTGATATCGTGATGTGTGCATCTGCAATAGTCACATCACAAAATATGCAAAGTTGAGGTAGGGGTTATAGATCACCATAAACCCCAGGTCAAAATACACAAGATTTGTGGAGACACTGCAGAACTGAACCATAATAGAGTCAAAGGTTTTTAAGACCTCTGACTGTGTGGGCATTTTCAGAAATTTTACAGCATCTTAGTTGTGCATAAAGATATTATCTTTATATTATCTATTATATTAATAAATATAAATTTTATTGAAAGGTATATGATGAAGAGTATGCAGTGTTATTTTACATTTGATTATTCAATTTCTGTACCCAAATACCTAGACTCTCTTCAGAAAACCATAAAGCTCAGTTTACTTCACTATAATATTTGCTCCATTGTGTTTATTTATGACTGTACTTTGTTTATTATATGTATATAATGAATTACTGTACATAAAAAGATATTTATATTTCACACCCCTACAAAAATCACATTTATATCGCAATATATATAAAAGACAAAAAAATAATAATAATCGCAATGTAAATCTTTTCCAATATCGTGCAGTCATACAATCTACTAGTATGAAATCTACTTAATTTCGCTTTCAGTATGAACCCAGCATTATAGTTATAACTGTATAAAATGAACCTTAAATGCCATATCAATTTATATTGAACTTAAATTTAAATATCTTGGAACAACTTAAGGGCGTCACGGTGGCGTAGTGAGTAGCACGTTCGCCTCACAGCAAGAAGGTCGCTGATTCGTAATTCGTTGGTATTTTCAGTAAAACTGATTACAATATAATTAAAGTTAATGTAAATAATATAATAAAAGTCATAAAAGTTAAATAATTACGCCAGTAACATTGCAGGGTTGAAAATATGAATGGTTCAAAATATTAAGTTAAAATGTGGTTAAATTATTTGAATAGTTAATCATAAAAAAGTTGTCATGACTTATTGATAATCAGTTTTTTAAGTATACTTACATCTACTTGTTTGTATCTGAATGGTAATCAACACATATTTCTATACATATGTGCAAAAAAGGACTTATCTTAACAATAAAAATTAGTTTAAAAGAAAAACGGCAATCAAGAATTAAAGAAACATTCAAACGCTTTTATTTTCACACCAGCATCTACTAAATTTCCCCAAATCTTTATCTGGAAGCAGCAATGTGATTGCAAGAACGAAAATTTAACCCTGGAAGGAACTGTGAACACGTGGCTCAATCCAAGCAGTTTCTGCCCTTTTGCATCCATGCAAACCTTAGCCAACCCCAACTACTGAAACAGAGAGCGAGCAGAGTGAGATTTACATGAAGAGCCAAATGCAAAAAAGAAAGAACACACAGAAGAAACTAAAGGACAGGTACAGGAACTGCCAAAAGCTGATATCACTGTGCATTTGAAGCTCTGACTCTCCTCCACTGACTCACTATTAAGAAATATTCTGTTGCTATAGAGATGAGCATTTGTGTTTGTTGAGATGCTAAAATCTGATCTGATGATATAGGCTATAAGGCCTTTAGAGTTCACTTGAATCAGAAGTTGATGCAGACTTTTATTTCAGTATGATGACATTTTCAACTGGAATGGAATATTCAGTAGGGCGCAGGGTTTTAATTTTGCAGTTCTCTTATCTTTCACTTGCAGCAAACTAATGAAAATTATAAGGTTTTGATTAAAAGTTACAAAGACAAACAGCTTTTGTTCAGTGGATTAACTTGGATGGATTTAATTGCTCACCTTAAGACTAACAATGTGTGCTAGCAAAATAAACATTGTAAATTTGGATTTCATACAGCCTTTGAATGGGTCATGAACTGATCTTGTAAATTTCCTTTCCTTGAAAAAAAAACTTTCCTTGCTAGTCCAAAACCTTTTAAAAGGGTTTTACTGCAATAATTTACCAAAGCATTTTCTTCATCTCTGATGATTAATGTCTACTTCTACATCAATGCCTCTTCAGCTTTGCCAACCAATTTATGCCAGAGTGATACGAGAGACACAAACGCATGATTAATCCAGCAACAAAACCAAAGGTATCCTATAGGGTTGCACGATTAATCGAAAAAGATTGTGATCTAGGTTCGACCCCCTACACGATCTTAATCCAGCATCTCTACAATTCAGCCAACTGTATATTCAAGGTCAGGAGAAAAGCATAGAGTCGGCCGCACAAGTCTTTTTTTTTTTTTATATATATACTAAGCAACGTAGACAGACACCTTCAAGGTTGTTGTAAGAGTTACATGCTGTAATAGTAATTCACCCATAAATGTAATTTAGGTCTTCAAGTAATGATGTTTTTTGCGGCCGCGAAATCACTCATGAACTGTTACCTCAGAGAGGATGCGAGCACCAACGACTGATGTCAACTTTAGTGAACGTAACTTGCATAGGCTGTGAATAGCAGGTAATAACGTTGTAAATAATGTTCAGTTTGTTGCACAGAATGATTGTTTGGGAGCCACGCGAAAAGTATGATTTTGTTTTTGTTTTTTCAAACTGACGCATGACCGTGACATGAGCTGTACTCTGCTGTAAAGCCGAAAGCATGCACATCATTTAAATGATCATATCACATTTTAGAAATATGATAACAACAAGCACTGGATATGTTTTTTTTTTTACTTTCATAGCGAATACAAATTGTTGTGCATGAAAATAAATCTTTAACATTGTCAGTATAACTAGCTACTCTAGACTACATAACGTTGAATATAATGTAGGAGGGAATCTGATGACGAATCTCATTTTACCAGTGAAAAAAAATGAAAACATTTTGTCAGTGACAGATTGCAAGCATGTGTCCCAAACATAATAGGGCCTAATTCGACTTCGCAATTATGAATTGTTGTTTTCTGATGTCATCACTTTACAGTGCATTAACGGACAAATTTAAATCATTGTCGTTTTACCATATATTTGAGAAATAGCAATAATAACCTACTCATAATAAATTTGATTTAATATTTACAGAAACATGTGAAAAAAAAAAACAAACGCAATTCTAATTTTAGCAGAATCGTGCAGCTGTTTCCTATATAATTCACATTACTACACAATGCATCATACAGAGCATGTGATAATAGGTTTTACAACGTCTAGTCTCATTGATAAGAACAATGTGATGCCCACATCAGTAAAACTCTTCTTTTATAATGTCATTTAACTGCAGATTTGATTTTTTGATCAGTTTAAAGTAGCAGTGTTGCATCCAGTTCAGACAGAATCACTTATCATAATAGATTTAACAATTTCTAGTCACCTCACTGTAGCACCAGTGGTGGAAAGAGTAAAGAAAAATAAGTAATGTCAAACAATGTACTGCTAGTGGAGTAAAAAATAGCAGTTCTATTACTCTTGTCTGTTATTATGTCTAGTTCTGACATAAAAGAAAATTAAACCCAATTAATGTATATCTTGGCTATTGCTCAAGCAACTTAAGTCTTAAAGGTTTTATGGTCCAGGGTAACAAGTAATAATTTTAATAGCTCATTATTTTATAGATCAAAATAACTAACACAACAAAATATTTATTTTAAAACCTAGTAAAAACTTCCAGGTTGAACAAATACTATAAAGCATACACAATCTCATAATGACTAGAGTCTACTTACCCTGGCTTTATGCAGATCAGCTTAGACTTGCACACTAACTCTACATCACCTAATTAACATTCAAAAGACGGTTAAAATCACTAATATCTAATATCACTTTTCTGTTCGGAATCCAGGTTAGAAATGTTATGGAAGCAGAAAAGCCTCTAATCAGCGTATTTAGAGAGCAGTTTCCATGCGCAAGTCCAGCATTCATCTGACACCGACGTGGTTTATTCCAGAGTCCTTGGGGGCTCCTTGAGTTTGCTGATCTCCATTCCCCCCGACTTCAGGAGCAATAAAGATACAGAGGGGTTGGGGGGGGCTGTTTTCTACTCTGGGCTAAAATACAGTAACCCTATGATGACTGGGCATAATTACAAAGCAACATCCACCTTCCCTGTGGAGCACAAGTGGAAATGTTCCTCCAGCCACAACAGCAACTCAAGTCCAATGTCTCCCAGTAAAGCATCGAGGAGCGTTTTCCCTCGACTATGGCCACGGCACAGCTGTCATCCTTCAGGATGTGTGACTCGGGACACGACCGCAGCAAGTCCTCGCACGAGGCCGATTCCATCTGAGCAGTGCTGAGAGGATACGAGCACGACGTCAAGGCGGACTCAAATAAGATCCAGATTTTCCTTCATCTCAAGGAGAAAAACAAATGTACTCGTGGTGAGGACGAGCTGGCCTCAGTCGTCGTAGGAAAAAATGAAAATGAATCAACAAGAGAGTCCAACTTTCAGCTTAGTATTCCAGATGTGCGCGAGGGAGCATGGAAACACACAAACACAACACATTCTCTTACTCGCATACCAAACCGCACTCAAAAATAGACCATCAAAACGGGGGGCAAAATGCTTGGCGAGCGAGGGGGTTTTCTTGAGTGTAGTGCTGTGTAGTGTCATGATTACTGGTTTAAAGGTAAACCACTGCAAATTTGCTGACAGTATTACTATTTCAAACTTTCTTTGTCATTAAACCCGTCATTGATTATTGTGATTTTGAAAACTCACTGTATACTGTAACATTGTGATTAGCTAATAACGAAAGGCTGCAATAGACAGTAGATGGTTATATATGTAAGGGATAATCAACGGCTTGCCGTGTGTTAAAGGATTTTAATGCACGACGTGGAGGCAAAGGACCATCATCCTTTAATGCACGGCAAGCCGTTGATTATCCCGCTTATTCCATGGTCATTTGCCAAGGTAGGCCTAAAATTAAACTAGTTTTTCTCTTTGCAGTGCAATATTTGTCCAAATTTTTGTCAGTTTTTACATGTTAGACTTTCTAGGCCCTCCACTGAATCAGCTGTGTCAGGCTGACAGGCAGAGAGAGAGAGAGAGAGAGAGAGAGAGCATCTGTGTGCTGTTTATACCTG
>CAIGQQ010025645.1:0-10491 GCA_903798035.1 Danio albolineatus | reverse complement strand
CCTGGCTGGGCCAGTTGGCATTTTTGTGTGGAGTTTACATGTTCTCCCTGTGTCCGCGTGGGTTTTCTCCGGGTGCTCCGGTTCCCCCCACAGTCTAAAGACATGCGTTACAGGTGAATTGAATAAACTAAATGGGCCGTAGTGTATGAGTGTGTATGGTTGTTTCCCAATACTGGGTTGTGGCTGAGAGGGCAGCCGCTGTGTAAAACATATGCTGGATAAGATGACGGTTCATTCCGCTGTGGTGACCTCTGAAATAGAGACTAATCCAAAGGAAAATGAATGTTTAAATACTTGTATGTAACAGAAAACTAGTAATGACAACTATTAGGTACTAATATCTACAAATCAGTTGCAATATCTCATGAATAGCTAAAATTAATATACTAACCCAAAACTGAATAGAGCTACTAGTCAAAAGTTACTGTGACAGATCCCATAAAGATCAAAGGCAAACATTTAAGATCTTCTACTAGTGACAGTGGTGTACATGTAAAGTAAATATTCAAACAACTGTTTTCTCAGGAATTGTGCATTACTAAGTAGTTTTACTTATTCATTTATTTAAAAGTAATAAATACTTTGAAAAAAAAAAAAACCTTCAGTACAATTTTAGTGCTGTATCTCTATTTTTACAGTTCCTTCAGCATAAAGTTATTTTATCAATTTCTTTTTCCTTGTTTATGGTGATTGGCAAAGTAGAATGAAAGCCGAATGATTCCTGTCCAATCAAATCACATAGAAGAATCACATCAGACAGAAAGACTTCAAGACAAGAACACTTTATAAATGCAGTACTGTTGTACTGTTTAAAAGCATTGAAAGTGTCCAAGAAGTTGCAAAATCATTACACACAATTACTGAGAGTCTGTTTAAACTTCATATCACCGATGAGAAGATGAAGGATGCCTACTACAGTATATGATGACTGAAATCACCAAATGGCCTTAAACAATACGTGCATTACAGAATGTTACAATTTCAAAGCTTGGTTTGTGGTACCAACTGCTGGACACAACTGCTGTCAGGATTTAAAGTGCATAACCTGAGCACTAACATATATAAGCAAAGCTGGATTTTTGTGCTTTAGGTTACACAGATTTCACTCCGCATGGAAACGTATCAGCCTGCTAATTATCGGTGCATATGTTGATGTATTGCATTTTCACATTAAATTAAATTAGCATTTTATATGTAGAGTCTATGAATGGGAAATAAATTTAACTTGATCTTAAAAACACCCTTAAAAGAAAATGACACAGATGTAAGCTTCATTTTTTAATGTGCAGGATATAAGGTGGAATAATCGTTATAGTACTCACTACTCTTAAGTACTTTAAGTTTAGTTCGGATACTTTTATCACATGTGTTTTTTTTTTTTTTTTTTTTTTTTTTAACTGTAGTATAATTTTTCAGTACACTGTAAAAAAAAATGTAATTTTACGGTTTATTTCTTGCAGCTGGGATGGCAAAAAAAATAAAATAAAATAACTTAAAATAACAGCCATTAAATTACAGAAACGCACTGTAAAATAACGGACATTAAATTACAGAAATGCACTGTAAAATAACGGACATTAAATTACAGAAATTTCTTTAAATTTCAATTTCTAGTAAGTTTCTGTAATTCAACCTCTGTTATTTTACAGTACATTTGTGTAATTTAACGGCCATTATTTAACGGTTAATTTCCCGCACCCCAGCTGCCAGAAATAAACCATAAAATTACAGTTTTTTTTACAGTGTACAATGATCGTAAATTCTAGTGACGAAGAGAGTATTGAAATAAACAGGCTTCTAATAAAATAAATAAATGAATAGTAACTAGTATCAAACCAATATGTGTTACAGTATAAATATGTAAAAAGAATAAGCACTAGCTAATAAATAAGTACTTAAAGGGACATATAATATTAGCTAAAAAGTTTTACACAATCTAAAACCACTATCAGCACTAATTTGATAAGTCTGTTTACATATCACGTCTTTACCTTTCCTCTCCAATTCTAAACTCAACGAAGTGATGATTCTTCTCCTCATTCACTCTACAATGGGACGTATGGTAATGAGTGGGTTGCTTGGTAACTGTAGTTTGTGTGGCATCTCCCAAAGAACCGCAGCAGTCATTAAGTCATTTATGGTGAGCACAAACAGTTTGGATTCCCTGTTCTGAGAGGCTCAGGAGGCTGGTCATCTGAGAGTTGGACAGAGAGGCATTTCTGTGTACATCGACACTTGTCTAAAGAAGTGAAGATGGATGAGTTTAACACTGGAGACTGGAGAAAAATATATAACCTGGTTCCACAAGCTATCATCATAATTGGGGAAAGATTATGTTATGTTGCATTCAGTAAATATGGAGGATATTATTATTATTATTATTATTATTATTATTATTATTATTATTATTATTATTATTATTATTATTATTATTATTATTATTATTAATGACGTAATTAACATTAGCTACAAATAAAAACCTGTTCTTACTCAGAATCAACTAACGTTAGTGCATGGGCTGTTACTTGCAATGGAGACTGCTTCTCCATGTTTTGAGGGCTTTGCTGTCTGTAATGCTTCCCCCAATGCAAAACTTACCAAGTAGTAATAATAGTAGTATGCAGTAATTCTGTTTCCTATTTGGAATATTTTAAACAAAATGAACGACCAAGTTAACCCATACAAAAACTGAATAAATAAGATTATTAGCATTGTTTAAGCTTTAGGGTTACACAAATGTGCTAGACTACATGTATTCTTCCTATGAAGCCATATTAGACTCAATCCCATTTTGGCCCTGTTTCAGAAAGGAGGTTAAGTGAAAACTAACAGTATGTGAACCCTAAAACTCTGGGTTTTGCATTTCAAAATGGCAGGTTCGTCAAACTCGAGAAAGCAGGGTACGTCAAGTCTGTTTCTGAATAAGAGGTAACTTTTACTCAGTAGTTACCGTTGTAATTTACTGTCACGGTACATTGAAGAGATGGATACAAAAGAGTAGGACTCAAGTGCATTTAATGGAAAAATAATCATGCAGATAACAGAAAAAGAACGGGACATCCAAAAATGAAAGTATCAAAAGAACAATAACAAACAAAACAAGAAACTAAGGCAAGATACAGGAACACAAGACCTGAACAACATACCATACAAAAACAAACAGGTGTATATTGTATATATCAGAGATGCCTAAACTAGGGCCCGCAGGCCAAAGTTGGCCAGTGGTAACCTTTGATTTGCAAACTAAGATTAAATGTTTCAATAAAATGTTGTAAAAAGGGCGCCATGGTGGTGTAGTGAGTAGCACGTTCGCCTCACAGCAAGAAGGTCGCTGGTTCGAGGCTCGGCTGGGTCAGTTGGCATTTCTATGTGGAGTTTGCATGTTCTCCCCGTGGTTGCGTGGGTTTCCTCCGGGTGCTCCGGTTTCCCCCATAAGTTCAAAGACATGCGGTTTAAGTTAATTGGGTTGGCTAAAATTGTCTGTAGTGTATGAGTGTGAATGAGTGTGTATGGCTGTTTCCCAGAGATGGGTTGCAGCTGGAAGGGCATCCGCTGCGTGAAAGAAAATGCTGGATGAGTTGGCGGTTCATTCCGGATCCCGACCCCGGATTAATAAAGGGACTAAGCCGAAAAGAAAATGAATGAATGAATGAATGAAAATTTTGTAAATTAATCAGATTTTCATAAAATATTTTAAATACTGTCAATCTATGGACAGAGAACAATACCGAAGACATCAGTGAAACATCAACTCAAGGCAATAACAGGTGCAGCTTGTATTCGCCATTGAGCTCCATTTGGTTATAAATGGGATTATTTTTGTCTTTACTCTTATAAATGTATTATTAAATGTACTGCATTAGTTATTATAAAGCAATGATTTCTCGTTATTTTTAAATATTAATAATTAGCCATGGCAACTTTAATGTAATACAGTTTGGTGTTTTACTTTCGGCCCACAGTCCTCAATCAAGTTCGCTTTTTGGCCCTTCATTAGAAAAAGTTTCGGCACCCCTTGTATAAATAGTCCAAACAATCAATAGTGACAGGATTCAGCTGCGTGTGTGATCAGTGGAAGTGAAACCTGGTGAATGTGTAGGGGAATTAAGGGATTTGTGGTTAATGACTGAATTGTAGTTCACTAACCATCTCTGCAGTCCTCAATTGCTGGTGAACATGACATTTACTTTGTGAACTTAACCTGGTCAAGGCTTTATTCTCTATACTCTGAGTTTCTGTTGGTCTCGTGCCCTTTTTAAAGACGAAGCAGTATTTCTCGCTTTAGCCATAGTCATTCATTGTCTACATTTCAGTCAGACAAAGAACAAAGTTACGAGACTGGCTTATCTTTATTTGGGGAAAATTACAGTTAGATTCAATACCATAGCTTTAATTTTGACCTTTGATATTACTGCAAAAAATAAATAACATGTGTAAAAATAACCTTAAATGAAACGTTTCCACTGAACATTAAGTGTTATATGCATTCTTGTTTTGTCAAATTTGCTGTAGAAACTATGCAGTAGCCTATTTTATGTAATTTAATGCAATAACATCTGAAATAACTTCACAATTACGGCCAATTCAAGTGAAAAGTCTATAAATGTCACACATTACATTACTTTTTAATTATACTTAAATATTTAAATAGCACCACAGTGGCGTAGTGGGTAGCACGATTGCCTCACAGAAAGAAGGTCGCTGGTTCGAGCCTCGACTGGGTCAGTTGGCATTTCTGTGTAGAGTTTGTAGTTCTCCCCATGGTCACGTGGGTTTCCTCTGGGTGCTCCGGTTTCCCCCACAAGTCCAAAGACATGTGGCTTAGGTGAATTGGGTGAATTGGGTAGGCTAAATTGTCTGTAGTGTATGAGTGTGTATGGATGTTACCCAGAGATGGGTTGCATCCACTTAAGGGCATCCACTGTGGAAAACATATGCTGGATAAGTTGGCGGTTCATTCCGCTGTGGTGACCCCAGAGTCGAAAAGAAAATGATAATTGATTGATAAATATTTAAATACCTTAAATATTTTAAATGTAAACTTCTGCATTAACTTGAGCAGCTATGTTTTCCCACGCTAGCTGTCGCTGTTTCGCCAATGTAGCATATTTATAATGTTGCTTATTTTTAAAAATATATGGTCATATTTGCTATGCCTTTGCATGAGTACAAGTTCAGCTGAAGAAAAAGGTGACTCATGGTATCTCATAATATCTATGCTTTATTGATAATGCCTTTTAATAGTTGTGGTGTATGCGCTTAACTCTGAATCAGTCCACTCAGACTTGATGGATCTAACTCAGATCAGCTGTTCTGAAACTGAAAACTCAGAATTTTTAATCTCTCTGTATGTCAACCCAGAATTCAAGTTTAAACTTGGATGAATCTCCTTACTGAAACAGGCCCCTGGTGTTTTACCTGATCGAATAGCACAAAACGAATCAAACTACAGCCGATGCAGTATTTTTAAGGCGATAAACAAAAGAGCTTTCCTGTCTGCACAAGATGGTGAATGTAATATGGTAATTCACAATTAGTTACACATAATTACATGCAACTAACCCTAAACAACACACAATCTATCCTTCACCATATAGTGACCACATGGCAAAACTCCAAATCAGATCTCAGCAGGGGTAGGCTGAGTGGCGGAGCTTAAAAGAGCAACGTTAACAATGTGAAAAACAACTCATTTCCACCAACACACAGTGGTGTCTTTCACCATTTCTTGTTAACTCTTGATGAATAAACGTACGCTAATACAGCTTAATTAACCCTGGTGATTTTACTCTGTAGTGGTGGTAGTAATAGGATACGCATTCATTCTGTTTCCTATTTGGAATATCTTTTCAACACAACTTTTTGTCCTATTTCTTCAATTATTCACCGCAATGATTGAAGAGTCAACAGTGGCTGAGTTGAATCTTCAGCGGTGATGAATCAAACCGTCCTGAGGAGGAGATGTTTACTGCAGCCCAAGCGATAAAAATATCCTGCTGTTATGAAACTATTGCTCACACAGTACACCTGTCCAGTGCATTAGAGCACACTCTCTCTCAGATGACGTTTCTTTATGTGTATGTGCAGAATGTATTGTGTACACCGCCAGAACTCCTCCAGAATCGCCTTATAAGACAGAGAATTGGCACGAGTCCTGCAATGTAGGAGGTGTTGAGTTTTTCAGCATTACTTTGCTACTACAGTCTTAGTCTTACTGCTTCTACCACACGCCGAAGGGTGAAATCTGCAATTTGGGAAATGTTTTGACTAAAGGTGATAGATTATTTGAAAATATAATTGACCTAATAACAAGCTTCGCTTTGAGAAAAAGTGGTTTGAAGGGCACAACAATAATACAATGCCTTTGATTTGCATGTAAAGTGAAGGGTGTGTGGTACACCTGACAATCAGGGTGAAACAAAACCTGACAATTATATTCGAGACAATGTATGGTCAGAAATACACTTACCGGCCACTTTATTAGGTACACCTGTCCAACTGCTCGTTAACACACATTTCTAATCAGCCAATCGCATGGAAGCAACTCGAAGCATTTAGGCATGTAGACATGGTCAATATGATCTGCTGCAGTTCAAACAGAGCATCAGAATGGGGAAGAAAGGTGATTTAAGTGACTTTGAATGTGTCAAGGTTGTTGGCGCCAGACAGGCTGGTCTGAGTATTTCAGAAACTGTTGATCTACTGGGATTTTTACGCACAACCATCTCTAGAGTTTACAGAGAATGGCCGACAAAGAAAATATCCAGTGAGTGGCAGCTATGTGGGCAAAAATGGTTTGTTGATGTCAGAGGACAGGGGAGAATGGCCAGACTGGTTCGAGCTGATTGAAACATCTAAACAAATAACCACTTGTGCAGAAGAGCATATCTGAACCAAACCTTGAGGCAGATGGGCTACAGCAGCAGAAGACCACTCCGGGTGCCACTCCTGTCAACTAAGAACAGAAAACTGAGGCTACAATTCAAACAGGCTCACCAAAATTAGACAATAGTAGATTGGAAAAACGTTGCCTGGCTTGATGAGTTTCGATTTCTGCTCCAACATTCATATGGTAAGGTCAAAATTTGGCGTAAACAACATGAAAGCATGTATCCATCCTACCTTGTATCAACAGCTCAGGCTGCTGGTGATGGTGTAATGGTGTGAGGGCCATTTTCTTGGCACACTTTGGGCCCATAAGCACCAACTGAGCATGTCAATGCCACAGCCTACCTGAGTATTGTTGCTGACCATGTCCATCCCTTTATGACCACAGTGTACCGATCTTTTGATGGATATTTCCAGCAGGATAACATGCCATGTCATAAAGTGCGAATCATCTCAGACTGGTTTCTTGAACATGACAATGAGTTCACAGTACTCAAAGGGCCTCCACACTCACTTGAACTCAACCCAATAGAACATTTTTGGGATGTGGTGGAATGGGAGATTCACACCATGGATGTGCAGCCGACAAATCTGCAGCAACTGCGTGATGCTATCATGTCAATATGGAGCAAAATCTCTGAGGAGTAGTTCCAGTTCCTTGTTGAATTTATGCCACGAAGATTAAGGTAGTTCTGAAGGCAAAAGAGTATCTCAGTACTCAGAAACTCAGTACTAGTAAGGTGTACCTACTAAAGTGGCCAGCGAGTGTATATTCTTAAAATAACAAACAAGGTTGCAAAATAATAAACCATAATAAACCACAGGTTCCATAATAAACCCAAATAAATGCTCATCTTTTGCACTATTTGGATATCAAAATATAGCTTGGCTATATATGCACTGAATATATAAACACTATACAGAAGATATAGCAGAGTAAAGTTCATTGCACACTGAAAAATAGTTGCATGTTAAAAGATAAATTCGACCTCACTTTGTCTTACACGTTGCCTCCAAACTTTTGTCTGCAATTAGGATCAGGCTTGATTTTTTTTTTCTTACATTTTTTTTTGCTTGACAGACACCATACAAAATCCAGAATGGCATCAGACAAAATAATCCACTTTATCTTGTAGGACAGAGCACTTTATGTCAAACAAAGTGCGTAATATAAAGACTGTGGCAGATGGCTGAGAACCATGCTGTAGCCTGTTTGCTGGTTTCAATGCTTGGCATACCCAACGTACTTTTCCCCATCCCTGTGTCCATATTTTGACATAATGACAGTCTCTGTTCGGATTCAGTTCAATGCTATTGACATAATACGCTTAATTAAATTCAAGCTAAATATTGCAAAAAAAAAATAAAAAATCTAATAAAGTATAATAATAATAATAATAATATTCAAAATAATAATAATAATAATAATAATAATAATAATAATAATAATAAAATTACAACCTACAAAATTTCAACTCAATTTTTTTTTTTTTTTTGCTTCTCTTGATTTTCCCTCTTTTTTAAAATAAGTATTTAGTATTTGTCTATAGCATATACATTTTTTGGGCCATTATGGTAAGATATGTTAGATAAGCTTCAGATTTGGCCTCAGTACTGACTAATCTAATGTATATGCACAATTATAACATTGCATAGCTTCCTATTAAAAATATTAATTCAAAAGAGGTTTACTTGTATATGCTGAGCACTGTATATTGTTTACCGAGAGTGTTTGCATGGTCATACAGCAAGTAATACAACAAGCAGTTTGTTTGGGCTAGCTATTGCAGCTGGTCATTGCTTTACAATGCCCTTGATGGGTGAGTGGGGGGGTGTCTTTCGTCTCTTAAGGTGTGAATTATTCATGACCACTGTCACTCACAAAACAAACTTAACAAAATGTAAGTCACTGTAATGCTTTCTTTAAATGTGAGAACAAAATAATGTTAACATAATTGTGTAAGTAAATATTCTAGCCTACAAGATTGCTTACTCAAAAGTCTTGTTCAGGCACATTCAGTGCGTTTTTTTGGGCTTTCATTTCAGCTACATTTTTTTCTTCAAAACCTACTAACCACGCATAATATATATATATATTTGTTTCTTTAAAAAAAACGCAAGCTTGTACTTCAACATTTTTTTTACATATTATTGTAGCAAAGTTTGTGTTGAATACAAAAAACAAAACAAAAAAAAACATGTTGGACAGTACTATGTAATAAGTAAGTAGCTGAAATAAGCACAAATGTCAGGGAGTGTAAAACATCTTAGTGGCCCCAAAATCACCTCAGACCCCTGAGGGTTAAAGTCAGTGGGAACCGGAAGTTACTGAGACTTTTATAGCAGTTACAGTAAACTGACGTCAACAGAGAAGGACGGCCACTCCAAACGCTAACAAACGGACAGGATTTGACTGAAGATTACCAAAACAAACTTTTTTTTTTCAGTGGACTAACTTGAAGAGATAAATTGTTCACCTCAAGAATAATAAAATATTGCGCTAGCAAAACAAACACTTTAAATTTTTATTTGACACAGGCTTTGAGCTCTGAATGGTTACAACAATTACAAACTTCAAATCCACTAAAAGACTACATCTGTAAGTTCTTGCATATTCAAGGCAAGCTTTCGAGGCAAGTTTATTTATTTAACACATTTCATACACTGTGGCAATTCAAAGTGCTTTACATAAACAAAAATAAAATGTAAAGTATAAGAAAATAAAAACAAATAATAGAAAACAGATTTCGAATTTCGAATTTATCTAATGTTGAATTCTTCATCATGAACTCTTTTCTTCCTCACATTCTCCCTGATCTCTCTCCAAATAGAAGCTTACCAGACAGCAGAGATCTTTCAGCAATTTTTTTTCAGGCTGTATCTCGAATGGCAGTGGAAACATCTCGACTGTTTGTCCCTTTCAAACTTTCCAGAGTTGCCATTCGTTCAACAGCATACGAGCTCTTCTTGTCAGAGTTGTGTTTTCAAAGGCACCAGTGGGCAAAGAGCGTTGAAGAGCGCAGGGTTTGGCTGTTTCCACTGACTGATCAAAGCAGCAGAGTTGTTGTGACACGAGTGTGACGCTCTCCTGCATCTCTGGATTCCCTCACCGCTGTCGGATGAATGACTGACTCCTGATGGAGGAGGAGAAGTAGGCGAACGTTCACATCTCTGCTCCTGCTCTCTGATGCTCCGTCATCTATATGTTCCTCTATGGAAGCTGAATATGGTCTAAAGGAGCCTGTGAAGTTTCTTTACTCGAAAAACAGGAGTCTCACCGGAGGTGTGATACTCCAAAACATCCACATTTTAGGTCATACATTATTAAAAACAGATGCTATGTTGTTTGTGAAGTTTCGAAGGATGTCAAGAGTGCCACAGTTGTATAATTTTCATGTATAAATGGATGTGTATATATACACACATGACAATTATACAGTCATGCCACTCTTTTAATCACATTTGAAATTTAATATATAATTATATTATTTTATATGACAGTTGACATTTGTGTCACACAAAACATTACACTATATTGATCCTGATAAGTTGGGAGAAAAAAAAATAAATAAAATAAAATAAAATAAATAAATATATATATAT
>CAIGQQ010025644.1:3620-31207 GCA_903798035.1 Danio albolineatus | reverse complement strand
AGAGAGAGAGAGAGAGAGAGAGAGAGAGAGAGAGAGAGAGAGAGAGAACATATACACGCACAAAAACTGTGTGCAGTTCATAACACTCATCATAAGTGAAGGATCCTATTGGATCATGCATTAATTGTAAACAGTGATTGCTTAAGTCCAATTAAGATAATCAAACTTATGATATCTCTGATTGTGATTGAACAGGGCAATTCAAACCATGTTTGACAAATGAAACTTGCACATATGATTTAACACATTTGCAATGGGGGATTTTGAGGTTACTGCTCATTATAGTTAGTGGTCTATCTTTGAAGGTTGTTGCCCACGAAGATTAGCACCACACTTGTCTTACCTGCATAAACACAAAGCTAACTAAAACCTTTTTGGTACTAAAAATATGGGGCACACTAAAACACAACAGTATTACAACTCTAACATGGTCTACATTAACCAACGGCGACTTTTATTAGCATTCTGCACCTAACTATAGGCCCAGTTTTCATTCAAAAAAAATGTAACAATTACTAAAAGTAAACTTTCTTCATGGCACCATTAGAACTATTTACATATTTGTATATATAAAAACTACTATTACAGTTCATCATGTGGCACATGAAGCTGTCTTCCATAATCTGTCACTTCACTGTGCATGAATGTGTCTTGGTTTTTTAAAATCTCTGTCTCTGAGAGCCGTTCATCCCCATTTTGGTCCATTTCCTTGATCAGATGAAGGGCCTGTGTACATTTACAAACAAACAACAAAACACATTTAGAATTTTATTTGCTGAAGATGAAAAAGGGTGCATTAGCAGACTGATGGGACATTGACTGACTTCCTCTCTTGCAGAGCCGTAGCTGTTTGGAGCGACCCAGCGCAGCTGTTCATCCCTGTTGAGTTTTCCATCTTGATCCTGGTCATAGAGATCTTTAAAGCGCACGGTCTCCTCAATCTCCCACTGCGACGGCTCGTCCTGCTCTACACACACAAGAAGACTTACAGTATACGTTTCAAGCATCATCACTGCTGATTGTTTCTCTCACATTTTTGGGGTGCTTTTCCAATAATGTTTTGCAGTAGTACTTTCTCACTAAATACTATGTAAATGTTAGTGCTCTACAGCCATTTGCTGTAGATTAGCCAGGTCAAAAGTCTTAGCATCATCCTTTAATTGCCAGCTGCCACAGAAACATGATCCCTATCATCTGTAGGTGTTTTACTACATCCAAAGAAAACTATAGACTTTATGAGAAAACATTATTTATTAGTGTATGTGTTTAATTAACATGGAAGTGTATAAATTCTATATATTAGCCCCCCTGTAAATTGTAGGGATAAAAATTTATATATGCATTTGTTTATATGGCAGAACATGTCTTTTTCACCAAAGAAGGCTCACACAAATTCCAAAGGCAGACACTGATAAGATCAGGGCCTGGTGTGTGGACTGTGGAGGTTTTACGATGTAGTCACATGTTGATTGGTCAGTTTGAATGTCTCAGTATTTGGGCTTTGGTCACATGGTCAAGAAAGATACAAAAGAGGTGGTAAACTTTGCTCTGGCTATCTCCCACTCTCTCTCTATCTCTCTCTCTCTCTCTCTCTCAGGTAACTTTAATTTACATTTAAGCTAGGTAACAGTATTATCATATGTTTCATGTTTTATTATTTTATACAGTTATTTGTAACTAATTCAGCTGTAATCATAGAGAATTATTGTCATTAAATCATCTCATTTTCAAGTATTTGTCAATTACTTTTGATTTAACATCAACATTTAATGGCTCCATATTGCAATACAATATAATCACATAACAGCGACGCTCTCACACATTTTAAGCTATTAATACTGCCCTTATTTCTGTTTTTGGTATAAGATTGCAGAAGGATGGTTTGACTAGAATGTACAGTTTTTTACCATCATACTAATAACTTTTTAGTCATTCGGCAGAACTACAGTTCGAACCGCTGTAGTTAAAAAAACATACCTTACAGATTTCTCCCCAAATGTTCCCCATTACATTTTTTCCCAATACAAGATGATAGTACATAATATTTTACTAGATATTTTTAAGATACTGATATTTAGCTTAAAGTGCTATTTAAAGGCTTAACTAGGTTAATTAGGTTTACTAGACAAGTCAGGGTAATTAAGTAAATACTGTATAACGATGGTTTGTTCTGTAGACAATCAGAAAAAAAAATTGCTTGAGGGGTTAATAATATTGACCTTTAAAATTAATACCGACCATTAAAAACTGCTTTTTATTTTAGCCGAAATAAAACAAATAAGACTTTAAAATATATAGGAAATACTGTAAAAAAAATCCTTGTTCTGTTGAACTTCATTTGGGATATATTCCAAAAATAATTTCAACTGTATGTATAATCATAATATATATGCATAATCATATATTATATATTATATATATATATATATATATATATACACACACAATAAGGCTGCACAATATATTGTTTAAGCATCGATATAGCAATGTGTGTACACGCAATAATCCGTCACAGAAAACCATAACGCAGTTTATTTATTTATTTTTGCTTGTAATTTATTATAAATTAAGCAGATGCACTGCATAGAAAATAACAGTTGATCATCCCAGTCGATATAAATGACTGAAATCTTTCAAATAATTATTCAAATAATCTGTTGAAAATGTATTCATATAGCAATACATACTGCGGCAAAATAAAATATTGCAATGTTAGATATTTCCAATATCAGGTAGCCCTAATATATATATAATATATATATGTTCAATTACATCTAGAAGCCAACATCTTTTGATGCTGTGCACTTTTATGAAAGCACTCCATTACAATAACTCAATACTAATAAACAAAAATAAAACTAACATTGACTTGGTATCTAAGTTTTTCTGCTCTCTAGTGATTTGAAGTGCTTCTCTTATCCTCATTTGTACAGTAAGTTGCTTTGGATGAAAGCGTCTGCTAAATAAATGTATATACCTTTCTAATGAACCAAAGTACTACATGCTGAAATATGGGTAAAATACAAGAATCCACATTATACTGGAACCATTTCCATTATGTAGCAATATTGCTCAAAATGTACCTATGCATGCTCAATTTCATTAATCATTAATTAATACTGCCAACTCTAAATTTAATCTGGTTAAACACTTCTTAAAATGAATAGGCATTTCTTATACCTAAATTTACTTGAGGCGCCATGGTGGCCGAGTGGTTAGCACGTTCGCCTCACAGCAAGAAGGTCGCTGGTTCGATCCCCGGCTGGGCCAGTTGGCATTTCTGTGTGGAGTTTGCATGTTCTCCCCGTGGTTGCGTGGGTTTCCTCCGGGTGCTCCGGTTTCCCCCACAGTCCAAAGACATGCGGTACAGGTGAATTGGGTAAGCTAAATTGTCCGTAGTGTATGTGTGTGAATGACAATGTGTGGATGTGTTTCCCAGAGATGGGTTGTGGCTGGAAGGGCATCCGCTGCGTAAAACAAATGCTGGATAAGTTGGCGGTTCATTCCGCTGTGGCGACCCCGGATTAATAAAGGGACTAAGCCGAAAAGAAAATCAATGAATGAATGAAATTTACTTGAAGTATTTACTTGAAGCTTGATATTTATTTTTTACTTCCTTTAATATTATTATTACTATTAGTTTAGTGAAATTTAATATTAGCTATTTACTTGTTACCAAATATATTTTTGAATAATAAGAACAAACTAGTAATATTGGGAGGCCTGCAATCAAACCATCCAATTAAATCAAAATTAAATAATCAGCAGTACAATGATTACATTGATCATTATTGATCACATGATATTCATACCATTTGTTCTGAGATCTCCAATGAATTCACTCAAGCTGATGAATCCATCTTTATCCAGGTCATATTCCGAAAGCACATCTTCAATGGCAAAATCCTGGCGATAATGGAAACACACATTCATGAATATTTCATCTGTACTCATATTTTTAATTTACTGCAGCTCAGTTTTAAACTTACAGCCATGTGGTCCACCTCAGATGGATGAGTAAATGCAAGGAACTCTGTTAGATTCAGACCAGCTAATCCATCCATATTTGCAAAATCAAAACGTCTTTTTTCCTTTGCGTGGAGCTATGAATGAATTCGATTTTTTAAAAATAATAATAATAAATAAGTAAGATTGAAAAAAAAGCTTTCAGTGCTGTTCCACACTATGAAATGTTAGGACACTATGCAACATACAAATCTGAGAGACTCCTCCTCTGGGTCTTCAAGTACAGCGTCTGCATCCACTTCCACAGTATGACCGTGCATGACCATATTATATTCATCCCAAGATACCAAGCCATCATTGTTGGAGTCAAACTCTGGAAAGCGTTCCTCAGCATCGTCCAGCGCATATTTCCTGTACACCTTCTGTATCCATACTGTGATCTCCTCTAGAGAAGCAACAGAAAATGTTTTTTGTTGTTGTTGTTATAACACACAACATTAATAACAGTTTTTTTTATTAATATATGTATTTTACAGTACATTGGTGGTATTGCAATATATTTATTAATAATATAGTCATTTTAACAATAATCATCATAAAACTATACTATTAAAAGGTAGGAATGTGGCCCATTATTATTATTTTTTAATTTATTATTATTATTATTATTATTATTATTATTATTATTATTATATTGTTATTAGAAAAAATGAAGTAGAAATTTTAAAAACCATTTAAAAAAATCTAAGCGTAAAAAGTTTCTTTTTTCAGCTTTAATTTTAATAATTATTTTTATATTAGATGTAAATCACCCAAACCTAATATACAATTAACAGATCATTTCTTTATTATTTTTTTTCCAAATCAAGCTACTTGAATTATCAGGAGAAAAGAAAATCATGTATTCATTTCATATCACAATATATAAAGTTGAAGTCAGAATTATTAGCCTCCCTGAATTATTAGCCGCCCTGAGATTTCTAAACATAATAGTTTTAATAACTCATTTCTAATCATTGATTTATTTTATCTTTGCCATGATGACAGTAAATAATATTCTACTAGATATTTTTCAAGATACTTCTATACAGCTTAAAGTGACATTTAAAGGCATTTGTCTGTAGACTATCAAAAAAATACATATAGCTAAAGGGACTAATAATTTTGACCTTAAAAGTTTTTTAAAAAATTAAAACCTGCTTTTATTCTAGCAGAAATAAAACAAATAAGACTTTCTTTAGAAGAAAAAAAATATTATCAGACATAATATGAACATTTCCTTGCTCTGCTAAAAATCTTTTGGGAAATTTCTGAAATTTAAATTGTAATCATAAGTTTTCATAACACTTCACTGTTTTTTGACTAAATAAATACAACTGTGGTGAGAGTAAGACCAAAACATTTGAAAAATCGTGTTGATTTGAAATGTGATAGCACACATCAGGCATGTGTCATGTGCATGTAAATATACATATCAAGTGATGCAGATTGCAGAACTGACCTGGAGTCAGATATTTATCAGAGTTGGTGTCAATCTTCTTCACTATCTCCACCAGCCGCTTGCGCTGCTCAGATGGACTGAGTTTCTGTATTTCTTCTTTGTCCTGAAAGTCAGAAACAGGCAGCTGGTGAACTGTATAACTTTAAAATGAAGCTATAACTGTTATGAAGAATCATGGAGATGGCACTGTACCTCAGAGCCAAGGAATGTATTTGCATTATGTTCATGGTTATGTTTGAATTCATGATCCTCTCTGTTTCCAACAGCTCCTGATACACAAGCCACCAGCAATAAGAGAAAGCTGTATCTGATCTCCCGACCTGATAAACACAAACACAAATGAACTAATCATTGAAACCATAACCCGAGAGCCCTCTTGTGACGGTTATTATTACACGTTTCCATGTTAAAGCACTGTACAATACTGACGGTAAGTGCAATCTATAAGAACTTCACATATCCATAGCACATCTTTCTTTTGGGGAATGTCGATTATCTGCTTACTGTTGTTGTGAGAAGACTACGAATATTATTACTTTGAAAATTCGAGATAAAAACGCCAAAACAGTGTAAAGCTAACAGCTAATTGTCTGTTTGCTACAGGCAACTGCAAGAATAACTCATTAAATGTGTATAATGAGCAAAACTCTTACTTTTGAAAGGTGGACTGCTAAAGTTTTCAGCTGAGCTTGTTGCCATGGTGCACTTCGGTCATCTTCTGGAGTCTGGACTCTCTCATCTGCGCTTCGGTCATCTTCTGGGTACGTGTTACTGCCGCCTACAGGGCTGGAGAAGGCAGAGTCTCATCTGTAGGTCTGAGAATCAGGGACTTGGGCAATACACTTCACTTCTTTTTTGGAAATAGGCTCACTTTACAACTTCCCACAGATTTTTTTACTTTTTGGTTGTAGCTTAGTGTAGTTTCAGTGAATTGGATTAGACCATTAAAAAGAGTTTTAATCATTTTTCTATTAAAAGCTTGACTTTTTTGTAGTTACTATGTGCAGGGGTGCCGCTAGCAATTTTGGGCCCCATGAAAAAATATGAGGATGGGCCCCCTACTACCAAACTAGCTCTCCTCTTTGTCTGCAATGTAGTTATACTGACCTATGCATTTTATTATTGATTTTGTCCACTACTTATCAGTATTTAGTAAGAGAACGTCCATGACTGTAGCTAGCAGATGATTTATTGTTCAAATGTAAATATAGCACAAAAACAGGAACAGAAATCAAATATTCACTGAAACTTTTACATTTCTGAACACACAAAACACCAGTGTGTCACTTTTTAAATAACTGTACTGCAGTAGTGTCTCACACAATGTGCAATACACTGAAACAGTGACAAAAATCAATGAGACAAAATTATATTACAATGAGACCCATAAATAAGCCGAGACCCATAAATATTACGTTATAGTACTATTATTAATTATAAAGCAGATCTCTGTGGGCCCCTAGAGTGCATGGGCCCTTAGAATCGTCCTAACTTCCCCCCCCCCCCCTTAGCGGCGCCCCTGACTATGTGCACTAAGACCAACAGAAATAGAAAAATAGCTATTTTCTACTCTCATTCTGGCATTTAATAATAATCAAGGGTGTTTGCTACCGTACCATGGCTGCAGCAGGCGCTATGAATACACTTTACCTAAAAAGGGACTTTGATATTTAGCAGTGCCTGAAAGTGCAGAGCTTGGTAACAGCGCCACTGCATTTTATTTAATTATACAAATCTTAATACAGATTTTAAAAAAAAATTCATTCAAATAATACAATATTTGATTAAAATAAATAGGCAAAAACAATTATAAAAGACAACACGGTGGCGCAGTGGGTAGCAATGTCACCTCACAGCAGAAATCGCTGTTTCGAGCCCCGGCTGGCTCATTTGGCATTTCTGTGTGGAGTTTGCATGCTCTCCCCATATTTACGTGGATCTCCTCAAGGGTTCTTCGGTTTTCCTCACAAAGACATTAGCTATAGACGAATTACCGGTTTGTAAACATTCAGGATGCGTGCTTAGGTTGCGGAAAAAAACAGGAGCGCTAGCGTTTACAGTAAGGGAATGACATTCGATGCGGTACAGAGTTTGTTGTTGTATTAGAGATAAGTTATATTGATTACTTATTATATATATTATTTACATAATGCTTTCAGTGTATTATAACAGCTTGTCACCCAGTGATACTGTAAGCACAGTTATTCTGCAAAATTAACGTTAAAGTAAGCGGCGTTCGTCTGACAGGTCCATTTGCGATAGCACCCTACTGATGGATATTGGATAAGATGAAATGGCCAAGCATCCAACCCGAAATATACAACTATCTCGATAAAACTCCAATAGATTTTACAGAGAGAAGTTAAAGGCCTACAAGTCTTTGGATGTAATATCTGAGAGTATCAACACTGACAATGTAATGAAGGCTTTGTCCTTTCTGTCTACCGACTAGGCTAAACACCAAGTGAACTGTGTGTGGGGATTTTAAGGTCCAGGGGATGATGACGTGATGAAGTTTAAGTGGGTGAGTAATTAGTATTTAGGTGATGGTGATGTTGGTGTCTGATTTGGGGGAGAATTTTGTCTGACTGTGACAGGGATAAGCAAATCATACTAAATTGTATGAATGATACAGTACAATTTCATACAAATTAGCCACTAAAGTGAAAAAGAAAGAAAAAACATTTACACAAAATGGACAATGCTGTGCAACTATTGTACTTATGGATAAAAGATGAACAAAAAGAAACCCAGTGCATGCACACACACACACACACACACACACACACACACACACACACACACACTATGTGCGCATGTGTACATGAGATGATGACAAGACAGGTAAGATTTTTCTAACGGCCAGCCAAGAACAACCTAAGCCAGAGGTTTGCTGCCACAGGGCACCTGAAAGAAGGTGTAATTTGTGAGATGTGTTGCTTCTTTCTGTACCAAAGAGCTTCAGAGAGGAAACTGTAAGAAATCTGTCTGCCTTGACTTAACTTCCACTCTAACTGGTGTGTTCATGCTCATTTCCCAAAAGGGCTGAATTATGATAGAGAAGACTGCATTGTTTGAGATGACCAAATGGTTCCAACTGTAGAATAGAGATGAGTGTGGACATAGAGAACCATATCATACAACAGGGTGTCTTCATGCGCCATGTACTCATTTTAATCAGCAACGACTCATAGTATCTGATGAGACATTTGCAGAATTTAACGCACATCCCCACATAATGCTGTTTGTTAGTTTTGTCTCGACATCAGTGTGCGAATTAAAAATTGACTGTCAGGGGGGTCAAC
The DNA here is from genome assembly GCA_903798035.1 of Danio albolineatus. Taxonomy (NCBI): domain Eukaryota; kingdom Metazoa; phylum Chordata; class Actinopteri; order Cypriniformes; family Danionidae; genus Danio; species Danio albolineatus. Next base: position 22,435 of record CAIGQQ010025644.1, on the reverse strand, counting down.
TGTTTTAGTTAGTTTGTGTAATACATGCTGCTTCAGTCATTTATGTAATTATTTTTAGTTACATCTAGTTTATTAATAAAACATATTTATAATACAAATAAAAAGCTAAAAAAAGCTAAATAAAAAGCTAGTTTTTTAATATGGATATTTTAATATGGATTTTAATATATTTTAATATGGATTTCAACAAATAAACACCCTTAATGTGTTTATGCCTTTATCAGGATTTTCATGGTAATGTTTACTGTCACCGTTTCACTCCTGAGGTAAATAAGTTATTATATCTCTGAACTTTAATAATAAATCTATATAAAATGCTGGGCTTCCCACCTCCAGTCGCAATGACATCTGGGATATCTAGAGATATCTTTTGTGCTCAAGTCTGCATCGGTGCGTCTTCGATACCAAGAACACATCCGGGAACTTTCATGCGTCCTCCGTTCTTGTGGTCCAGAGTTTTGGAACGGAACTTTGGCAGATGATGAAGACGTTACACGAGAACACGAGGACGCAAGACTGCTGAAGAATGCATATTGAGAAACAGCCAACTTCAGACTTTATTCTCAAATAGACTGATTGCTGTGGTTATTCGCAATGGTTTGAACCATTGGGGTGGTCAAATGACTTGTGTATGATTCAGGGCTTTTCTTTGCAGTTTGTATGCTCAAGTCAGGATCACTTCAATAGATATATTATTAATAAAACATGCAGATTAAAATAAAGATTTGATACAAGACTTTTGGTATGTTGTATATACACATTTAAAGTCACAATTATGAATACACTTGGTTATTATGAGTGGTCTGTTTAACTCATATGAGAAGCTGACATATGGCCATATATGAACATATAAAATTAGACCTACTATATTTGAACATATATGCATGGAGATGGCCAGTTTTGCATTATTTTTAATTATACATTGCATGTCATTTAAACCTTGTGCACTGTTCAAAATTACGGGGAAAAAAACGGTTAAAAAGCCGGCGCTCGTGAGAGACACTTGAGATCTCAAAAAGCGTCCGCAGCGGCCTCTCGTGGACTTGCCAAAGCAAAAAGTGCAGAAAGACGTACCTGACGGGACGTATTCCGCGGCCTCCAGAAACGTACTCGGCACTACGTTCTCAGAATGAGCCTGGGTTGTATGTGTCATTTATACAGTGAAGATTAATGAGATTTTATAACTTGATTCTATTTGTTTATTAATTGTAATAAGCTGAAAGGTTTTGCTAATTTATTTGCTGCTAATGTAAAGTATTTTTTATTTCTTTTTAAAATAATATTAATAAAACATATTACTGACCGTTGAACTGTTTATTTACAATGAAACAGGCTGGGGGATAATAATCCCTTATTTTCACATCCCAATGTTGACAGGTATGATACCTACTAATTCTTATTAGATTAGTTGTAGACTGTAAGGTTAGGGTTATGATAAGAGTTAGTGTGGGTTCATATGTACTTTCATACTTTCTCATAGTCAATTAAGTGTCTGTTGATAGAGCAGTATGTACAGTAATTAAATGTATTAACTGTATATGATTAATTGTAAATGTAAAATGTTGAAGCTAACCTGATCTGAGGCTTATTCCCAACATGGACTACATGTTTACAACTAGATGTCATTTGTTGACCACTAATTACATGTTAATGCATTTTTTAAAAGTAACTTATAACTCAATTTATGTTACAATTCCAGGAGCCTGATAAAAATCCTCCAGCATGCTCTTCCCTGCATATAGAGTCCTCTTGCCCATCTCTGTGCTCTCAGGGCAACTAGAAAGTCTCACTGTTAGCAAAAGACAGAGGTCACTCTGGACTGGCATCCATAGAGCTGGCACAAGGAGAGGGCAGACTCATTCTTTCTGAAATGACTACACAGAGACACACAGAAGAACGCTTCCCAAAGCTTCACGAGGAAACCACACGAGGAGTCTCTCTCCCTTTGCTACAGCAACAGAAGAACTCCTCAGAAGTCAGTAATCGGCACGTTAGATCAAGAGTACAACATGGACAAAGGCTGGAAGGTGTTCAGTTAGTGTATGGGGATCATCAATTGAACATCAGTGAATGGACCAAGGGGAAAACCGTATTGATGCATTATTCATCAAGCTGCTGTGCCCCTCATACAGAGCTAGTACTGTTGGATAGAGCAGGTAATATGAGACGTTGTCATCTCAAAGCTAGTCAGCAGAGGGCACTACGAGTAAACAACAGGGCACACAATTGGGAATCTACCTCATGGCTACTTATGTCATTGGGACACTTAGTATTAAAGGTGCTGTATGTACATTTCTGACTCTTCTAAGGCGTAGAAATACCATAATATGTTTACAGATGTTTAAGAAACATGCCAAGTGAACATTCTTGTCTATCTGAAAAGTAATGCTGAAGTATTCTGCTTTGAAAATGTCTGTTACGTGCCGGACCGCTGACTTTGTTTTGGTTCATTTTACCAAATAATTAAGCCATTTATAATTCAGCACCCTGGGTTGCCTTCATGGACAAAAGCATATTTCATTCATTCAGTCGGGAAGGCTCTCAAAGCATGCGTCCCAAATATGACCTCCGGTGGACAGCAGCAGAGTCCATAATGAGACGCAGATTCAGAGTTCCACATAAGGTAATTACCTTGCAAATAATATAAATATTACGAATGTAAATATTAGGTGAGCAGGTCACATTGTAACCCTGTGTCCTAACAACACTCTATGTGACAAGATAAGCAGTGATAAACAGTTTGGCTGTTTGCACCAGAAGAAACACGGCAGAAATGTAAGTAAAGCCATTCAGAAGCACCGAATATGCACTCACTCACAAAACTGTAATGTTTAACATTAACATTATTAAATACACATGCTGATTCACTGATATGTGTTGGTTTTGGTTTTGAGTCACAGTTCTAAAGTTCAATTTCAAATGGTTTATTTAATTTTCAAGATCTGAGGTGAACTATCTGCTGCTGCTTTCAGTAGTATGGCAATAAATGTCATGTAAAATGCCATTCAAACTCACTTTGTTAGCATTTAATACTGAATAAAGCACATAAGGTGTACCTGAGGTGATCATTGCCATACTTTTCTGTTGTTCATCTGTGAGAAATAAAAAACCCAGGCTCATTCTGAGAACGTAGTCCCGAGTACGTTTCTGGAGGCTGCGGAATATGTCCCGTCAGGTACTGTACGTCTTTTTGCACTTTTTGCTTTGGCAAGTCCACGAGAGGCTGCTGCGGACGCTTTTTGAGATCTCAAGTGTCTCTCGCGAGTGCCGTTTACGCCTGCCGTTCTCGCGTAAACCCACCTGAGGCCGCTGTCGGCCGACCGTTTTTGGCTGACTGAACAACTGACTGACCATCCGATCGGACTGACCCACCCTCCCCCTTCCCTAAACACAATCAAAATTTTATTGATTGACCCACCCAGCCACCCACTTCCCTAAACCCAGCCAACAGCTTTCAAAAAAGCAATCCAGAACAAAACAAAACCCCCTCGTCTCATTTTTACCCCATTTTCAGACTTCATTGCATTCTCACCCCGTTGTTTACTAGTTTACTTCATTACATGGATTCTGTGTTTGTCTTACCTGCTTTCTGGAACCGCTCCTCGCCGGACTCGAACCCCAGCGTCGTCGTGGTGGTCAACTCCTCTCTGTGGCTCGAGTCCGCCGACGAACACGGCAAGCTAACGGGACAAACTGGTTGCAGCGGTAAAGTCATTCACACAAGGCGGTCGGCCGGTAAGCGCGAGAAGAAAAGGCGTCACACCGCCCCGTAGCGTTCGTTTAAAAAAAATGAAACGCAGCCATACGTACCCCTGACCACGTAATGTGCGGTCTCCAGAAACGTACTGGGGACTACGTTTTCAAAATGAGCCTGTGTTGGAAATAAAAGCCGTTTCTTATATCAATTCGTGGTGGTGGTTAGAGCAAATTCCTTCTATCGTGTGCGGTTGCTTTTATGTAGACAACTCACTCCTGTTGGTTCTCAATCTGGCTTTATCTGCTCGTTTGTTTTGATACAGGAATGCAAATTCTAGTTCAACCTCTGGGTGTCAAACTTACATACTGCACCTTTAAAGGGCCACGAAACCCCCGGGCTCAGCTGGGTGTTTTCACACCTACAGTCTGGAAAAGCTCAGGAAAGTGGGTGTGTCCAGCTCTGTTTAGGTGGGCGTGTCAGAGGAGGGAATGAGGGAAGGTTTTGCATAAAGATGGGAATTTCCATTTGTGCACGCGCTCATTTTCAAACAAGCGACGCACACACACAGACGCAGAGGAGAAAGACAGTGACTGTTTACATTGACATCAGTCATCTAATTATTAGCCAAATAATTAATTTGTCGACTTTAACGGCAGTTTGGCACTTATACTTTAATCCAGGAACATTTCCTGCATGTCCCCCGTGACAAACGAGGTATGAGAAACTATTAAGAGTGTTGTTTTAATGGAGTGTTTGATACCTCGTGGCGTAAGGCAGAAATAAAAACCCTCCGCAGACTATCCTGTCACAAAATGCGGCGAAAATTCTACACAAAAGCAATTGTTTGACTGCAGTGTTTACACTCAGAGAGCAGGATTTACAGCGGATCTTTCAGTCTTTAATATCGTACAGATATTAACGTACTGTAAACTCAGTAACAGTTAATCATTTTGACAAAGGTCTGTCTTTAAACACTGAAAGAGTTACAAACTCTACGAACTACAAATTAACTACGAACTAACTTCGCCATCTGAATGAACAAACAAAGAGCACTGATGGCTTATCAAATCTGTAGATCAGGACAATCCACATAAACTGGAGCGGCATCTGTTTTAAAAGGAGACGAGCAGCAAATCTCGATTTCACCATTTCCAGATGCGGAAAGCTCTCGGGTGAAAAAATAAAGTTTCTTACACATAGCGGAAATGAAGACTAAACCTTCACTGCAGCACATAAACAACACTGGCGAACTGCGTCTCCCTCTACTTGTTTTGGAAGCACAACGTGGCGTCCCTGCCGTCTGAACACTGCAACACGTACACACAGTCGTTGAAGCTCTCGTGCATATTAATGAGTTGCACTGCATACACAATAGAGTGCGCTGATTGGCTTGAACAAAGGCTATCTCATGAAATAATGCCGCACGTGCAGAGACATCAGAGTGTTCTCGCCGGGCTCGCTGGAGCACATGCATAAATCTCATAGGCATGACACAGCCTCAAAAATTTGTTTCAAACCGGAAGAACGAATTTGCTCGAAATAACACAAAAACAACCAATTTTCACTTTTTAGTCAATTATATGTGTCCTAATAGTGTTTATAGCAGCATGGGACACATATATGACTGTCAACAGCTCAAAAAATGTGTTTTGGTGTTTCGTGGCCCTTTAAGTATGCTCTTTGATTGCAGATAAAATTTTCTTGATTCATTGTTTACTATGTAACTCTTTGTGGCCTCAGATGCCTCCAAAATTGAATTTATGTGTAAGAAATACCAAAGTTTAGCAGAAATGAGTTTACTTTTGATTCCGAACACAGAAAGTTTGGTTTTGGTGACAAAGTTAATTTTTATGGTTATTCTCTAAATATTGGTGATAATGGAAAACACAGATTGGGAATGACCCTTAAAGTACGAGCCATTCTATTTAATCAGTCAAAAACTGCGGAGCCAAAATGAACCAGTTACGCATTTCTAGTGAATCATGTAGAGACAAAATAAACATTTCTAGTGAATCAAAAATGATTCTAAGCATTACTGACGCAAATACTGAATTGCTTACCAGATTTACTAGAATAAAAATAATGATTTTAAGCATTACTGAATTAAACACTGAATCGCTTACCAGTTTTACTAGACTTACCAGACAAAACTTCAAATTTGGTACTTCATGTCTGACTGTAAATTAACCAAAAATCCTACTTGGTTATATGTAAATAAAGCAAGATTGAAATCGATGACAGTTTGTCAGTTTAGAGGTCGATAGGATCAAAGACAAAGGTGATTCAACTACAGTTGTGTACATTTAGCTTAAAAAAAACTAAGTTTAATAAAAGGATTTAAGCTATTACCTGAAAACTTTTTAAGATTTGCCAAAAAATAAATAAATCACGAACTGTCATAAAAAAAGTTTTAAGAGTTTGTGGGTAATGTAGTACTCATCTAGATCAGGGGTTCCCAACCATTTCAACACGCAACCCCCAAAATAACAATGCCAGTGACTCGCAACCCCCAATATTTTATCAGGTGTTTATAAACATATATAGACCTTGCACACAACGGCGCACACATACCAGTAGGCCCAAGTCTTTTCATCATTTAATTTTGGAGAACGCCACTTGGAAACCCTCCTCCATGTTCAGCTGTGGCCTGTATTTTTTTTTAATGTACGTGAGTGCTGTAAAGGTGTCAGAAAATTTAACCCGGTGTCATAAAATCAAAGTGCTGCATTTGACGCTATTGCTCTGTCTTTAATATAACGAAATCACTCCAGGGTTCACAAAAAAGTCAAAAGGCTGACGGCTTTTTATGTGCATGTTGTTTTTTAATGTTTATTATTAACATGTTAACAATGTTACTATTAACCACTATTTTGTTCTTCAGTAGGTTATGGATAAAATATGGTAATTGTAATAGTTTAATAAAATTAATTTGATTTTTGGAAATCAGCAAGCGACCCACATTAATTGTTCCGCAACTCCCCGGGGGGTCCTAACCCCCACTTTAGGAACCACTGATCTAGATGTTGAACACTGTTGAAATTGAATGTTGGATTCCTCAAGTCTGACTTTCTCTTCTTATTTTAAAATCTGCTCATTACAGTGCACTCTATATTGTCGTCTTTTTAAATGTAATTTCAAATTACTGAAAAAAATGATTCAATGCTCTTTCCTTGGGTTTACTTAATTTTTTTACGTTAAGTGGCTGTAAACAATTTATTTGGGCTAAATTTAAACAAACAAATTAAGTTGAACATTATTAAATGTAATTTGTTTGTTTAAATTCAGCCCAAATAAATTGTTTACAGCCACTTAACGTAAAAAAATTGAGTAAACCCAAGGAAACAGCATTGAATCATTTTTTTCAGTGTACCCACTGTTTTGATTGTGATGTGCATTGGGCTTTGTGGCATAACAAAACATATAAACAAATTAAAATCTGTCTATAAAAATCTTCATCTTTTGTTCATAAAGTGCTGCCAACCAGACCTCCCCTAGAACACAAAGATGTCTCCTTTGTTATTATCTTGTTTGTTTTGGTTTTATACTTGGTCACAATAGTTACCTCCAGGAAATAGCATACTCAGAGCTGAATAGAAATTCTGAAACTGACCATTTACAATGTCCATCTCTTAATATTTTTGATGTGCATGCAGGATCCATATAAACTGATCCACTTGTAGTCATGATCAAGATATTAATACACTTTAATTGAAACAACCATATTTGTTTAACTTCTTGCTCAAAATCAACAACTGTTTTCCATCCAGAAATTGCCACAATTGTGACTAGTCTAGCTCAAGAATGTTTTCCTTCCATATTTCTATTATTTCTGCATTATCTGAAATGTGATTATATAAGCAGTCCATTGATGTACACTTTGCTAAAACAGGTCAGGACAGTAATCGTCCATGATACAACTATTTGAAAATTTGAAACACGACAAAAAGGTTTTTATATATTTGCAGTAATGGGTTTACAAAATGTTTTCAATCAACATAAAAAGTTATTGTAAATAAAAGGTTCAACTTTATTTCTTGTTTAAACATTTAATCAACAAGGTGGCCGATAAAGCTAAACATACTGCGACCTAAAGGGCACAGATTTTAACCATCTTTCAAGATTTAATATAAATCTTTTGTGTCTCCAGAATGTGTCTGTAAAGCAGGGGTCATCAACTCTATTTGTTTTACCAGACAGTGTCCCTGTGGGTTGGACCCCCAAGAAGAACATCAAATAAAAATCTAATTTTGGGTTAACATTACGTTTAATGTTTATACTTTGTCCATTTCATTACGAAACTAAAGACATTTGATTCAGGCTCCCATCACCTATACCACAGTCAGCCACTAGGAGAGATAGATATTTTGCCTTAACTCAATTAGGCTAAGTCAACAAGGGGAAATGTAACTTGGTCCCACTTTATATTTAGTGTCGATTAAACCTGTGAACTTACATGGTAATTAGATGTGTAAGTAGTATGTAACTACAGTGTATGTACACACTCGTACATAGTATTTACTTGTGTAATACTGGTGTAACTACACTCATGTAACAACCCACTGAATAGTATGTGTAAGTACAAATGTGTAACAGGACATTGGTAACAACACTAGGAAAGTACACATCTGTAACAAGAATTATGTAAGTGCATTGTGTAACAACAATATGTACTTGCAGATGTTTTCCCACTTCCACACCTGTTTGCAGATCATGTACTTGTGAACACTGTATGACAGAACTAATGCTGCATTTGAAGGTTTAATGTTGTGATACCAGTGTAATTACATGGTAAATCCACAGGAACTGTCCACTCAATATGAAGTGTAAAATTGAGTGACTTTATATTGAGTAAATAATTTGATTACTGATGTCCATGTAAACGTAGTCAGTGACAGACAAGAATGAAGTAGATCTCCCTTACTACAATAAGAACTTTCACAACGGTTATTTGATTTATTTGTTGTGGAGTTAATTTAAGCCTTTCTTTAGCGATGAGTCACACAAAACGTCATTTTAAAGTTCGGTTGCGTGCACACACACACACACACACACGTTAGTTTTTGCACAGCAAATGTGACAGGATACATGTTAATATTCACTGCTGTATGGATATCCGTTATATTAATGTTCAAAATATACCTGATTTAAGTCCATAAACCGGGATTGGAGCGTCTTCTTTCATAACTGTATAAACATGGTGATGAATTACGTAGGAAGTTTACTGTCTATATTACAAATATGCTATGTTTCAGAAACGTTTTAAACTTGTAAAACTCATTCTTGACCACATTTGATGATGATTAATGATTGCAGCGAGCTGAACAGATCTTTTAATCGCAGTTGCTTTGCGCACATCCTGTCTTGTGGATATGATTATAAACGTTACTACAGAGGCATGTTAATACGCATCTGTCAATCAATTCGGTGGGCAGGGAAACCGCACTCCCACATCAAGTTGTGGCCGGCCTCAAGATGGAAGGGATTTGGATTCTAATTTAACGTCAGGAAATTTAAAAAAAGAGACTTATATCACCCCAGTGTGACTGTAGACACACTATACCTACACACAGTTCTGTCCAAGGAGCTTACAAAAGAGGTTTTTCAGCATGGGGGCCTTTAAGAAAGCACATGCATACAAAAAAAAAATACAAAATTTAAAGTTTGACCTGTTCATTAGATAAAATTATAATTTTTGTCAGACCAAAAAAGGTGACTTACACTGTCCTTCATGTTTCTTAAAAAACTAGTTAGCTGGGGAGGATCTGTCAATAAATAGCTTGAGACATTTGTACATACTTCTGACTAACCAGAATGTAGTACAGCAACCACCATTACAGAATTAGCACAGCCTGGAAGCGTGTGAAAGTTACGGCACAGAATGGAAAGAATAAATGGAGCAATAGAGGAACGAGGGTACTGGGGCAGTAAAATGGAGTTTCTTCTGGCTGTGGCAGGAAATGTGGTTGGACTGGGTAACGTGTGGAGGTTTCCTTACCTCTGCTACAAGTATGGAGGAGGTATGAAAACAAGCAGCAATTTAAAATCCATACACTGATGCATCTAATAGTGCTACTTTAATAATTACACTGTTGAACTGGTGTGTTCTCAGGGGCATTCCTAATACCCTACCTGGTGTTTGTGGTGACCTGTGGGGTGCCTCTGTTTTTGCTGGAGATGGCTATGGGACAGTACACACAGCAAGGGGGTGTTACATGCTGGCATCGCCTCTGTCCACTTGCTGAGGGTCAGTGTTGTAGAAATGTGTCTCGTTATGAAATCTTTAATCTTATAACATGCCATGGGGTTGAATATGCATGTTGTGGTGGCATTTATTTTATTAGCTATTTTATTTGAAAATGTATAAATGATTCAACTAAACAAAACAAAATAAAACTCTTGGAAGAAACCATTTGGTTTAATAAATAATCAGTGGAAAAAGACAAAACTCAAAGTGCATGCATTGACAAAACCACATTTGCATTTTACTGAAGTGGGTGAATGATCTTTTAATTCTGGATTTCAGATCAGTCTGTTTCTTTTGTCAGGCATTGGGTATGGAGGACAACTGATTCTGCTGTACAGCTGCATGTATTATATCATCATTCTGGCCTGGGCGCTTTTCTACCTCATTTTTTCATTCAAATCCCAATTGCCATGGGCCAGTTGTGACAACACCTGGAACACAGGTGATACTCTCTATATTAAGAATAAATAAATAAAAAAACAAGTGCTATCTTCTAAAATATATAAAAATAAATAAATAAATAAAATTTTTTTCTTTTTTAGATGACTGTATAAGTCTTGTCTCAAAGAATCTGACCATCAACCGAACTTCTCTGATCAATTCAACTCCGGCGGCTACTGAGTTCTGGGAGTAAATAGATAACATTGTTTTTTATTTATTTATTTTTTTTGCAATAACATTTTGCAAACGTATTAAATCAATCAAATAAAGTGTAAATGATTATTCCACATATTAAAGCAAAAGCATATATTTTTTAATGTGTGTCACCACAGACGCAGAGTTCTGTCTCTCTCCGGGGGTATTGAGGACATTGGTAAGATTAACTGGGAGATTCTTCTGTGTCTCATCACAATGTGGATCATTTGTTATTTCTGTGTCTGGAAAGGAGTCAAATCTACAGGCAAGGTGTGCAAGAATGTTGCTGTACATGTGTGTTCATTTTTATTAAGTCAATATTTCTTATTTTTTCAAGAAAAAAAAAAGATTTCCCACATTTGCCTACATAGCAAACGGATTGGCCTAAACGTGGCCTTAATATGGCGTGTTGCCAGCACTGGCTTGCATAATGTCAGCCGAATGTGGGCCATGCATGGCAATGATGGCAAACTACATTTGCATGCATGCTTGATGGCAAACTACATTTGGGTCAGTTGTGGATGGGAGGTGTGTGGCCCAGATCAGTGTAGCAATTTTTCACATTGTTTAGGTAACATTAGGCTGGGCTATGGCTCAGTTTTCGGGGTTTCTGATTAAAGTATAAACTTATAGCTGAGAATCGGTACCAATAATAAACCTGTTTGGCCCAGTTTAGGGCCAGTTAAGGGTGATATATCGCCTGAGATTCAGACCAGATATGGCCCATGTGTGGCCCTTGTCTTTAATCCAGTTATGGGCCACTTCAGGACCGTCATTCTTTGCGGTACTTGGGCCAAGGGAAAAGTTGTTGTGTAGAGCCAGAATACATTTGCTATGTGGGAGTTCTTGTGTAAGTGAATAATATGGATAAAATACATTTTGGCTATGTGGCAGAAGAACAACAGAAAATCTCAATGTAGTTATAACATTTTTGTTTTGTTTTTGTTTATTTTGCCATGGCATTAATGAAAAACTGTTATTTTGAGCTTGTAGGTGGTGTATTTCACAGCTACATTTCCTTATGTGATGCTGCTTGTGTTGCTGATTCGTGGCTTGACTCTTCCGGGAGCTCTGCAGGGGGTTGTGTTTTACCTCTACCCTGAACCAGCTCGTCTTGCTGACCCACAGGTAACCGCACATCAAAATACAGAGACTTTGTCATATTTTAATGTATTCATATACTGTATGTTGCTACACCTTACCATTAACTACATTGCTTTTGTTAACAACACAACATCATTTAATAGATTTTCTAGATCTATTACAGGGTTAGTTCACCCACAAATGACAGTTGTGTTATTAGTTACTCACCCAATCTACTGAGACCTTCTCTCGTCTTCAGAACACAAATTAAGACACATTAGTTGAAATCTGATATCTCCCTGATACTCCATAGACAGCAACGGTCCCTAGACAGAAACCAGAAAGTCTCTAGACAGTCCAGAAAAGAAACCAAAAATATTATCAAAACTATTCCATATGACTTCAGTGGTTAACTGTAATCATACAAATCTATAAGACTACTTTAATGCTTCAAAAAAAACTTTGTAAAAGAAATAGCCTACCTGCAAAGCTACACTAAAGTAAAGTTTAAGGCACATTTGTAAAAATGCTGTAAAAAGAGGAGGATGCTTTCAAAAATAATGCATAAATACATTTTATTTATTAATTAACTTGTTAATTCATTAATTTTCTTTCAGCTTAGTCTCTTTATTCATCAGGGATCACCACAGCGGAATGAACCGCCAACTTATCAGCATATGCTTATCCCGCTGCTACCCAGTGCTGGGAAAATATTAATTAACTTATATTAACTAAATCAAATCAACATTTGGTTTGAACACATCTGCATTTAAAACACTTGTCCATAGTTTTTCAGGTAGCATTGCAGGTAGGTTTTTTGAAGCATCTTATAGATGTTGCCAAAGTTCTTCTGGATTTAGTTTGTCTCAGTTGGTTCTGTCTCTTCATTCCAGACAGACTGGATGATGATCACATCAGATCTCTGCGTGGAGCACTGACTGTTGTTAGACTAATTGCGCAAAAATAATGTTACAAAAATAATGTTTGGAAATGTAAATTGATAATGCAAACTGATGTGCCCCAAAATACAAAAAAAATATAGAGAAAGATATATAGAAAACTATAGAGTTTTTAAAAAACTTTAAACCTTTTTTTGGACTTTGGATTTCCATGAATTGTTGCCATCTATGAATGATCAGAAAGCTCTCAGATTTCATCCAAATATCTTAATTTGTGTTTACTAAAAACTGAGGTTTTGTGTATGTAGGTTTGGTTGGAGGCCGGAACTCAGATCTTATTTTCCTACAGCGTGTCTGTCGGCAGTATCACCGTTTTAGCCAGCTACAATAAATACCACAACAACTGTTACAGGTTAGTACTGGTGCTCACAATAAAAGTAGATTACTAAAAAAAATGCAATTTAAATGAGTGTATGTGTATGTGTGCATCAGGGACTGCATGGGCCTTTGCCTTCTTAACAGTGTCACCAGTTTTGTGGCTGGTTTTGCTGTGTTCACAGTCTTGGGCTTCATGGCCCAAGAGCAGGGTGTCCCCATTGAAAAGGTAGCAGAGTCAGGTACTGCAACATTTCATGAAAACACAGGACATATTACAGTATAAGACATCTGAAAGTATGAACTGAAACATGTCACAATTTTTCTCTATCAGGTCCAGGTCTAGCATTCATTGCTTATCCACAGGCAGTAGCTATGATGCCTTTCCCTCAGTTGTGGGCTGTTTGTTTCTTCATCATGATTATTTTGCTAGGCCTAGACACACAGGTAAGCTAAAACTAACCTCCTCTATGTTCGCTTAAAGCATTTGGATGTGTATTAAATTGGAGTTTAAAAAATTAAAACTAAATTACAGTTTTATATGAATATGTTCAAATGTCTGTTCTATCTATATGCAAACCAAAATATTGTAATGACCTGGCTAACAGCACTATAGCCAGGTGCATCATGGGAGATGGGTTAGAGTTGTTTTATGTGTTATATTGGTTAAATGCAGGGGTTGTTTAAGTATAAACCTTTTCTGTGTTTTAAGCCCAACATTTTCTTGGTTTATAAAAATATTGGCCATCACCATCAACAAGAATGGTGTGTAAAGGAAGCACCCCAGTGGTTTGGTCCTGTTAAGGGCTGTTCATGTTTGTATCTCAGAATAAAAAAGGTGAATTGACAGTGCTGCTTCCTATTTGCTTATTGTGCTAGATTGCTGCTAACAGACAAACTTAGAGTCGTATGGTGTATGGGACATGAGTGTTATTCTCTCCACCATGTCAGAAAACAAAGTAGGGTGCCATAGATGCTAGCACCCTGTTAACTGTTTTTAGATTAATTAAACAATTTACCTAGGTTATATTAGCTCCAGATGCCCACATACAGCAATTGTTACAGTATTAAATATACACTTGCATTGTAATCACACTATAGAGCAATACAAGACGTTTTTAAAGAGATAGTTCACCACAAAAGTTTATTTTAATCACCTTCAAATGTTTTGTACAAGTTTTTGGTAACACTTTACATGTGCAGAAATACATATTAAATAATCCTTAACTAATGCACAGATAATCATCAGATAATGTATAACTCACGAAGACCTAAACAATTTATCAATTGTTACTGCATGAGAAACCAATGAACATTCTAAATAATTAATACATTAAGCAATCAATCAAATGTTATTAGTTATAAATGATTTGTGAGGTATTAAATCCCTAATAACATATCACATTAACTAATGATGGAAATTCATATTTTAATTACCACAATAGTCAAAGTTATGTATTTAAACTTTAACTGCTTTAGTTAACTATTAGCTAAAGATTTGAAGGTTTCGTTATAGTATGTGCTCAAGCACAGGACTGTTAACTAATTGGTTATATACTGTAAATAGTTAGTCCTGTCTGAGCCTCAACAAGTCATAACTATGATATCTCAGGAAATTAGCTAATCAACATGTTGTGGTTACCAATGCTTACATTTATACTATTAGTTATTACTATATGTTAGTAGGGAAATAATGCATTACAAAACATTGACATTAGCTATTGACAATTTCTAGATTACTAAATCATTAATATATGATTTAGCTCCTCCTGAGTTATGCATTTTCTCTTCAATGAGGATTTAACTTTTATAGAAATGTTTGAGTTTCATTTTAAAAATATTCAGCAATCTTAGACCTCAGCTGCGGATTAAAATAAAGCTAGATTTCAGTCTTTTAAACTCCTATCACAAAATGTGTCAGCCTGAATACTATATTCTTAATAAATACAGCATAAAGTTAACAGATTATAGAAAATTATAGTATTTTTTATAGCATGTGATAGTTGACTTTTTAATCATGAGTTCTAACATTTAGAATTCATTTTCTGTTGTATCCTTCAAAGTTTGTTTCAATAGAGGGTGTGATTACATCAGTGATGGACTTGTTCCCCGGGGTGCTGCGCAGAGCTGGTCGTCGAGAACTTTTTGTCCTGCTCCTCTGTCTCACTTGTTTCTTCGGACAACTCATCATGGTTACAGAGGTCAGAGTAGGGTGTGTGAGTGTTTGTGTGTGTTTGTTCAGGTTTTGGTGGTTTACAAGGACAGAAATTTGTATAATGTCATGGGTATGACCCAGGTATTACAACATTGAGGTGGATATTGAGGACATGCTTTGTGTCCTCATAATTTAAAATGCTGATAATCATACGTATTGGGGTCTTTTCACGTTCAAATTTTGCCATAGGTTTCCTGTGAGGGTTGAGTTTAGGGGTAGGACGATATAAGCTATTTGTAAGCTGTTTCTGACAACCTCAAGTGAAAATACTGCACGACACAGTTTAGTAGAGGTGAGGTATTTATTTTTTGTTATTTGATCTTTAATTTTTAAAGTTGCTTATTTAGATAAAAGTAACTAATTTTAAATTTATATCCTCTTGTCCTTTTTGAATTAACATTACACTAGAATCATCCATCTATCCTGCCCAAGCTGTTTAAAGAAATAGTTACTCAAAAAAAAAAGTAGATTTTTACTGTTACTTGAGTAGATTTATAGACATGTAACTCTACTGGTACTTAAGTAAATGTTTATTGAAGAAACCGTTCTTGAGTAGAATATTTTATTACTCTTTCTATCTCTGACAAACAACAGCAAGCAGGTGGATGTCTGGTAGGAAATGCTAGATGAAAAGACTAGAGATTATCCAAGCAAGTATTGACTGAACATTATCAAGGGTCAAGTATCAATTGTCAAGACTAGACAATGAGGCTACGGGAGAGGTAAATATTAATGGAGACCTTGATGATGAAATAAAAGGTAACACAGTTCATTGATAGTGCAGGGACAGGAAAGTTAATTACCATAGGCTAACCATGTCCACATGAAATAAAGTCTTGATCTTTTCTCCGGAAAAAGGTAAGCAGGTCTTGTCTTGAGGAATTCAACAACTTTTATTTAGAGCGGTCTCTCTAAGTCATTGCCAGTATTCCAGAAACAGCATATATTTCTGGGACTGTATTGAGTTCATCATTAGTGCACCAACTATCTGCTCTAGATACAGACCAGACACAAGATTATGCACACCTCAGGGTAAGACTAACATGAGTGTAGATTTCGCCCAAATGATGGTATCGTTTTGAAAAGTGTTCTAGAATCTGATTAATGCAGCATAACAATCCTTTATGTAGTCTATGCTCAAAGCCCAAGTTGAAACACAGCAGTCATGCTCATATTTAATTTATAAAGCATCTTTAAAAGATCTCAACACACAAATGTGACTATTGTCTAGAACAGTGGTTCTCAAACTGTGGTACGTGTACCACTAGTGGTACACAAGCTTACTTCTAGTGGTACACGGAGGAATCGGTGAATAATTAAAGTAAAGAAAATGAACACACTTTTAACCCTTTGACGCGTACGATAACACTGATGTGATCAGTAAATTGATTTTAATAGGCTAGACCTTTTATTTAAGTGGCTGACGATAATAAATATTCTTAATTTGAAGAATAATCTGCTTTGTTTTTGAACTGTGCAGTGCTGTAGCTGCTTAATTAGGCCTACTACGCAACTGTTCTTCAAAACCGGTTATCATGGTGGCACTTGGAGAGACAATTTTTTTCTGAGGTGGTACTTGGTGAAAAAAGCTTGAGAACCACTGGTCTAGAACACAGTTAAAACAGCAATTTTCCACTATATCTAGTAATTTTGAATTGTGACCTACAGGGTGGGATGTATGTATTCCAGCTGTTTGATAACTACGCCTGTAATGGAGCCTGTCTTCTATTCCTCTCTGTGTTTGAGTCTCTGGCCATCGGTTGGATCTTTGGTGAGGGTCAAAGAAGTGGCCAAAAAATATTTACAGACTACATAACCCGAAGAATACAAAAATCACAGTAAACAGAATAATACAAAGTGTTAAGAGACTGCAATAACTGATTTTGCTCAATTTTTTTCCTGACACAGGGGCTGAGAAAATGTTTGACATAATCAAGGACATGACAAAGTCACAACCCAACTATTGGTTCATGCTATGCTGGAAATACTTGACTCCTCTTGTGTCCCTGGTTTGTATCTATAGCTGTATTTCACAGATGTTTATGCTTGATCACAAAATTGACCAAAACATTAATGTAGTCATTCAAATAGTAAATAATGGTACTAAAAACTACAAAATCATGGGGATCTATGAACCCTAGCATAGAAAAAAAACACTAGTATTAATGTTACCATTTTTATGATGGACTCATTCAGTTGCAAACCTACACAATTCTTTGAAAAAAAATAAAAAATTGATGTCCACCGTCTTCTTTTTTTTCACCATCCTCACTTGCGTGTGTCAACCATATCACACACCTTGTTCTTGCACAGTGAAAATTCCCCTGCAGTTTTGCAGCTACATTTGAACATAGGTATATCACTTGACAGCAGGGAAAGGCACAGCCAATCACAATGTCAATATGTGTTTGGGGGCTGTAGGACTCGAGTAGAACATGTGACAACTATAGACTGTAAAAAAAGATTTAACACTTTCTGCATGTCTAAGTGAGCATTACGGTAGCGCAGTGGGTAGCACAATCGCATCACAGCAAGAAGGTTGCTGGTTCGAGCCTCAGCTGGGTCAGTTGACATTTCTGTGTGGAGTTTACATGTTCTCCCCATGTTCGCGTGGGTTTCCTGCGGGTGCTCTGGTTTCCCCCACATGTCCAAAGACATGCACTATAGGTGAATTGGGTAAGCTAAATTGGACATAGTGTATGTGTGTGAAGGAGTGTGTATGGTGTTTCCCAGCGTTGGGTTGCAGGATAAGTTGGTGGTTCATTCCGCTCTGGTGACCCCTGATTAATAAATGGACTAAGCCGAAAAGAAAATGAATGTTTCGTTGAACGTAATGTTGACAGTGACAGCTTTTTTTAAAGTTAATAACATTATTGCGGGGGACATTGATTCTACACCCCTGACCAATAAAAACAAAAAAACCACTTCATTCAAAAAATGTTGTAAATGCGTTTAAATTTATTTGAGTAAAATGTCTACTAAATGCATAAATATAAATGTAGAACCTGTATTTGTAACACTTTTTCGTCTGTTTATTTCCAGACGTCTTTTGTTTATTCTATGGTGAGGTACACACCTCTGACTTTTAACCGCTGGTATGTGTACCCAGACTGGGCATATGCACTAGGCTGGTTACTGGCTCTGTCCTCCATTCTGCTTGTGCCTGGATGGGCGCTGGGCCGAATGTGTGCTGGGAATGGAAGCCTGAAACAGGTGAGACTGAACATGTTTCATACACTGAACATTTATCCATCCATTAGGTTTACATATTTGGGAAAATCTTAAGTCTAGAAAATTTAGCAAATTAATTATTTTACCCAATAAAGCAAAATAATAATAATAATAATAATTTTATTATTTAATTTTTTTGACTAAAAGCGAATGTGCCTGAAATTTAAATGTTGTTTTCACTTGTCTGTATTCTTTGACAGCGTTGGGACCACTTGTGTAGTCCTGACACAAATCTCACGCTCTCCTTTAAACAAACACAGGAAAAAACTGCAGAGATGGAAGACTTGGTCAAGACCAGCACGATATAAAGTTTTACATGGGGGTACAAAAAGTTTTCTGAAAAATAACAAATGTCATGTTAGTATATATATATATAAATATAAATGGATATATATAAGTGTATATAAATATATATATATATATATATATATATAT
>CAIGQQ010025643.1:0-11558 GCA_903798035.1 Danio albolineatus | reverse complement strand
ACCAAACAGGAAGTGAGCGCAGAGGGAGCGGAGCTGAGACAGTGGTCGGGCGAGGGCTCCCTCTGCTGGCGTGGCGTTACATGGACACTCTGTGTGGTTTTCTGCTTCTGTAGCCCATCCGCCTCAAGGTTTGAAGTGTTGTGTGTTCAGAGCTGCTCTTCTGCATTCCTCGGTTGTAGCGAGGGTTATTTTACTGTATTCTTTCTATCAGCTCCAACCAGTCTGGTCATTCTCCTCTGGCATCAACAAGGCATTTGCGCCCACAAAACTGCCACTCACTGGATATTTTCTCTTTTTCGGACCATTCTCTGTAAACCCTAGATGTGGTTGTGCGTGAAAATCCCAGTAGATCAGCAGTTTCTGAAATACTCAGACCAGCCCGTCTGGCACCAACAACCATGCTACGTTAAAAGTCACTTATACAATCTTTCTTCCCCATTCTGATGCTCGGTTTGAACTGCAGCAGATCATGTTCAGATGTCTACATGCCTAAATGCATTGAGTTGCTGCCATGTGATTGGCTGATTAGAAATTTGCGTTAACAAGCAGTTGGACAGGTGTACCTAATAAAGTGGCCGGTGAGTGTAGATATTTCATTACAAAATTTTCACTAGTGGTCTCCCACTTTTGGCTCTTGATGTTTCGTAAAAACACATGTTCAGTAATAACACACTGCATTATTTTAAGCTTGTCTCACATATTTGCTTTAAGCCATTCCTCCCAAACATTAGTTCACATTTGCAACCTTGCCTTTACATCATCCCTTGGCCTCCTCTTCCTGATGAAGACACATTCCCTCGCTATAGGTTTTCTTTTATTATTATTATTCCTAGCAGAGGAAACAGATTCGCCGTCACCCGATGTTGCTACACACCCGGGGCTTTGCCAATCTGTGTCAGGAGTGAACTTGAGGCCCCCCTTCTGTCAAACTGCAGTGTAAGGTTGGCAGTTATTTGGGCTTTGTTTGTAATCTGTCCCGGCGCTTTGTCGAGGGGGGGTGCGAGCTGATATTAGAGCGAGTGCACAAAAGCCCCTCGAGTGGTGTCACGCACAATTAATGTCCCCAGGTAGCGACTCCATTAGCCGTATGAACTCCGGCCGCGCCAGGGAATACTAATGGCTGAGGTGCCGCGGGGCATTAGAGGAGAAAGTGCCCCCCACACCCCACCCCCGACTCAATATGCCAGTCCCCCATCAGCCACCCAATTCACTTCACCCTTCAACCTGACTAGGACATGTTCCTCCGTCTCAGTTTAGATCAGTGCAGGCCGGCCCACACCAGTCACCCACTGCCATACGCTCAAACACTCACATTCAACACCTTGGTGAAACGCTGCTAGAAATAATATAACGCTCAAACAGTTCAAAGCAAACATGGCTTTGGCATTTAGCACTTAATACAATTATGATGACGATGGCATAATAAATTATAGATTAATATAAATTATAATTAATATATTATAAAAATTATAAGTAAACTTAACAGTTCAATTTGGCTTTTTTAAAAGTAAAAACAAATTGTTACTTTTAAGTCAACAGGTTTAAAGTAAAGTACATAGGGTAAAAAAAAATAATAAATAAACCTTGAAAATGAGCGTTTGATTTTACTTAAAGTAGCTTGGAACTGTTAAGTTGGCTTAACCTATTTTTATAGGGCAGCGGCTATTTGCACTAAGTGTAAATAGCAAGAGATGCTATTTACACTAAGTGCAAATAGCAAAATATGCTATTTACACTAAGTGCAAATAGCAAGAGATGTTATTTACACTAAAAGCAAATAACAAGAGATGCTATTTACACTAAATGCAAATAACAGGTGCTATTTACACTAAATGCAAATAGCAAGAGATGCAATTTACACTGAGTTCAAATAGCATCAGATGCTATTTACACAATATAGCAACAAAAGGTATGGTAGATGCTATTTGCACTCAGTGCTTATAGAATATATATGCCATTTACACTTTATGTTTATAGAAGGTAGACACTATTGCTGTGTTACTAAAAGTATAATGCTATTTACACTAAAAGTTTATTTAGTAAGTCTTAGTGTACACATTTTTAATAATTGGTTGTCAATTACAGTTAAAAGATGGTATTTACACTAATAAACAGTAAATGCTGTTTACAGTACACTTAAGTGTTAATAGACGGTAGATGCTATTTACATTAAGTATTAGCAGTATATGCCTTTTAAACAAAATGTTAGCAGAAGTTAAATGTTTAATATTTATACTGTATTAATAAAAGGGATATATTTGCACTAAGTGCTGAAAGAAGGTACACCTAAATGTTGCACTACATCTATGAACAAACAAAATATACTAATCAGTGAAAAAAGTGCAGGATCAATTACTGTAGCATAATTTTCAAATAGATGATATCTATAGATGTCTTGAAGACATCTATAGATATAACAATGTTAGGATTATATGATTTGTTCTAAAATGTATAGAAGCATTATAAATTATAGAAACAAACATGACACATTTTAAAATAAACACAATTTATTAATTTTTTTGTCATTTTTGTCATGAAAAGCATCATCGTCTGCTGCAAGGCCTCTCCATTCTGGAAAACAACCAAAAACAACCAAAAACAATAATAAATATATAACTCTACAAAATGTCTCTACAAAATAGGCTAAAACAACATTAACATGAAAAACTCACTTATGCACTTTGCTATCTTTTAGTAAGTTTGTGTTTAATGTATTTTAACACATCTATGTCTTTCTGGTGAATTCATTTATTTTGTTCTGCTACAAGCGCTCTGCATTCTGGGAAAAACAATGGATTTATTTGTTAATTAGTTGTCTCTGCATATTATGTTGCATTAGAACTACCAACAACATTGTAACATGTTCCTGCTCCTGTTTCAGTGGAGAGCTAGGAATTTCCAACAACACAAGCAACAGTGATCTTTGATGACAAGATGAAGGTTTGCCTAATGATGTGATAAGTTGAAAAATGTTTGTACATTATTACTACAAAAGATTGTACAACAACATAAGTGGAACGTTACTTTAACAAGAAAATGGTCAAAATATAATATCAAGTTGTATAATATAAAGTATATAATAAAGTTCTTATCAATTTACAGGTGCATCTCAATGAATGACAATGTCATCAAAAAAGGTTGTAATTTCAGTTATTCAATTAAAGAAAGGAAACTCATAAATAGATTTATTACACATAGACTGATGTATTTGTTTACTTCTTTATATTTTGATGATTGTGGCTTACAGCTAATGAAATCTCAGAAAACTAATATTACTTAAGATCATTAAAAGAAAAGGATTTAACATAGAAATCTTGCATTATGAATATGTACAGCACTCAATACTTGTTCAGGACTATTTTGCATGAATTACTCCAGCAATGTGACAGTTGGTGGCACTGCTGATGAAGCCCAGGTTTCGCTAATAGTGGCCTTCAGCTCTTCTGTGTTGTTGAATTTGGTCTCTCATATCTTTCTCATCACGATGCACAACAGTTTCTTTCATAAGAGTTTTTGATCGGGGGAGATTGCTGGCCAATCACATACAGGGACACCATGGGCCTTAAAACACATACTTTTTGCAGTGTGGACAGGTGCCAAGTCCTGCTGGAAAATCAAATTAACATCTCCATAAAGGTTTAAATTTTCCAGCAGGACTTGGACACCTGTCCACACTGCAAAAAAGACTAATATCTGGTTTAAGGACCGTGTTATGCCTGTATTTGATTGGCCAGCAAACTCACCTGACCTAAGACTCATATAATCTATAGTGAACAGAAAGATGTGACACCAGACCCAATAACACAGAAGAGCTGAAGGTTCTTAGAGCAACCTGGGAATGGGATTCATAAGACCTCAGCAGTGCCATAAACCGACTTCCTCCATGTCATGTCACATTACTGAAGTAAATCATAAAAACAAGAACTGATTGCTGTACTTGTTCATACCTTTCAGTAGTCCAACATTTGTGATACAAATCCTTTTTTATTGGTCTTAAGTAATATTCAAATTTTCTGAGATACTGATTTGAGTTTTCCTTAGCTGTAAGCCACAATGATCAAAATGAAAAGAAATAAACACTTGAAATAAATCAGTCTGTGTGCAATGAATCTTTATAATAAATGAGTTTCACTTTTTTTTATTAAATTACTGAAAGTAATCACCTTTTCGATGTCATTCAAATATATTGAGATGCACCTGTATATTATCTGTGATCACATTTTCTAAAGAAATGTCTAGACATGCAGTGTAGAGTACCATTACAACTAGACTAACACTAGAAATGTCTACAGGAAACCTGAAGTATAGTGGCAAGTGACGTTTTATGTTTATGTGAAAACAATTTTAAAAACGCAGTTTACCTAGTTAATTAATTACTTTACTCACTCTCAGACCATCCGAGGTGTAGGTAATTTGGCTTTGACTTTCCAAAAGATATTGACCATCAATTTGTATCATATGAATCCCCAAGAACCATGGGTAAAAATATGTTTTACTGTCCCACTGGAGTACAAGGTAACCTACAGATTGGGGCCTGAGGATGAGTAAATAACAGCACATTTGCACTGTTGGATGAACTGTCCATTTCATCTGAAATGAGCCAAAACAGCTCCACACCTTGGATTTAATTTTAAAGTAAAATATTAATTCATTCTCTTTTCGGGGTTAGTCCCTTTATTAATCAGAGGTCGCCACAGCGGAATGAACCGCCAACTTATCCAGCACGTTTTACACAGCGGATGTCCTTCCAGCCACAGCCACACTCTTGCACACACACTCACATACACTACAGCCAATTTAGCTTACCCAATTCAACTATAGCGCATATCTTTGGACTGTGGGGGAAACCGGAGCACCTGGAGGGAACCCACACCAACACGGGGAGAACATGCAAACTCCACACAGAAATGCCAACTGACCCAGCCGAGGCTCGAACCAGCAACCTTCTTGCTGTGACGCGAATGTGCTACCCACTGTGCCACTCTGTTGCCCTAAAAAAAACAATGACAAAATAAAAAAATAATAAAAAGTTTAATTCTGCATGCTATCATCAATTATTTGGCAACTAACCATTAGCAGAAAAACACCACAACTTGACCCAGCAGTTTGTAGCATGACCTAAATTGAACTCGATGTCCAGCCCTTTCTATTTAATTTCTATTTAAAAACAAGCTCATGTCATTGTGAAATTGCTGTTTGAAAGAAAAAGAGTCCCTGTACAGCACTACAGTAAAAGGACAATAATTAAGAATCACTCACACACACACACTTACCTCAAAAAAATATACAAACTGTACATTTTTTTTGCATAAATAATTAAAAAAGAAAACTAATGTACTGCATACATGTCGCATGTCGTGTTCACGTCGAACAACAAATAAAGCAAGAAAGGAGCTGCAAACGGTCCTAAGCCTGATTGAAAACCCAGATTCCGAACCAATATACACTACAAAATCTTGAACACAGTATAGCATATAATACATACCACCAATGGAACAGGAATCCACGTTGCTCTGCTGTCCTTTTGGGTGAATTAGGTAGAAAGACTTTGTGCTCTGGAATGTTTTAAGCAACTTAGAACCGGTGACTGAACCTGCATACTGGTAGCAAAGCCCACTGGAAATCCTGAAATTACACCTGTGAAAGTTATTTTAAAAAGATTTGTATATTCAAAGTGATTATAGATGGAAAAGAGAAAAAAACTATACAAATATATACCTTATCATATATCCATGTTATATAGTCTCCTTTCCTCCAAAATTGCACAAGGAAACACTGAAAGACAAACACTTTAGTCTCTGATTTTGAGGCCAGGATGTGCAGATAAGTATGAACAACTTAAACAAAAAGAAACAAGGTCAATAGTTATTACAGTACAATCAGTACACAGTTTTATTCAGTATAAGATTATGAAATTGTTAACTTAATATTGAATAAAAAGTGGTACAGATATTAAATTAAAATCACCCAGTAGGTGGCGGTATGACACTATCTAAAGGCATTAATGGATCAGTAAATAATAATTCAATTAATAATGCATTCATAGATGACTTTCTTACCAGGTAACATGAAAAGATTTAATAAACATTTGTTTTACTCATACTGGAACATTTACAAATAATAGGTAATATAAATTTATATGCATAGCAGCATCAAAGTAATAAATGAATCCATTATTGAGGAAATAAACTGAAATAATAAGTGAAAAGGTTGAAAATATATGCTTTAATTGATGAATAATAGTTTACTCGTATTACAAATAACTTAAACAATTTTCAAACTCCAAAATCAGTTCGGTATAAAAAAAAGAAATATTTGGACACGTCCAATAATTTAATAGTCTTAAAATCACAATATGCAATGCTAATATTTTCAGTTATCAATTTTCCCAAGTATTCCATTCATTCAAAGGTAAACTGGAACTAACAATACACTGATACTTAACAGTATATTCTTCACTTCCTGAAAAACAATTAAACATCAACACCAGTTATTGGTAGAGAAAAATATCATTTTAGTTTAGTTTTTTGCTTAAATATCCAAAATATAAAAAGATGCAAGTTATACCTGACACTAATATGATCATTTTAAACTTGGTTTTATGAAATCTCTCATACTGTTCCTGCTTTAGATATGTGAAGATATGCTGATATTTAGAGAAACTCACTAAATATGTGAATCTTAAAACTCCAACCTCAAGCCAAATTTATGCACATTGATTGAAGTGTGTGTTAAAAAATATATAAATAAAAAAAAATAAAAATAAAAAAACTGCATTTGCTGGTAAAGCATGTTTAGATGCTGGTCTCAAAATGAGCAAACCTGCATCAACATCTCCAGCATATGCTTTTTTCCACCAGGAAAGCAAAGCAAAAAGTAATAAGGATGCAGCACGTAATCGATCAAAATTATAAAATGAATGAAATTTTGCTTGAAAATCATCACATGCTCAAAAGTTAGAATAGGAAGCATGGCAGCAGTGGAGATTAGAAAAATGCACTTGAGAAATCTATTTTACGTTACATACAATATTGTGTGTTCGTAAGTAATACAGGTAGAATACATTGTGTTACATAAATAACTTTTTCGATGGTATATCGCAGCGATATGCCAATTCAGTAGGCTAATGCAAATCATGATTCTTATCATCCCTATTATTAGCTTAATGTTACAAAACAAGACACACCATTCTACATGATGTGGAAATAACCAACTAAACACATAAAACCACTTGTAACATCCATGGCCGTTAAAAAAACATATAATAGAACTTTAAAAATGCAATAAAGTAAAAAACAGAACTTACCAAGAAATTAGCAGGTTAAAGCGTTCCACCGCTCCGATTCGTTTCACTGCATCAAACGTCTGATCGATCCCATGATCCCGCTCGCGCAAAATTCAAATATTCGCGCCGTAATTTGACCAGCATTTGACCCCAATTGAGGCACGTCGCGACCATAGACTGTAAAAAATATGGACGTAGTATCCGTGACGTCACCCATAGGTTTCTGATGAACCCAAAAGAAGCCACTAGTAGGCGTGGCCAACCGTCGCCATTTTGTTCGCGCGTCATCGCACCAACCGAGGCATACCAAACAAGGGCAAAGAGGCGGAGCGTGGGCGGAGCATGAGCGGAGCTACGGGACGCATGCTGGCATTAAGCTAAGGGCTTTCTTACGGGAGAAACACATCATATTTCATTACCTGCGACTCGTTTGTGTTCTGAACACACGTGCTTGGTTGTACACTATATCAATAAAGTGTTTAGTCTGTTGAAAACACTGTTGTAATACATCAAGCCACTTAAAATCGTTCTTAAGACGTTTTTCAACAGGAAGAAAGTGCGGATTACATCCAAATACTTCAGATATAGTCTGTGTTAGTAAATGCAGGGCTATTTAGGAAATCCAGGCAGAACACTGTATGACAACGCTTCAGATGACGATTTTATAGGGTACAGCTGATCAATCTGTCAGATTCTGGAGTGCATTAGAGTTCTGAAGAACATTATAAATCATAAATTATCCTAAATAAAGCAATTACACTTATAGAGATGGTATAAGTATATAATTTGACTCACCTGGGAAACGTGAGTCCACGTGAATGGTTTGTGAGCACAATTAAGTGCACACAGCATGCCATATTATCTGATAATTGCAGGAAATAATTCCAAAAGGCAACTGACTGTGTAAAGCCATATAAAACAACACAAAAATACGTTGAATCAGCCGGAATCAGCTGAGGTGACGTGACGGCGACCAGCGCGACTAGCTGTCACTCAAGTGGCTACGCCCTTAATTATGCAAACTTAATTTAGCTTAATATAAAGGAAACGGATGAGTTATAAAAAAATTCACCCCCCTCACAGTTGTCATGAAGGGTAATATAAGCTATATGAACCAAAATCGCTCTTTGTACCAGGCTGTAAACACCTTTTTTTCTGCTGTAAAATTGGCCATTTCGCCAGTGGGCTCATTGGAGATTTGCTATATTATGGAGCCAGGACAGCCAGGACTAGCGGAATTTTCGATGAATTGCAAGTCTTAGTTACTTCCGTATTGGCTTCCCGAGGGAGAGCGGGAGGTTGCCGCTTGGTCGCGACAGCTTTGACCTTGGGTAAACCTACCGTGGGCGGAGTTAGTGTAAATAGCGTCTGCCAACAAGGGCGGCTATTTACACTTAGCAAATAGCCACTCTGTTTTTATAATTATGCACATAGCTCATTTAGTTTAACTTTAAGTCAACAGGTTTACATTTGTCTTTTTGGATAAGTCAATTAATTGCTTTAAAAGCAATTAGGTTATTGAATTGTTAAGTGAAGTTAATTAATTGCTTTTTACAATGTGTTATTTTAATAATCTTGTTGACTATATGACAGTATATATACACACACACAATTAAAATATTAAGAAATATTTCAATTCAGTCCAATTCGATTTTATTTGGAAAGCTCTTTTCACATTAATTATTGTTTCAAAGACGTTTTACAAAAGGTAAATATTAGATTAATATATTTTTTATGAAGAATATATATATATATATTAACTTAAACCATCTGTGGACCCGATTGCAACAAACCATTTAAGTTCACAAACGAATCCTAATGAATACTGTGAACTTACTCTATTTGAGTAAACAAAGCAATTTGAGCACAGTAAAACCCAATAAATGAAGAAAACTCAAACCAACCGAGTACTGTAAAACCCAATAAGTTAAGGCAACTCAAACCAGTTGAGGAAACCAATTGCTACAAACCATTTGAGTAAAAAAAAAAAAAAAAAAACTAACGATATGAGTATTGTGAACTTGTACTTGATTTAAGTTAAAGTAATGAGGTATTTAATTAACTCATTATCTTCAACACTGAGTTCAAAACTCTTTTTAAGTGAGTAGAATTAACTTTCTTTGAGTTAACTACACTCATTTCATTTGATAAAGTTGTATGTTGGGTTTTACGGTGTAGTAAATATATACAAGACTACAAATAAAATAAATTATTCGGACCGTTCTCTTTACTTTTAATCCATTTAATCAGTGTATTAAAATAAACGTGATGATATGTATGTGAAAGAGCTGTAGATTATTTTGATCCACTTTTCTGCAAAAATAATAAAATTCAAGATGCAAAAAAGTGGATCAAAATAATCTATAAATTTGGTTATAATCTATAAATAATCTATAAATCTGAATCCTTAAACATGTATAATTTCATTTTTTGCTGTATGTGATATAACTTATTTTAATATATAAGGTTATTTAACATCACTGGAATAAAACTCTTAAATGGTAGGCACATATAAATGTTGTCCCATTACTAATGTCAAAAACATACATAAGCTGCATCATTATGGGATTCTTGCCTGTAGCCTGATCTTAATGACTTTGTAGTTTCCACCTCGCAAAAAAAAAGAAAGAAAGAAAAAAAGCCATGCGACGAATGATCCCACAATCCATTTCTCCATCTGTTGATTTGTCCCAGTGTGAAAAGAGGGCCACCTTCAGCGTGATCAATGCCAGCTTTCTCCTCAAATCCCACATGCTCACATGACCTTGGACACTGATAATCGCCATGCCGACCTTGCCTGTGTTGCCATGTCCACCGGTTGAGCTCAACTAACAGGCTGCCTGCTGAACTCACCCCCGGGGCTCAAACACACACGTGCACACACGCACAGACACACTCCCAGTTACACACACACACACACACACACACACACACTTGCTCTGATTCAGCCTTAAGTAATCACAACTGTGCTTATATACAGCCATATCACAATGCTACTCATGAGATATTGCATTTATATAACAGTCTGATGACAGACATTTGTAGACATAAAAAAGAAAGAAAGAAACACAGATGGTGCTTAAAATGCGTTTGTGTGAGGCAATACTTCCGCTTTTGGTTCAATTTTCAAATGTCTATTTCAAAAACATATATATATTTTCCATTACTCAGTGTATTGACTATTGCAAAGTTCATTAATTAATTAATTAATTCATTCATTTTCCTTCAGCTTAATCCCTTTATTCATCAGGGGTCGCCACAGCAGAATGAACTGCCTTTTGCGAAGTTTTTTTATTTTTTTTATTATTATTGTAATGGACAATATCTTTTACACCAAAAATTATATTAGCTGTTAAAAGATAATCTTTTGATTTGAATCAGCAGCAGTATATGGATGCACTTATTCTGGATTATAATTCAGAATGCTATCAAACTAAATTAATAAATCAACTCTGTCTGCATTACTCTGCGTCTGGATATTCTCCAATATTCATCCCATAAATAACAATGCGATACAAACATTAGTTACAGTATTATGCAAGAGAGAAGAAGAGATTGATTACCTTTATCTCTTTATTTATTGTTCAAGTCATCTTCAGCTCAGTCTCATCTTAATAAAGCATGACATTGGATGTCCGCTGAGGAAAGCAATGTCTCCTTTCAACAGTTAAAGCAATAGTTCACCCAAAAATGATAATTGCGCCATAATTTACTAAACCCAAGCCATATTCCATGTACATATATATTTTTCTTTTTCTGTCACACGAATACAGTCAGAGTAGTTTTTAATTTTACTCTTTCTCGTTCATGTTCTATTATGGTGTTAGATAGTGACTTTTACTTTAAAGATTCCAAAAGTGCATCGATCCATTGTAAAAGTAGCACATACACCTTCAGGGGGTTAACACATGTCTTATGAAGCAGATCAATGTCTTTTTGTAACAAAAACAAAATTGTCGAAAACAATACACAACAATACCACAATTATTGGTACCATTTATTTATGCCAAATGTAAAATTGTCAGATGTCTCTGTGGGTGTGCCCTGCAAATGAAATCTTCCTACGGGGACAAATAAACCTAACTTAACTAATTAATCAGCACTTTAAATGCACATCTTCTCAGAGACTAAGATGAGTGATATTATATCCATTTTTTTTAAATTCATGCCACTATAGATGGTATTATAGGGCTCTGTTGAGAAACTATGAAAAACCTGCATTTTTACACAAGAAATAAACTTAAAATTGTAAAAAAAAAAATAAAATTAAATA
>CAIGQQ010025642.1:0-15056 GCA_903798035.1 Danio albolineatus | reverse complement strand
ATCCAATCGTATGATTCCTAACTCTCTATAAATAACCAAAGTTTTCTTATCTCAACATCTTCGTCTTGAAGAACCCCCCCCACCCATCCCCTTCTACTTTCCCTCCTTTCAGATGGGCGACACGGTGGCCCAGTGACTAGCACTGTGGCCTCACAGCAAGATTGCCTCTGATTAAGTCCCTACTAAATCAGGTGGCATTTCTGTGCAGAGTTTCGCTTGTTCTCCCCGTGCTCGCGTGGGTTTTCCCTGGGCTCTCCGGTTTCCTCCCACGGTCCAAATAACAAGCACTAAGTTACTTGAAAGCACAATTGATATTATAGCCAAGCTCTTAACGAATACACCTCTCCTCAGTTCACCACTAGCTGGAAATAAGCCGAGGGGGAGTTCATCGAGATCTACCTGAGCTCAAACTCTCCTCTCGCCCTGCAAACGGGAGGGAGCCCAGGGCTCGAGGATCTTATGAGCTCAGGGCTCTCTCCCGGGACAGCATGCCAAACAAGCTTTATTATCAATCATCAGCTAAGTGTGAACTCTTGAAATAAATATTAGAGAGAAATACTATGAAAGAGAGTAAGACCCAGAAAAAAAGTGATTTAAATACTTAAAGAGCCAATTCGGGGGCTGACTGGGTGTTTTTCCCCACTGGGATTTTCGACCCCATCTTGTCTGAGCACACTGGTTTATAGGGCATTTATAGGGATTGTTTGTTTCTGTAATTGATATGTGTGTAATGTGAAGTAGGGAAAATTGTTGTAACAGTCCAGTGTGATGTTCCAGAATGGATACGTTGTGGCCGCCCACACACGCCAATGTGAGGGTCGCCTAAGGTGTCTTTTTCCTCATTTGAGGTTTTTTCGACCTAGGCTCGTCTGGACATACTGGACTGAGAAGATTTTTATTTATGTGTGGCCTCTTTCAGAGGCCAAGAGAGGGATTTGTGGTGTTTTTCAGTTTAACTTTTACATATTTCTATGCATAAGAAGGCTTTAATAATCAACCTAAGAGTGCTAATTATTGTGAAACTGTTTGAAGGGGTTAACTTGCATATTATGTACTCAGCAGTCTGAAGCACGTCTTTATGCTGAAGGACAGCACATGGGTTCATGGAAGAGTGCAGAGAAGTTCTGATAAGGACAAAATGTGTGAGCTGTAACACCTGTTCAGAAGGTCGGCCACCCAAGAGAAGACAGAATATAGTAAACAACTGTGTTATAAAAGGGAGTGTTTCTGAAAGGGGGACAGAGCTGGTGATCTCTCCTGCCGCAGTGCATACTGCTTGTGGTTTTCTCCTTGCTTTCAAATAAAACTTTGAAATTTGACCAGAGCGACTTCATCCCATTCTTGAGCACGCTGAGGACCCTGAGAAGTCCTACACGCCCCTGCAGCCTTGCATCCAATTTGGCATCTTTAGAGGCATTTATGGTTGTGATTCTTGCCTGAATAAATTCAGGCCTCTAAAAATATTTTGTTTATGTAAATCACTTTGAACTTTGAAGCAATTTTTTTTTTACCCTTTTGTTCAGCAGCACAAAAATTTATTCAGGTTTGGAACAACTTGAGGGTGTGAAAATGATTAACTATTCCTCGGAAAGTGCGTATACCCAAAATATTGTTGAATATTTTTTGTATTATTGAATAATTTCATGAATGATTAATTAACCATTTTAATTTAAATTGCTTATCTGTTTGTATTACCTTAGAGGTATAGAAAATGTTGCTTTCAGGTTTTCCAGTGCCAGTTGAAGTGTGTCCTGCTTTTCATTTCCCAAGATGATATAGGCAACAGGGATTCCATGACCATGACTGTCCCTGACAACTAATGTAAATAAAGGAAATCCATACTGGTTGACACCATATGTTGCATCCATAAAAATGATATCCCTTCCATAATCTTGAAGGTTTTCTCTCATGGACGGTGTTTGCAGAACTATGACAAGATCTGCTTGAGGACTATAAGGCTGATAAAAAAAACTGCAAAATTTTTAAAAGGGCCCTCCAGAAGACGTGAGGTACTAGTAGCATCATCTTTGTGTAGCTGATTTTTTCGCATCATACATGTCCGAATATTTTCAATGTCCTTTGGGGTTACAAAATATGCTCGGTTGTTGAGATTTGTATGTCCTTGTTCTTTTGACCACTTATGTGATTTTAGGAGAATTGTATCTGGTTTAACACCAAGAGATATTAAATCCTGAATATGCTTAACTAGCTCTTGACTAATGTTTTCTGAGTGACCCTCAGAAGAACTTAAAGGGTCATGTCCTGAATGAATGTTGTACAGCCTATCAACTATAACCAGTTTGTTGAGCCAGTCTGTTCTTTTTTTGAAGGAAATATAGGCCTTGCATCCTTTGGCATGTCTACTTCGTTGTGTGCATGCTCCAGATCGTTTGCATGAAAACAAGAAATATCCATCTTTTTGATTTTGCAGACTTGCAGAATTCACACTCCTGAAGCTGGCATATCTACAGGCATTGACAAATGTTTCAGCTGTTGTTCCGCATGTTCTTAAAATGTCCAACCGTAATCCATGAGTCAAAGCTTACTTTAGTAGCCAGAAAAGGACAATGTAGAGTCGCTTCTTTTTATTTGAAAACGATTCCAAACTTTAAAAAGATTCTTATAGAACTGTAGGGGTCCAAGCTACATTAAATAGACCGATAAGGGATTTATTAGCTCCTTTCAATGAATCGGATCTTGAGGATTCGAATCATTGATTCGACTCAATAGAGTCAGATTGAATCAGATTAAAAGACTCACACTTTATCTACCATTCAACCAGCAAATGGAAGATATCTAATTTTACCAATCTTGTTTATATTATATCAGTGGCCAACGATAATAACATAACACAGTATTGGGTTAACTTTTAGCAAGGTAACAAAATCTACAGCTCTAGGCAATGACTGATAAGCACATAAACGAGAACACAGTCCTTACAAAATGAGAACAAAGATTTATTGAGCTACACTACGATACATGAAACTAACTACGTAATAAGCAAAGAACAAACAAATGCACGCACACATTCACACATACACACAGAGGCAGTTCAGAGGATGCAAAATGAGTTGACAACTGTCCCAAATTAATTCTAGTATTTCTTACTAGATCTTAGAATCACACCTGAGAAACCCCAAAACAGAGATTGAGCTTATCTTTAACTGCTTAAAATCGATCATCACCAGATCAGTTAGAGATAACGTTAGTTCATGTTACTTGCGATTTTGCTGAAGTCTTGAATCTTGAATTTCCCTTGCTGGCCGGCTTGGGAAGCACGTCTGTCCTGATTGGGTGGTGACTCGCTTCGGTGACGTCTTTTGGGTTCACTCCCTCATGATTGGCTGTTGTTCTGGGTTACCGAGGTGACAGTCTCTGACGAGTGTCGGTTTGCGGAAGCTCGTACAGTCTTGGCTGTGTCGAAACTTGCATGGAAGGTTCTTGGTGACCCAATTGCGTGGCGCAGCGGTGTCCGTACAGAGCGAGAGGGGGCATAGAGCACAGCTGGCACGAGCAAGCTTGATGCAAAAAGCAAAGATTTTACGGTTGCAGGGAGGTTTTAAGCGACCTGGTATGGTCCATCCCTGTGGCTCCATATTCCAATGAGCAGTGACAATGAAGGGCGGGTACACACCCCATATCATGTAGTAAAGGTCAATCATTAACAGAGAATGCATGTTGGTTTCACGTGGCAAAATCCCTTGTAAGTTTGTAACTCTTATATCAAATGTTACAAAATGAATATTACTTCGTACTAGAAACTTTTCATTTACATCACTGTATTGCAAATGTCACTAGCCTTAGTTTAATACCAAACACTAAACATTTCAGACACACACAGAACTTTTATCTGTTATAAGGGTTAAAACAAAACATTGATTAACCTGGTTGGCTAGAATTCGCACAACATTTGAGGAAAACCTATAGCACATTATTTCAAAAGATGCATCTGCCATCGTTTTGCATATTTCAAGAGATTGTCTTCAGTTTCATGTATGCATTAAAAATCCAGAGATCTCTGGTCTCTCTCTGGGCGGCAAACAGGATGCCCTCGAGGCGAGCACATGACCAGTGAGTCATTTAAAGTCAAGTGATGCAAAGCCCGCTCAAAATATCTGTAAAACCTCTTTGTCTAGATTTAATAATTAACGAAGTTAGCCGAAGGGTCTTCCGAACATCTGTGCAAAGCACTGCACAAAACAGGGTCCTCTTGTTCGGTTATGGCATGAGTGAAACACGTTGGGCCTAATTTGCAGGCCTGTTTCGAACGTCCTGATTCGATCGGGGTTTAAAAGTTCGGCACATCTTCTGCATTGAGTTCTTACATCTCCCCCTTTGTCTGGTAATGTTGCCGGTGTGTGAAAATTGGCAGGCACTGGAACAAACAAGCAGAAGGAGAGAGAACAGGCAAACACAAAACACAAACAACATCATCACCAACTGAGTCTTGGTGCAGGGTTTGGGCAAGTTGGAATGCTCGGGTTAGCAACACTCGAGGTGTAGAAGAGCATAGTTTAGTTTGATCAGAATTTAGGCTTTTAAGACTAACCAAGGTAATGACGGTTCAACAAAGTCGTATAGGCATTATCTCAATCAGTAAAGAATTCAAATTTTGGTCAGCATTATCACGTCTAAGTATGCGCAAGATGTGGGGCATCTACTTTTAAACATGGATGGCCTTTACTTGCTTGTGAAGGAAGAAGGCAAGTGTCAAAGTCAACATATACTCTACGATGCTGTTTTGACGGAAGTCAAACCAATAAATTTCATTCTTTACCCTCAATCCTCTTTTCGGTTCTGGATTTAAGATTAAGAAATGTGGTTAACAAAACTTTTGAGTTTTCGCCTAAAACATGTCGTCAGACAGGTGCTACAACGTTAAATTATCAATACAGAGACCACACCTATAAGGCTTTGATCCGTGAGGCTTGGTGAAAGGAGTCAATCCTAATTCTGAGCTCTGGATTTAAACATCATTTGTGGGGGTTTCCTGATGAGGCAAGAGAAAAGTAATTGAAAGAAATAAAGAGAGAGAAGGAAAAGAATGTTGAGACATAAGGACATTGAGTGAGGTTGACACAACAAAAAAATGTGTCACATATGTGTAATGGCTCCTCTCTACTAGAGATTGATTCTAGCATTGCAGTGGAGGAGAGAGTGTATGTATTGGGTTTAGGAAACATAGCTAGGGCTAGGTGTCTTCCTAAAATGGCACAAATAACAAAAACATGTTAATGTTATATTAAGAGTATAGGATAGTGGGTCTGTGTCAGCAGGTTGGTTCCTCCCCCTTTCTGGTCACTTGGAGTTGAGGGACTGGAGTTGGCATGGCACAGGTAGGATTTGAATTGATTCTGAGTTCAGGGGAGTGGCAAACGACCAAGACAGCACTCTTAGGAATTGAAAGGGTTTCATCCGCAAGTGTTTGTGTGATGCAGTGGTGACCTGAGGCATCATGTGTTGAGTTAGCATCTAACTCTGGTGTTCAGGTACAGTCTTTTGTGTCTTTGAAGTTATGGTGCTTACAGTTCTCTGTAAGTGAGGTGAGGAGAGGTTATTTCATGAGGTCGTTGCTTGTCAGGCAGAATCAGGTTTTCCTTTCCTTTCCCACTTCCGATCCTCTTCCCTTCGTCGGAAGAACTCTTTCAGGATGATTTTCATCAGTTCTTAAGGGTCAAAACATGGTGATGTTTTCCCTTCTGGGGATTCAGGTCGAGCTTGATCAGTGTGGAATCTTTGTGAGTTCTTTCGCTGACCTCTTGGGCTGGTTGCGGGAAGGTGGTGGTGTTTTGCCTTGGAGGTATCACTGGATTCCCATGAGCTTGTCCCCCTTTGGTTTGCAAATGAGGTGGACCTGTTCCACGATCTCTCCCGGTGACGTTCAGGTGAGTGTTGTTGTCTAGGTGGTCCATCCCAGCGGCTGTTCCACTGATTAGGTCTTGTATTAGCATGACAGTCTTGTCTGTTGGAGGACGGCACATTCCACTCACTGGGAGGTAGTTCAACATTGTCTGGGCCTTGGGCACCTTCAAGGGCCAGATCTTGACTTTGAGTGTTAGTCATAAACAGCAGGGATTTTGGCACTCTTCTCTGAAGACATCTTTTGTTTGACGTAGGCTTTCTGTGCCAAATCTCGTAATTCCTGAGTTTTCATGGTGTGGGGGCATGCAAGAACCCCAAGATGGTGGCTTACCCCAGCATGGAGGTTTCTCAGGAAGAGAATTTTGAAGTTGAGGTCCTTTTCCATCTCAGGTTCATTGCGGGTGCCGAAGTAGGCTCGTCTGAGTCTGCTGTAGTAAGCGTGAGAAGACTCATGGCGACCTTGTTTTGTCTCCAGGGCAGCTACAAGTCCTTGTTCAGACTCTGGGTCATCAAACTCTCTGATGAGGGCTTCTCGGAGCAGAAGGTAGTCAGTCTTTGTGTGAGCAGGCTGACGATCAAGGAAGCTGCGCACTTCAGGGCTGGAGGTTGCTCGGAGCAAATAAAGTCTATCTTTGTCAGTGACATTGGGTCTCATTTCTAGATGAAATTCAATGTCTTGAAGGCATGAACATCTTGGCTACCTGGCAAATTCGGCATGAACTTGCCCAGGTTCTTGACTAGCTTGTCAAGGTCTCTGAGGTCCAGGCCACATGGTGACACGAGGCTGGCAGGAGCAGAAGGAGCTGGTGAGGGTTTTAGCAGTGACCCCTCAGCTTTTTCATTTTGTGTCAGTTCAAATGCATGCTTGAGTTCATTTTTAATGCTGTTGGACTCTTCTTTGATGTAGTCCAGCTGCTGTGTTAGTCGTCTGGTCTCATGTCTTGCTTCAAACAGGTGACTTTCGAGGGCTTTGTTTCTGCTGTTCTTGTCTTTAGAGTCAGCATTTACCTCTTTCAGTAGCTGTTCGACATACTCAAGCTTGTTAGCGACGTCGCCATGGTCGGCTTTGGCTTGTTCCATTTCTTGGGTGGTGGCGGCTAGAGTCTCTTGAAGTTTATCGATCTCCTCTTTGGCAGCTTGGTCAGTCTCATCTGGCTGTTCAGGTTGTTCCTGAGCCTCCACTTCTAGCTGGTTGATGCGGGTCTGCACACGTGTCAGCTGGTACTGGAGCTGGACGGAATGCCTGTCACTCAGCTTGAGAGTGGCGATGAGAATGTGACTCAAAGTACCTGTGATCTTGGCTAGGTCTTTGTTGCTGTAGCTTTTGCTTGGGTCTTGCGTCATAAGGCTGTTTAGGTTCTCATCCAGCTGGTCCTGTGTCAGATGCTGTAGCGTTTCGGTGGCCTTAAGGAGGAGGCTGTCCGTTACAACACTTAGCCATTTTGCTAGGTCCTTCCAGTGGCCAATAGGGTCTTTGGGGCGAGCCATGTTTTGCGGCGGTGAGGGGGAAGACCTAAAACGACACTGACACAGACCTAGGGGGAGAGAGAGAGAAGAGAATAAAAAGAACAAAACAAATGGCAAACAAAAAGTGTCAGGGTGTAATGTCAGGTGTGAGCTACTGCTGAGTGTGGAATAAACAGGTGGGTGTTGTTCTCTATGACTGTGATCTTCTGGGGGGTGTGCGTCTAACTTGTAGTCTCTGTGGGGACAGTCAGTAAATACACACAGTTAAGACAGCTAGACAACAGAGGAAGAGAAGAAGACTGATGAGGAGTAGAGTGACAGTTGACTACTTCCAGGTTCCTAGAGAGAACGTTTCCTTAGCTTTTGTCAAGCATGAAGTAAAAGGATGCTTCTAGGCTGGAAGTTGAAAATGGGGAGCTCTAAACACCAGGACTGCGATTGTTATTTAATTTCCTCTGAGGTCAGAGAAAGTACAATAACAATGACAGTATTGGATTTTTACTCATTAGGATCGACACCATACACCAAGTAGACCACTTTTGGATGCAAATCTAAAATCAAATTTGAAAACGCCTGTCTTCTGGTTGACCCGTTTCGTCCTTGGTTGGGTAGCGTCCTATGGCGAGAAAGGGTAGAGAGAGTCAGATCATTTTAACATGAAATGTTTGAGTTTTGCAACATCTGTTAAACATTTCTAACGTTCTCTGCTTTCATGATTCACACAGGTACAATTCCAAAATGGCGACAGTAGTCAACTCGGAAGAAGACAGTTAAGAGAAAAGATTAAAAAAATGGAGCAAGTTTTCAAATTGCAAGGTTGACAAAGTGGGTGGCGCTGTTGAGTCAATACATCAAAGGGGTTGGTTGTGTTATCAGGATAACTAATTAGCCTAAGTAGAGAGGAAAATCCAAATTTTCCTGCGGGGTTTGGCTAATTGGAGGCTACTGATCTGGTATGCTAGGTTTAATGATTGTAAGATTTATGAAAATATGCCTGACTTAAGAGAGAGAGAGAGACACAAGACTGAAAAGCACCACACCCA
Source organism: Danio albolineatus (assembly GCA_903798035.1). NCBI lineage: Eukaryota > Metazoa > Chordata > Actinopteri > Cypriniformes > Danionidae > Danio > Danio albolineatus. The sequence continues at coordinate 6,684 of CAIGQQ010025642.1, read as the reverse complement.
GCTGAGAAAGGACAATGGGACCAATGTTTCACCCAAATTCTTCACACCCTTCTCTTCCCTTCATTTACATGTGAAACATCTCACCCTCTTTTCACTGAACTCACACGAAATGGTCATCTCAAAGTATGAACTGTTCTATATCCATGCAAGTGACTATATCTATCATGTTTGATATCATTTGAAATGTCTCAGTGCGACTGGTACAATGGTCTCATTCCCTCAGAAATAGCCATAACCAAATAATAAATTGATGACTTCAGGTATCTTTTACATCACTGCTAAGGGTGTGACCAGGGGTTCAGGAACCCTCACTGAATGTAAATGCCCTTTGTTGTTCAACACACACCCCTTCTATCTACTACTTAAGGAATAGTTTTCCAGTTGGTCAGCACGCTTCTGCATTCTGAGTGGCCCATGGTGCTGAGTTTCTTAGAAACTCCGCACTATGTAGAATTTGAAAGTCAGGTATGCATCTTCTGATCTTGGATGTTATCTTTGAGAATTTGATGTTTTGTATTGATGGTTTATGAATTGACTGAATGAATTGGCATAATACACATTTAGCTGACTAATAAATTGTTATATTTGAACTTATTCTTGTTACTCTGAAATTATTTACTCAGATAAGTTAAGAATGTGCTAGACTTCATGATAGACTAAAACATAACACATGTTAGATGGAGATCCTAGAAATTCCAACTTATCGTCTGACTTTAATTATGTTATTTGTTGCAAATCACTATGGTGAGTCAGAGTAATTTCACTAAGATGAAATGTAATAGAGTTAGAATAATTTCATTAAAGAATAACTACAAAGTTTTCTTTAAAAGGTACTAACGAACTATTAAGTCTTAGATGGTACCGATTTTTACCTCTGGTTAAATATTTTAACAATTGAGTTGTACGTGATTATTTTAATCATGGAAAATTAGGGCTATAGGCTACTGATTTAACCCCTGATTATCGTTTGAGTTTTAACTAAGTGTACATAGATGATTGCAGGAATCAAATGATTACTATTTAAATAATGACATCGTCTGTCTGTCTATTAAATAGTATTAATCACCAACCGCTAATTATTAATCAGGCTAGTGAATCTATGATGCATTACTGCCGGCGTAAAGTAGCATAGATTCACAACAAATGAGTAAATAAGAGTGTAATATTTATGAAAATATGCCTGATTTAAGAGAGAGAGAGAGAGAGACACAACACTGAAAAGCACCACACCAAGCTGAGAAAGGACAATGGGCCTACGTTTCACCCAAATTCTTCACACCCGTCTCTTCCCTTCATTTACATGTGAAACATCTCACCCTCTCTTCACTGAACTCACACAAAATGATCATCTCAAAGTATGAACTGTTCTATATCCATGCAAGTGACTATGTCTATCATGTTTGACATCATTTGAAATGTCCCAGTGCGACTGGTACAATGGTCTCATTCCCTCAGAAATAGCCATAACCAAATATTAAATGGATGACTTCAGGTATCTTTTACACCACTGCTAAGGGTGTGACCGGGGGGTTCAGGAACCCTCACTAAATGTAAATGCCCTTTGTTATTCAACACCCCCCCCTTCTATCTACTACTTAAGGAACAGTTTTCCAGCTGGTCGGGGCGCTTCTGCATTCTGAGTGGCCCATGGTGCTGATTTTCTTAGAAACTCCGCACTATGTAGAATTTGAAAGTCAGGTATGCATCTTCTGATCTTGGAATTATCGTTGAGAATTTGATATTTTGTACTGATCGTTTATGAATTGACTGAATGAATTGGCATAATATACTTTTACCTGACTAATAAATTGTCATATTTGAACTTATTCTTGTTACTCTGAAATTATTTACTCAGATAAGTTAAGAATATGCTAGACTTCATGATAGACTAAAACATAACACATGTTAGATGGAGATCCTAGAAATTCCAACTTATCGTCTGACTTTATATATGTTATTCGTTGCAAATCACTATGGTGAGTCAGAGTAATTTCACTAAGATGAAATGTAATAGAGTTAGAATAATTTCATTAAAGAATAACTACAAAGTTTTCTTTAAAAGGTACTAACGAACTATTAAGTCTTAGATAGTACTGATTTGTACCTCTGGTTAAATATTTCAATCATAATTAAGTTGTACATGATTATTTTAATCATGGAAAATTAGGGCTATAGGCTACTGATTTAACCCCTGATTATCGTTTGAGTTTTAACTAAGTGTACGTAGATGATTGCAGGAATCAAATGATTACTATTTAAATAATGACATCGTCTGTCTGTCTATTAAATAGTATTAATCACCTACTGCTAATTATTAATCAGGCTAGTGAATCTATGATGCATTACTGCTGGCGTAAAGTAGCATAGATTCACAACAAATGAGTAAATAAGAGTAAAAAGTACTAATGGAGCTAGAGTAGTTACATTAAAGAGTGGCTATAAAGTTCTTTGAATGGTATTGGTGAACTAACTGCTGGTTATTGTTTTCGCTAGATTAATTGAATCAAAGAACAGGTACAAAAATCCTCTTTAACTGGTACTGGTGAACTAACCGCTGATGAATTTTTCAATCATAATTAAGTTCTGGTCTAACCCCTGGTTATTGTTTGAGAATTAATTAAGTTGTACATGGGAAAAATTCGGTAAGAGTTATAAGATTATTCAAATATATACCAAAATGTCTCATAAACTACTAAATTAATGAAGTAATGTTAAACTATAAAATGGAGTCAGATAAAACGAGAACAAATGTATTAACATTCTAAACCATCTTATATCAAAATTGGAGTCAGATATGAGTTAAACTTGAAGTAAATCAACATTGTGCCCTGGAAAGATAGAACATGCAAATAAGCCTTTTTCCAGCAGTAGACACCGCCGTTGGACTATTTGGCTGAAACTTACAATGATGACTTTGGTTCAGTTCTAGCCACTCACAGGCTACACTGTCCGAATGCATCAACCAAACACCAGGGGTAGCACTGTCCTGTGAGGTAATTTAATACCTGAAAGATAAAAAAAAAACTTGATTGCAAATTAATTTAAAACTAATTTAAATCAGTGATGACATTAAGTGATTAAGAAATCAGATTTTATCAATAACCCTGATTAAGAGCTGCTATGATTAAATCAGTCAATAAGTGTTATAGAAAAGTGAAACCAAACATCAATTAACTATTAATGAAATTAAAATTTCCAAATAGTAATAAGGCTTGGTAGAGACTAACACTCAGTGAGGTTGTCATTAAAGTCATAAACACAATTATGATTTAATTAATCAGCAAGCATTCCTGTAAACCTGTTATGAGAATAAATCAATTTCTAAATCAATGATGATAGGGAACGTGTAGTATTCCTGATGTCATTAAATTTGATCAAAAGTGTTGATTTAAAATTAATCAATAACTGTTATTAAAATAGGGCAGCCAATCATCAATGAACTATTAAATGAAATAAAAAAATTCAAAATAGTGATTGTGTTGGTAAAGTCCCAGGAACAATAAATGTTATGATTAAATTAATCATTAAACACTTTGCTTATTAATCAACTTCAAATATCAAGTTATAGGAAATGGTTGTTCCTATAATGTTAATAAGTTTCAGAAGAGAAAAGCATTAAATCAGTAATTAAGCATTAAGCATTAATTTGATTGAGCAATCAAAGCATTAAATTATAGTATTGAGAACAAACTATAATTCATTGCTAATAAACCAACAACTTATGAGCATTTGTATTGATCAAACAGGCCAGGTTAAGCAGGAAAAACATTTGACAAATGTGATTAAACCAGCGATGAGATCGCGTACACTAGGGTTAATTAAATCTGCATTAGTCAAAGCATGTTCCAAGAAAGGGGAGAAACTGAGAAATAAGGCAAATAGCCTATAAAGAGTGAGAATCGAGATTAAAACTCTCGCTAGCGTGAGTTAGGTTGTCACTTCAACTTAACACTTCATTCAAGACCACAATGAGCGCGCTACTGCACTAGCCTTAATGCTATGGCCAAACCACACACTTCAATGCAACAGTGTTGCTTCAGTTAGCTTAGCCTTGTGCTAATATCTACAGCCGATTCACGTGCGAAGGACTGCGCCTGCGCACTTTAGAGTTACTTTGGTAAAGTCTCCCAGGACTTCCGGATAGGCTGTTGCTATGACAATGTACACAGAATGAACCAATATGCAATTTTGCACACAAGCTTATGCATCACGTGAAACGCATTTCACACTGCTCAACAGAATATAGCACTATTAAGATCTCGGCGGATCCCAGCGCTCCCTGTCAAGACTATTCAGACAGTTAAAGACACGCGTGGATTTCACCACAGAAGTTACTTGATCAAGATAACTTCTCCCGTAACAGAAAATACGCTCAGCCGCTCTCTTGAGCGCAGCACTCTGAGTTCACTAGCTCTGGCGTTAGTGAATTAAAACGGCAAAAAGACAGTCAGCTACTCTGTGCTTAATTTGACCAGGGAGAAATGCACAGTTAGTCTTTAAAACTGGGACACGCACATTTAAATCAACTGTGAAGGCCTTATAGAAGAAAAAATAAGGAACACGCTTATTGTTTCTCAATCCGTGAACTAACAGCGACTTATATAGCTTTTGTCTTGTGGACAATTAACTATTTCCTGCAGTTCGCTTTCTCAGAAGCGCTCGAGTTGCGCATTCGTGCGTTTAGGTTTAAACACACTGGTACCACAATGAATCATACAGTAACACAATAACTTTGTTTCTCTGTCTCTGATCTATTCTTCCGGACAAAATAGAAAAGATAAACAATGTTTTTGTGCTTAAAAGTCAGATCGTGCTGTGCCCAAAAATTCTCCACCAATATATGTAGGGGTCCAAGCTACATTAAATAGACCGATAACCCAGCTAACAAATTTAGGTTGTGAGAACGTTCTCATAACGTTATCTGTAACGTTCTGAGAATGTTGAAATGTCCAGTTTGCTTAATGTTGCTAGAACGTTTTTTTTAAGGTTAGCATGACGTCCTTATAACGTTTTCAAAACCTTAATTTCCACCAAAATATAACGTTCTAAGAACATTTATATGTAACGTTCCAAGAACGTTGAAATGTCCAGTTTGCTTAATGTTGCTAGAACGTTTTTTATAGTTAGCATAACGTCCTTACAACGTTTTCAAAACCTAAATTTCCAGGAAAATATAACGTTCTAAGAACATTTATATGTAACATTCCAAGAACGTTGAAATGTCCAGTTTGCTTAATGTTGCTAGAACGTTTTTTTATGGTTAGCATAACATCCTTAAAACGTTTTCAAAACCTAAATTTCCACCAAAATATAACGTTCTAAGAACATTTATATGTAACGTTCCAAAAACGTTGAAATGTCCAGTTTGCTTAATGTTACTAAAACTTTTTTTTGGTTAGCATAACGTCCTTAAAACGTTTTCAAAACCAAAATTTCCACCAAAATATAATGTTCTAAGAACGTTTATTTGTAACGTTCCAAGAACGTTGAAATGTCCAGTTTTCTTAATGTTGCTAGAACGTTTTTTATGGTTAGCATAACGTCCTTACAACGTTTTCAAAACCTAAATTTCCACCAAAATATAATGTTCTAAGAACATTTATTTGTAACATTCCAAGAATGTTGAAATGTCCAGTTTGCTTAATGTTGCTAGAACGTTTTTTTATGGTTAGCATAACGTCCTTACAACGTTTTCAAAACCTAAATTTATACCAAGATATAATGTTCTAAGAACGTTTATTTGTAACGTTCCTAGAATGTTGAAATGTCCAGTTTGCTTGACGTTGCTAGAACATTTTTTATGGTTTGCATAACGTTCTTACAACGTTCTCAAAACCTAAAATTCCACCAAAATATAATGTTCTAATAACGTTTATTTGTAGCGTTCCAAGAACGTTGAAATGTCCAGTTTGCTTAATGTTGCTAGAACATTTCTTTATGGTTAGCATAACATTCTTACAACGTTCTTAAAACCTACATATCCACCAAAATATAATGTTCTAATAACGTATATTTGGAACGTTCCAAGAACATTGAAATGTCCAGTTTGCTTGACGTTGCTAAAAAGTTTTTTTATGGTTTGCATAACATTCTTACAACGTTCTCAAAACCTAAATTTCCACCAAAATATAACTTTCTAAGAATGTTTTTTTTATGTTCTAAGAACGTTGAAATGTCCAGTTTGCTTAACGTTGCTAGAACGTTTTTGTGGTTAGCATAACATTCTTACAACGTTCTAAAATGCAACATTTTAGTTCAAATATATAATTCTTAGAACGTTTTTTTGTAACATTCCAAGAACATTAAAATGGCCACATTCTTTAAAGTTAATTTAAGGTCAGGATTTTTTTTTCTAAGATTCTCTGAACTCTTCAACCATTCTGATAACATGTAACAATAGTGTAAATTACAAAATTATATAAACTCTAACCTAACCCATAAGAATTATTAATGTTGTTTCTTACTTTTGTTATTTTGTGGCATCTTGTACAAAATCCTTGAGCTATCCTTTTAAAATCTGGCATTTAAATTAAACATTAAGGTCACATTTTTGCAGAAATGGATAGTTCTGTATTTAAACATAATTATATTCACTTTAATTCCATATTTTAAAATATTTATTACATTTATGATTTACATTACATTAGCACTTTAATTTTCATTTCAATTAATGTAAATTACAAT
>CAIGQQ010025640.1:0-14330 GCA_903798035.1 Danio albolineatus | reverse complement strand
GCCACAACGAGGCCACATTTGGGCCAAGTCTGTTTGCTATGTGGGTGTGCAGGAAAGTTGAGTGTATGTCAGCTGATCCATGAGTGTACGTGTGTGTGTGTGTGTGTGGCCAAAGGGTCTATTTTGGACAAGCACCTGTTAATGACATTAAGAGCGTGGGAGTTACAGTTGCAAAGAGAGAGAGTGGACCGTTTATAAGGCGACAAAAAGCAGCTGATAGAGCAGCTTAGGATGGTATAGATGGCGTTAAAGAGGGTGAAGAGAGAAAAACACTCATTCACATACAGATTTCTGTGTGAAACTAAAAATTTACAATGTTTTTTTTTTTTTTTTTTGGCTAGTGCACGTTGTTATCCTTTAGATCAGGCGTGCCCAAACTTTTTCTTATAAAGTGCCAAAAGCCAAAGTTGATTGAGGTCTGTGGGCCAAAGTAAAACATACAGTACCAAACCGTATTACATTAAAATTGTCATAGGCAATTTATTTGCTAGTATTTAAAAATAACAAGAAAGCGTTGCTTTAAACAGTATCATTTTTTGACATTTTATAAGAACTTATTATAGTAAAAACATACAGTAAACAATGGCATTTATAACACAATGGAGTTCAAGGCTGAATACACTAGTCAAGCTGCTCCTGCCTTTGCCCTGATTTGCTCACGAATGTCTTGTGCATTGTCATCTATCTGTCAGAATTTACATTTGAAAAGTCTGATTCCTTTGCAACATTTAATTGAAACTATAATTTTTTGTAGCTCCTTAATTAAACGAAGAAACTAAAGATTATGTAAATTTGAAATTATGGATCTCTGTCAAAGGCATTTGCCCCAACCAACTCCCCATTATTCTCCCTCTCTTTCCAGATGGGATGGTGGGCCAAAGCAAAGGTATACATGGGCTAACTTTGGCCCGCGGGCCCTACTTTGGGCACCTCTGCTTTAGATAAATAATTGCACCGTACACCTTAATCCACTGAAAAAAACAATTGTTTTGGTAATCTTCTATCAAAATCTTACCATTTGCTTCTGCATTTGGAGTGGTGGCCCTCTGCTAATGTCAGTTTGTTGGCTTCAGCCACAACACCCCTCTTACCGTTAGTTTGCTACAAGACAATGATGTGCTAAAAGAAAGCCCCGGCCCCTACTCAATATTTCATTTCAGTTGGAAGAACATGAAAAAACGGAAAAAGTCTCAGCAACTTCCTGTTCGTGAGGACTTTAAAATGGTTAAAAACCTATGAATATATCTTATATTGTGGCATAATTGCATATAGGCTCACACGGAATTTGCGCCTATTACCGAGTCTATTTATTTACTTGTGTAAACGTGTTTCAATAAATATGTTAATTTTTAAATTAATTTTAGTAAAATTCTTGAGTAGTTAATATTAGTATGAAAGTGTTCATTATGATTTGTTTACAATATGGTCTGTCTTTTAATAGATATATTATGTAAGAGACTTGCTTTGTTTACCAAGTAAGTGGATCTAATTGGACTTGCATTGTAAATATTAAATAAAAGTTATATATATATATATATATATATATATATATATATATACATAATATAAGGCTCAAAATGGTTAAATCCACAGATTTATTACAAAATTCTGTGCAGAAATAGCAAAAAATGCCTGCAGATTCTGTCTGGCCCTACATATTACTATTACTTATTATGAATCTGATGTTGAGAAGTTAGCAAAAATTGACAATAAAAAGCAAAGTTTGTTGTGAATATATGAAAGCTTTGCAGAGGTGCAGCCTCAGATAAAGTTTGGCAACAAGTCATCACATTCATCATTGTGGATACTGTTTAAAAACACTGTTCTGTTCATCAACTTGAAGTCTACTTTTTTTGCAGGTATGGTCTGGAGACGATCTGATTCAACTTTGGTGAAAGTCTAACTAGTGGCCAAAACTGCAGACAGATTCACGCATAATAGCAAAATGGACGCTTTTAACGGTCATCAGCATCTTAAATCCTTGATTTAAGTTTTTAAATACTTAAGATTTTTTTTTTATTGTATGACCATTTATAAGTGTGTTGTGACGACCCCAGTATTCCAGTTCGGATGTGGCAGATCCTGATTGGGTGCCTGCTGGCTAACCAATTGGTTTTAAAGCTTATATAAAGAGTATTGGGCTAGCTTCTGGAGGACGGTGTGGCTACTTGGACGTCCTCATGTCGATACCAATTCTCTTTTCCTTTTGTAACCTTATGGTTTCGGTTTGTATTATTTTACTATGTTGTTAAAGTTAGTTGTTTTATTCATCCCTAGACGTTTAATTGTTCCTGGCATTTCTGGGTGAAGTTTGCATGTTCTCCCCGTGGTTGCGTGGGTTTCCTCTGGGTGCTCCGGTTTCCCCAAGTTCAAAGACAACTTGATTTGTTGTTCTATTAGTTTTATGTATAATAAATAAGTTGCATATATATCCTTTTGCTGTTTGAGCTCTTTTATGTTGCGACTCAAACGAGCGGGTCGTAACAGTGTATTATATCATGTTTTACCGCTAATGTGAGGTGTTTCTAATGCAGCGTCTAGGACACCACAGTAAATTGGATATTGTTTTCTCTTCAGTCTACCGTTCTCAGTCCCACATTTTTCTTTCCTTCTTCTGAAAGTCTTAATAACACCATCATAGTTTTTTTTTCTCATTTCAGTAGAGAATTGTAAAAAAATAATGTGTTGTACTTTTGCTCTCCCTATAAGTCCCACTGCTGAGAAAGCCAAAAATGTGAAAAGGGTCCATTAGCATTGATGTTTTTGGCATTGTACAAGGAAGACATTCAGGAGCCTGGTTAAATCTGATTACATTATTCATAAATCTTTGTTTACATTTTAGACTCTTAATCAGTGTGTTGTCTTAATTGCATTAAATCAGATTATTGGTGTCCAAGTAAATGTACTCAGTGAGTCCACCAAAAATGGCCAGCAGTCACCAGATCACGATCGATCAAATCGTCGCTTAAACATTTTGTGGCAGGGTACATAATACAGTAGTATTAAAACGACTGTAACAGATTACGCGAGCTCTGTGTCTGAATAATTTTATCCTGGCCTCTTAAAAAGCATTGGTCAAAATGTTTAAAAATACTTTTAGATTATCTTTTTTCACAAAAAATAAAATAAAATAAATAAATAAAATTGTGAGTAAGGTCTTCGATTAGCAAACCATGTGTCCCAACCAGTTCTTACAATCATTTTCTATGTACAATAATAATTACATAAGAGTTTAGTAACAAAATGCAGATAATTATATTCTGATGAAATTATTCACCTTATAAACTCATGTCTCCTGAGTTGTTGAAGCAACACAATTAACACATTTTTGTGAATATTTTTTCCTGTTTTTAATTTTAATTAAAAAAAAAAACACCACACACACACACACACACAAACATACACGTCAACCCCCCACTTTCCAAACAATGACCCCCCCCAGAGTCTAAAAACAGACTTGCCCATAGCGCATAAAACTCAGACACCATATCAGAGCTACTCTACATGGAGGTGAGCAGTGTTTGATAGCGCTATCTGCTGGCAGAATACAGATGCAGCGTAGCAAATTCAGTTCAAACACATTTTGAGTTTATTTCACCAGACTGTTTCTCTGGTCCTCATACATAAACGCACCGTATTAAATCAAATCAGCTTAATACAGTTTTAAAAAACAGCAGTGGACAGTTAGATACAGAAAGTATAAAAAAAGAAAAAAAAACAAAGGAAAAAAAGAGACAAGTTTCTTTTTCACGATGTATAAATTTTGTTAGATGGGGCCAGGAAAATAGGGTTCACAAGAAACAGTACAACTATTATAAAAGGAAGGAGAGATAGCAGGAAAAAAAAAACACAGGAGGAGGTGAAGACAGAAAACAGTATAGACGTAATCGGTAATAATCATCTTCTATAAGATAGATACCTGTAGCTTTTACCTCATACATGTACGGTGTTGACAGACGACTCAGAAACTTCTCTGCCTTTATAACCTCTACACAGGAAACCTCATTTCACAGCCTAAATAAACAACCATATTCAAATAACACAGGACTTCTCTTCTCAAATACCTCTCTTCTCACCTTTTTGTTTTAGTGTAACATTCATTTTGGTTGTCTCTTTTTGTCTTTCCTCGCTCGCTGCTTTACATCCTCCTTTCAGTCTACCTGACCAGTTTGGCTCAAAGTGTGTGAGCTGTGCAGATAACAGAACAGGTATTTAACATTGAAGAAAAAATAAATATACTCTGGGCCAAAATTAAGCGGTAAATTGTCTAACTGTTTGATTTTTTCTTTTTTTGGTAGACAATTACATGGTATGGTCTATTTTTCCATCTTAAAGATTTGCACATACTTCCAAAACAAAACAAGAAAAAAAAGACTGATTTGCTACATTCTGACCAATCACAACAAGTCTTGTTTGAAGTCTGCAAGATCAAATAAAAAAAAAAGCTCACACATTCTTTGACCTCATAAATCTACGAAATAAGAGGTTTCCAAACACATAGAAGTCACACCATCTGTGTCTCTCTCCAAGTCTCTTGCTCTTGAATCTGTCCGATCTCTACCAGAAGTCGCGGCGGTGATAGGCATCAGGGTCGCAGTATTTAGTCACCACAACTCTGTTGGCGAATTTCCTTCCGGTCAAGCCTTGCATTGCCTTTTGGGAGTCAAATACTGACATAAACTCCACAAAGATCTAAGAAAAAAAAAAGAAAATCACAAACACCCATTTAATTTAAAGTAAAATGTGAAATTTATATGTGTAATATACAAGGTTCATACTTTTAATTTCTATTAATTTCAAACTATTTCCAGACTTCCCTACATATTGTTTTTACCATAACTAACTTCTCAGTGTTTTTTTTACATTCGTTTGTCAGAATAGGTCTGACATGCACTGCCATAGAATACAGTCACTAATCTAAATAACTGCGAGCTGCCTTGATCTTTTGGCTATTTCTAGTTCATTCATTTGAAGTCCAAGAAACTAAATTTTAGGAATTGTAAATACAAAACGTTTGTTTATAACATAAATATACACTATATATATTTTTTTAAATATAATTATAAATGCAATAGCATGCACCTAATTATTATTTGATGAAGCTCATCTGCTTTGTGGACTTTCAGCTAAACATTAGCTAAGCCATTTCAGGGCTGGAATGAATAGTCCAGCAAATCCAGTGTAAACATTTGGCAGCCTGCTCCTCCTCAAAACACCAATTTTTGTACTAATATATATATATATATATAAAAATATAAATATATGTTTATAAATAGCCCGTATGTTCAGTGCAGTTTGTATTTATGATTAATTTATGTAGACTGGTGTCCTGCTAGACGAAACTTTTTTTCCTCTGTATGTCTACATAGGTAGCGGAATGACAATAAAGCTTAACTTGATTTAAAAAGATTAGAAAAAACACCCTAACATGTGTTTCTAAAAAAGAAGGAATGGTAAACTTAACGGATCCTCCTAATTCTCATAATGCGCTCTTTATTTATTTTTGTTCAAAATGTGAACAGAAAGCAACGTGTAGCTGTGGAGTTTTTTTGCTACTGTTATTTTTGTATAGATGTACAGTATATTCAAACCTTTCCAGTGCCAGGAATATCCAGTCCGTCGACAGGCCGTGGAATCTCGATGCTCTTGACTTGGCCATATTTGGAGCACTCTTCTCTGACGTCTTCCACAATCTCCTCGTACTCTTCATCATCCAGCAGCTCTTCTGGGGCCACCATGTTCATCAGACACAACACCTCTGTGGGAATGCCGCCCATCTGGTTCACGGAGCTGTTCATGAGGCCCGGAACCTGAAGTGTAACTGGAGTCTGGTTTATACCCGTCTTCAGAGAAAGGAAAGACAAAAAAGCCAATGAGAAAATGGAGTCTACACATGAAGATACCAGATTCTTGATTAACACATTCACACTTTCTCTTACCAGTGTGGTGTTCTTGGAACCGACGCTTGCCCTCTGGACCAAGAGTTTCTTGTCACCAAGCTGCATCCCATTTAGCCCTGCAATGGCCTGTGAGAGTAATCAGTGGACAGAGGTTAGCATAAGTGATGCTAACACCTCATCCTCTACAGACACAGCCCATTTTAAATGTCTCAAGTAAGTAAACGTAATGCAATTAAAAAGACGGTTCACTTAATTCTGTCATCATTTACTCACCCATTACTTGTTCCAAACCAGATGGAGCTTTTTTTGTTCAGTTGAACACAAAACAAGATATTCTGAAGAACGTTGGAAACCATACGCCACTGATAATAGCCATAAACCACTCAAGCAGGTTTGGAATGAAAGTGAAGGGTGACAAAATAACGATAGAATTTAAATTGTTGCATGAACTATCCGTTCAGGTCACAACACATGAAAAGAACAAATTAGTATTGGACTGTGTTGTATGTTATATGAAAAGAATAACTGCATTTATGCTTTGTATTTTCGTCACCTGGTCGCTGATATTGACGTCAACATATTCACAGAAGGCATAGCCCTTAGACAGGCCTGTAGCGCTGTCTTTCACCAAATTGAAAGCCTTCAGAGGGCCAAACGATGTCAGCAATTCTTTAACCTATGGACAATAAAATAATGCACTTATATAGATTATTTTGCATTGATAAACATTCATTTACTGCACATACATGCTTTAAATTTAACTATTTTTTAAAGTCTTGTTATCAGTAATATTTTAAAGATGAACCTAAACAATTTATATAAAACACATACACATTAACAATAATAATTCTACAATAAGTCTAATTTCTTCCATCGCTATATGCAAAGCAGAATGTGATTCAAAATAAAGCAACACTAACCTGGTCATCATTGAGGTAGTTTGGCAGACCCCCAATGAAGAGTTTATGGGCTGAATCAGGTACCACCGTGGACACAACGCCTACAGGGAGAGAACCTGAGTGTGATCAATAATGATCCACAGTAAATAACCCACCAGAAAAAAAGGTGAACAAAAGCATGAATGAAAATCAGAAATATAAATATGAATGTAAAATATTGATGTTTAATAAGTTAAATACATGCCTGGGACGTAGACACTTGGATTCTCGCTCATGCCTGGCAGAGGCTGGTAGTCGTGTGGTCGGCGAATCTTTAAACTCTGTCCCTGGAAAATGATGCCATCAAATGCCATGGCCTGTGTCGTCTCATCCACAGAGCGGAACTGCAGAAACAAAAAAATTATATATCAATAATAGCCTTTATCTTACACTCTCAAAACATTTATTTGAGGATTTAAAAACTCTGCTCTGGATATCAGATCAAAGTCCAACCTCCAGGAAGGCAAAATTCTTGTCCTGGTTGATCTGGACAGCAAGAACAGGGTTGCCTGGGGCCTGAGTCAGGCCTCCCAAACGCATCTGAGCATTGAAGAAGTCCATCATAGACTCCTATTTGAAACAACAAAAAAATTTAAAATCATATGAACAATGTTGTTGTTATTATTATACTGCAGTAACAACGGTTAGTCTCTGGTTTATGAATAACTATCAAAGTGATCATTATGCTATGAATACCATGTAGAAATATTAATTGTATTTGTCATATTTTTGGAATTATCATTGATAATGTTGGCAAAGCTAATCACACCATTTACTAAATCAAAATACTAATAGATGTGAAGCACAATAATGAACTTCACCTCTGTAATTCCAAATGGGATGTTGCCCACATACAGCCGTCGGGCTTGTCGAGTCATCTGACTTCCCACGACAGGAACAGGTGTTGGGGTCACAGCCAGACCCTCAGGGGTCATTGTGGGCAGCAGAGCAGTGGCTGGTATCTGACCAGCAGCTGGCCAAAGAAAGAAAGGTTTATAAAAGTATATATATATATTGATTAGAAATGTAAATATGGTGAAAAATTAAGAACGTCTTTTGATCATTTAATGTATCTTGCCACATTAACGTGAATAAAATAGATAAATCTGCAAATTTATGAATAGTAGTGTAACTTTAAAACCTACTGTCACAAATTAAAATCACATATTTAGTCAGTATACATTGTCTTTTAATGCAATCTAAAAGCCTTTGGACTACTTCTAAAAAAGTTTTAAATGTGGACAATAACCACTTGTTATAGGACTGACAAAAATATATGTATGTAAATATATTACAAATAAATGTTTTGCATTCCTATTTGCTAAAAAAAATTAAGAAATGCTCAGTGTTATTAATGATTGCAGAAAAGGATAAAAAAAAATGTTCAAGACTGATAAGGGCAGCCAGAATCTTGCCCCATAGATGCTGCATTAAAAAACATCTTACGGTAGTCATTTTTAATGTGTGTGTAATTTGATGCAAAAATTATATAATACAAAGTACAGCTTTATAAATTTACATACGTTTTTAAAAACCTAAATATTACAAGCATTACTTTAAGATTTAGGCTGAAAGGGTTAATTGGTGAAAAATGGAAAGAAGAAATGAAAAAGGATAAAGGATCTTACCCTGCATGGCTTTGTACTGCATGGGTGTGATGTGTTCAAATCCAGGAGGAGGAACATCCCAATATTTCTTCACTTTAATCTTCTTCTTCTCACGGTGTGGAGAACGACTGCACAGAAAGAAAAGGAGACCATCAATGGTGATATTAAAAAAAACCTATACACTCTCATAAAGCCTTCAGTTAAAGCCTTTGATAGTTTTATTTTCTAAGCCACAGTTCTCTACATACCTGCGTCTGTGTCTGCGGTCTTTGCTGTCTCCATGGCGGTCTCGACTGCCTCTTCTTTCTCTGTCGCGGCTCCTTCTCTTCCTGTCCCGGTCTCTGCTGCGACTTCTTGAGCCACTACGCCGGTGATGCTTGTTCTCCTTGTCTCGGTCCGCTGCACATTTGAGTTGCAAAAAAATTAATAATTAAATAACTCAAAACTGCATTTACTATGAACATATCACATGAGCAATAGGAGGCAGAGATTGTTATGAATGAAAATTTAGACTAGTTTTGAATGGATGAAAATTATTTTATAAGAATTTTTATAAATAAAAAAAAAAATTCAACTTTTTATTTATTTAACTGGTAATAACATCTACTTATTATTTATTAAATCGTAATTATCTGAGATCAAAATTAGGGAAGTAGTACATGTTTTTCATGTCAGTTATTTTTGTCAATAATATATATAAATATAGTAAATTATATGGGCCTCACTGCATGTTTTATGATCCAAATTTTTTAAAATCTGTAACATTTACTCACCCTCATGTCAATCCAAACCTCAATGACTTTCTTTCTTCTGTGGAACACAAGAGAAGATATTTTGAAAAATATCCTTGTCTTTTTTTTCTTCTCCTATACAGAGCAAATCAATGGATACACAAACTAAAAATATTTGACTGTGTTCCACAAAATTAAAGTCATTCAGGTTTGGTCAACATCGGTAATTTTATTTTTGGGTTAACCATCCTTTTAACCAACTAGGGCACGACCATTCAAAATATATACAAGAAACAGGTCCAGGGAGCATTTTTTTGCAATCACACTTTGATCTAAACCCTGGTAATATACTAATATTTCTGCAGACATGCATGAATAAAACTCGGTAATTTTGCTAAACCTCATTAAATCGCACACATCCTATGTAATATAGACTTGTAATACACATAACTCGTGTTCGTGTGTGCCATTTGATGCTGCAGATCGTCCTTCGGCTGCAGAAACATCCAGGTTAACAGATCCACCCACTAACAACCACTAAGCTTAACCAGTCCCTCATTCTTAACTTACCCCAGTTACACCTTTATGTCTCACCTTGTTTGTTTTCGGTCAGCTGTCTCTCGAACTCGTCAAAGTCTGACATTTTCCAGCAGCTCCGACGCGCCGACTGAATATGAAACGAGCTAGCTAGCTAACAGCTAGCAACGCAGCTGCTGCGAATGTATTGCAAACAAGAAAATCAAACTCACACCAAACGCGAAGCAACTGCGAAACTACCGTATTTGTAAGAAAAACTGCGATCCTATGAAAACAAAGCGGAGGTTAATGAGAGATGCAGAAGTCGAAATGGGATCTTCCAGAAGCGTCCAGATCATACAAAGGCTAGCATGAGGAAAACGTGCTTTCAAAAAGACCGAAAGTAAGCACACATGCTGCAGATTATGGATAGAAATAAACGAGCGCTCTGCTAGCGTAAGAGCTAATGTGTTCCTCAAAAATACCGAAATACATTAAGTACAGGTTGTATCTTCCACAAAATCTCTGTGAAAGGCCGTGAGAGTGCGCCCACTAAGGTCGTGGCCACTCCCATATACTTCCGGGTCACCTCTATATTAACATATAAGGGATCTCGAATTCCTGCCGTAGATTTCTGGATTGTGTATTGCATATGAAATCGCTATATGTAAATAGAAGTGTTCCGAACAAATTGTTAAATAAAAGGGAGTGGATTACATTGCTCTGTTTTGTATCTGACTGCGCCCCCTAATGGAAGATCTGATGGATTTTGATTCATTGATTCAGCAGTGACTCGATCGAATCTTTTGAATCTACTCCCACAAAAATCTAAATTTGGTGTTACCCAGATATTTACATTATCCTGTGGCTATTCAACATGTTTTCAGATTCAAGCTTTTGTTTTTCTCCAATAGATAAATATTTAAGAATATTTGGTTACACTTTGAGGCGCCGCGATGGCGTAGTGAGTAGTACGTTCGCCTCACAGCAAGCAGGCTGCTGGTTCGAGCCTCGGCTGGGTCAGTTGGCATTTCTGTGTGGAGTTTGCATGTTCTCCCTGTGGTTGCGTGGGTCCCAGACCCCAAGTAGGTATCGCTGCAGCCCGGAGACCTCCAAGTGGGAGGGATTACACCGCAAGTAGGTTAGGTGACCTCCAAGTGGGAGGGACTTAAACCGCAAGTAGGTTGGGTTTAGGTGGTATAGGTGGAGCGGATATTCATAAAACACATCAGGTTACTGTGAGGTTGTGTTTAGGGTTGGGTTTAGGTGTAGACGTTAATAAAACACAACAGGTTACTGTGAGGTTGTGTTTAGGGATGGGTTTTAGGTGTAGACATTAATAAAACACAATATTGGACTCCGTGTCATGCACAATACATTAAATAAATAAAAATTCCAGGTTTTTACAGCCCACTTGGAGCTCGAAAGCCCACCCACTTGGAGCGCAAGTCCCACCCACTTGGAGCTCAAGTCCCACCCACTTGGAGCTGGCTCCGACCTCCTTTTATACCCTTCTCCCAGACCCTGATAACAATGTAAATGTATGGAGTGTATCGTGTGAATATGTATATAATGTATCATGTGTGTATATGTATGCAGTATATATGTATAGGGTGTATCATGTGTGTATATGTATGGAGTGTATATATGTGTAATGTGTGTGTATGCATAGAATGAATATGTATGGAGTGGTTGTATCATGTGTGCATATGTATGGAGTGTTAGGTTCATCAACGTCAAATAGCTCAGTGGTTATGTAACTCACCTCTCATGCCAGAGACCCGGGTTCTATCCCAAACCCTGACAACCATGTATATGTATAGAATGTAAGTGTACATTGTATATGTAGGGAGTGCATTGTGTGTGTGTAGTATATGTATAGAGTGGTTGCATCGTGTGTGCATATGTATGTGTGTTAGAGTGTTAGGTTCCTCAACTTCCAGTAGCTCAGTGGTTAAGTAACTCACCTCTCATGCCAGAGACCTGGGTTCTATACCACACCCTGACAACAGTGTATGGAGCATATCATGTGTGTGTATATGTATAGAATGTTTCGTGTATGTATATGTATGGAGTGTTTCATGTGTCTGTGTATATATATATATGGAGAGAGAGTCTATTTGTATATGTGTATAGAATGTATCTTGTGTGTACATGTATAGAATGTATCATGCGTGTATATGTGTAGAATTTATCATGTGTATATAGAATGTGAGAATATCTCTCAGAGTCACTTGCCGCCGGTACCATTGTCCACTTCTCAGTCTTTTGTTTCCAAAAGTTTATCATGATGGTGGTTACGTAACTCACCTCTCATGCCAGAGTTCTGTCCCAGACCCTGACAACAGTGTATGTGTATAGATTTTGTGATAGGTCAATCAGCTTCCAGTAGCTTAGTGGTTAAGTAACACACTTCTTACGCCAGAGACCCAGGTTCTATCCCAGACCCTGACAACATTGTATATGTATGGAGCGTATCATGTGTGTATATGTATAGAATGTTTCATGTGTGTGTGTGTATATATATATAGCGTACTAAGTATGTATATATATGGAGTGTTTCGTGTGTGTGAGTCTATTTCTATATGTGTGTATAAAATGTATCTTGTGTGTATATCTAAGGAGTGTACCATGTATATGTATCGTGAGTGTATATGTATAGAGTTTATCGTGTGTGTATAGAATGTATCATGAGTGTATATGTATAGAGTTTATCGTGTGTGTGTTATGTATAGGGTGTATATGTTTTAGTAATGTTAGGGGTTAGTATCGTTTGTGTGTGTATGTGTATAAAATGTATCATGAGTGTATTGTGTATGTATACGTAGGGAGTGCATTGTGTATGTGTAGAGTATATAGTGTGTGTGTGTGTATATACAGGTGTGAGGATTATCAAATTCCAGTAGCTCATTGGTTACGTAACCCACCTCTCACGCCAGAGACTCTGGTTCTATCCCAAACCCTGACAACAGTATGTATGTATGGATTGTATCATGTGTGTGTGTATATGTATAGAAAGTATCATGTGTGTATATAGTATATAGTGTGTTAGATTCATCAATTTCCAGTAGCTCAGTGGTTAAGTAACTCATGTCAGAGACTCGGGTTCTATCTCTGACAACACTGTAATATTATGGAGTGAAGTTGTTTTTTTCGCTCTAACCATTAACGTATGCCACCGATCGCTCCTGAGTCGCCTTTGTCCTCTCCCTTCTTACCGGATTTGCTAGAGACTGGGGTGCCGCTGTGTGGGAATCTAAATCAGATTGTTGCTCATGTTACGCTTCATTTAAGGATGAAATGCTGAAGGTCTTCGACAGATCCGCTCTGGGAAGAGAGGCTTCCCGTCAGCTCGCGGCACTTCGACAGGGTGAAAGGTCAGTGGCTGATTTTGCCATACAGTTCCGTACACTGCCGGCGATCAGCGAGTGGAACGAGCCTGCCCTCATTGCCCGTTTTTCTCTCTGTCGTTCTAAAGGAGGAGTTTTTTTTCTCACGAACTCCTCTCCAGTCTGGGCGTCGCTGCTCCAGAGGTCCTCCTGAAGAGAAAATCGCTCCTCAACTCCCTCCAGCTGCTTCGCCCGCCCTCCCACCAGAACCCATGGAGCTGGGAGGTCTGCACATCACTTTTGCGCCGTGCCAACGTCGCCTTATTTACAGATATGCATGTACTGTGGAGCCGCAGGACAGCACTGCCGCTCCCTATACGCAAAGTACAAGGCTGAGTAGAGCCTCAACTCCAGAGGGGGGCACCATCTCGGTTGCTCAAAAAAAATATTAACATTTATTTAATAATGTTACCATAAACGCAGTGTAAATAAAATATATGTTGATAATATGTTGTTAAATACATAAAAAAAATCATTTTATGACGAACGCAAAAACAAACATGTGACGTATTTTTTTCGCGCGCATGCGCGGTGCCGTCCGGTCCGGTCCACTTATCTTTGCAGCTGCTAGCAGCAAGTAATTACAGTTGATGCAAGTTGCATCTCTATCGCCGGTGTTACGGTTTAACTGGTGACCGTGTTAACTGGTGTCCCTTTCCAGATGTAAGCTATTCACTTTTACAGATTGGCAGATTCGTCACTTTTTCACAGTAACAAAACATGCCCATAACAAATAAAGATACTTATTTCTTGGTGTCAGTGTCATTGTAAACATTATTGATTTTAATATTTGTGTATCAGAACAGTATATGACCACAATTAACTTAAAAAAATATTTATAATTAACATGTCATCAACGGGATTCGAACTCCTGAAGTCAAAAGGTTCAGCAGGGTTATCAATACACCTATCAAGCTGAGCTATTAATGACTTGTCGCGAAGGGATCAGTTTTATTATCTTTATCAGTCAAAACATGCTGCCGCTGGGGTTGTGCACTCGTGTTAAATTGTTTCCATAGACCCATGTTAACATGTTGTTTACATACTCGCATTGACGTGTTTTTTTTTTAACAAACTCTCCCACTAATATTTTCTCAGAATATATATGACATCAAATGACAAGCCATTGTTTAATCAGTTGGTCAAACCATGCTTTTTTTATAGTTGTAGACTCACGCTAAGCGGTGCTTTGGACTCGTGTTATCTTGTGTCCCATGCTCACACATATACATAAAGAGTTTACAAAAAA
>CAIGQQ010025639.1:0-34991 GCA_903798035.1 Danio albolineatus | reverse complement strand
AAGTCCCACCCACTTGGAGCTCAAGTCCCACCCACTTGGAGCTCAAATCCCACCCACTTGGAGCTCAAGTCCCACCCATTTGGAGCTCAAGTCCCACCCACTTGGAGCTCAAGTCCCACCCACTTGGAGCTGGCTCCGACCTCCGTTTATACCCTTCTCTCTGAAGCTGACCCTCTCAGACTGTGATCCTAACTGTGGTGTTTTGGTGACTGTCACTTTAAATGCAAATGAGATTCAGAAGAGGGCGGAGCTACAGATGCATAATCATAGCGACAGCTGTAAAGCAGCAGTGTGTGTGTTGTCAGTGCTGGTCAGGTGTGTGTGTGTGTGCTTCAGTGTCAATGTGTGCTTCATGCTTTTGTCAGTCTATGGAGACTCCTCAAGTCTGATTAGAACAAACACAGTTAGCTCATGTTAACTCACACACTGCTGACACACACACACACACTGCTGGGGTTAAACCTCTAATAAAAGTGAGTTCTGCATAATAGCTGCCCTTTAAATGCACCCTGAAGCGCTCTGAAATGTGCATTTTTTATTGGATGTGTGACGCAATCTTAACTGTAACACAAAGAGAGGGGGCGGGGCATACATTAGCCCCTCCCCTTATTAGAAATCAGCCAGTAGTGTGTTGCGTTTCTCTCAGCTTTGCCGGTGATTGCTGCAGATCCGCAGAACCACACACTTTTCAGACACACACAATCTAAGCCAGGCATGTCCAAAGTCCGGCCCGCGGGCCAATCACGGCCCGCAGTCAGATTTCATACGGCCCGCAGATTCCATCTCATATTGTGTTATTTATGGCTCGCTAGCTCTGTTAGAATAAATAAACCAAGGGAGAGTAACCAATAGCATTGGAGATAACAAGTAAACCAAGGCCCGCCCCAAGACAAAAATCGAAACAGTTTGGCAGAGAAGAGCCAGCGAGCGAGCGGAGAGAACTGAACGCGCGCGCGGTGCAGGCATGACCTCACTCGCGAGAGCGTACATCGTGCGCACAGATGATGATGTGCGCGCGAGGCCCGTTTCCTCGAGGTGGATCAGTTCAGCGCGCGCATGAAGATCTCGCGCTTAGGACTGTAATTTGCTCGCGATTCACTTTCTGTTTAAACATCACAGCTGCGCTCGATTAATTTTGCCATTGATTTGCCGCCATATATAATCTTCCTGTAGTTGTTATGCAAACTTTAGCTTCCTGAAAGACCTTTTAGAAGGCAAGAGCAAAATTCACTTTAATGATAACAAACCACTTTGCATTACTTATAACTCCTGTTTAAAATGTTCATGAGGCAAAGATAGACATCAAACTCATAGATATGTAAGGTATTCTATACAGTTTGTTCAATTTTATCTGACTCTCCAGATATGAAAGAAAGGCATAATTGTGTGTTTAGAGTTGTTCATGCCTGAGTGGCTTATATTTGGTTATATTGCCATTTGAAAAATAAAGGTAATTGTGACAATGAAAATACTTTTATAACAGTGTGTATTTTCATGTAACTTTTGTAGTGAAAAAAATGTCAGAAGGAACTATTGGCCCCCGGGCATCTTCACTTTATCAAATTTGGCCCTCTTTGCAAAAAGTTTGGACACCCCTGATCTAAGCAAACCATGTATGGTAACTAACTAACTCCTTAGGAGCGTTATCGCCACCTACTGTATGTCACTAATATGGCGATGGAGACCGCCCGTGCTACGGCTGCTGTGCATTAGACAGTCATTATTTCATTATTATATCGTAACGATCATTTTAACATCTCTGCAGTTTCTGAACTCAAATTATGTAATTAAAAATAATTGGTTAAACACTTCTGACTTTATTCACGCGTCCACATACACAAAGAAAACATAACAGACGGTCTAACTGTAGGATTAAGTGTAATAAGCTAATTCAGGATCTTAAATCATTTAAATCATTTGTTGTAAAATATAAAAAACAAACAATAATGTGTCACATTGAAATGAATAACTATAGTGATCAATCTGAAATGTATGGAAGCCCGTTTCCGCCACTTAATGATACAAATATATATATATACCAATAAAAATAATAATAATAATAATGATTAAAAAAAAATTAATAAATTTTTTTTTTATAAAGTCAGAATTCTGAGTTATAAAGTCAGAATTCCGAGTTATTAAATCGCAATTGCGAGTTATGAAGTCAAAATTGTGAGTTATTAAGGAGTTTCCTGTTATGGCAATGAATGAAGTGTTAAACACTCTTTCTTTAGGTTCTGTGCTTGTGATGTGGTAAAGATTCGCAGCCTAGTTTTCCCATTAAAGGCCAGGAGGACACAATAATTGGTTGACACTTTTACTGAACTGAAATATGAACTAATACAGTTATTAAAATGTGTATGTACGATACGTAGGCTATGTAAGCAGCTCCCAACTACACCACATGAGGGCAGTCTTGCAATGAAACAAAAAACAGCTGCAACAAAATGTATATTATTATATTGTTAAACATTTAATTATTAGACTTTTGGAGGAATCACGCAAACTACAGCTGATAGTTTCAGGCGCTCTGTTTAATGCTTTAGTTGCTATTTAGAGCAAATGGTGCAAATGGCTAAATAAAAAGGAAGGAATCCATAAACACACAGTCTAGTTCAATTCGCATGTATATTTCTTTCTTGAAAGCGTGATAAACAATAAATCGGATATAGGCTTTATGTTGTAATTATGAGCTTATGTGCATGCGTCTTTTAAACTCCATTTATAGCCAGTCGGCATAACCACAATTCTGACTTTATAACTCAGAATTCTGACTTAATAACTCGCAATTCTGACTTTATCATTTTTTTTTTATCTTTAAATTATTAAAAAAAAAAAAAATTTTTTTTCATTCAGTGGTGGAAACGGGCTTCCATAGTAATGAATATAGTTAGAAACTGTTTTTTTTTTATTGATTATTGACGGTTAGTTATGAGTAGGGCCAGACGGAATCTGCGGACAGTTTTTGCTAGTGTTCTGTTAAAAATCTGCGGATTTATGCGGGATGATTTCAGGAGGAGTATCATAACTAAAACCCTAATATATGAAATGAAAGTACTACGTTTTAAACTTTTATTTAATGTTTACAATGCAAATTCAATTAGATCCACTTTATTTGGTAAACAAAGCCAGTCTCTCATATAAAATATCTACTAAAAGACAGAAAATATGACTCTACAAACTGTACTGTAAATAAATCATATGAATATTTTCATATTAGTCAATATTATTACATTTCCCAGAGATGGGTTGTGGCTAGAAGGGCATCCGCTGCGTAAAACATAAGCTGGATAAGTTGGCGGTTCATTCCGCTGTGGCGACCCCGGATTAATAAAGGGACTAATCCGAAAGGAAAATGAATGAATGAATGAATATTATTACTGAAATTAGTTTGAAAACTGAATAAACACAAATGTACACACATTTACACCAGTGAATAAACAGAATCGATAGGATAAAAACCTGCTGAAATCTGCGGAAATCTGCGCGCGCAGATTCCGTGTGGGCCTAGTTATGGGTCATGGGACCCATAATTATAGTTGCAACAATAATTACCACAAATTACCAATACTTTATGGTTTAAAAACAATATATTACTTACTATAAACTACTACAGCATTTAATGTGGGACATCATTAATAAAAAAGTTATTAGAAAATTAAGCAAATAAATACTATTAAATTGCAGGAGTAAAATATAGTGTTTTACATTTATTACATGTAAAAAGATTTTTATTACATATAAAGATGCATTACTGCCTATACATATTAATACATTATAGTATTATGCCTAAATTAAATACTTATTAAATATTATTTTCTTCATTATATACTCGTTATAGAAATTAAACCTGTCCAATTTAGATCGTTCAGCAACTAGCAAACGAGTATCTGCTATAGCGACTCTGTCAGATAATAATGATAATAATAACCAGTAAACACTGCTCTGGAGACTCTACACACACCCTGCAGACTCACACCTGAAGACTCCACGCGATCTCTAAGCTGCTCACCTTGTTCTGATGGGATGTAGCTCTCGTCATAATCCTCCTCCAGCACCAGCTGATCGCCGATGCGCAGCCCCGTGGTCGCCATGGTAACGGCGGCGGCGGCGTGGCGGGAGCGCGCGCAGTAGGGCGGTCACGAGCCTAAATAAAGCAAATTACTTCAAATTAAAACTTAAGAAGCTGTTCAGAAGCCCGCGATGAGCCCGCCTGCCCACAGACACCGCTGACCAACACACGACCACTGCATGACGAGCGCAGAGGCGTACTTATACCCCCGTTACCTCAGATTAACGACTTATTTAAGATAAGCGACTATATAAAGGGTTTATAATCTACAGTTCCCACACTGAGGGCTTATTAAACACTATAGAGCAGAGTCTGCGCGCCACTGTAACCCCGCGCGCGTCGCGTCACTCAGAGTTTACTCTCACCTGTTGGCTGAGTTACGCCTTCAGCTCGACACTCATCTCTGTGACTCTGCAGAGCTCGCTGATTAATTAATCAGATGATGGAGGATTTTATTTCATTAATACAGAAAGTTCAAAAGCAGAAGCGCCGCGTCTCCATCACAGCAACCACACCGGAAACACAGCAGCGCGTCAGACCCGCGCCACAATAAAAGTCCCGCTTCACTATAAAAGCCAACACTCACACGATCCCACATCCAGTAAACACTCATTCATTCATTTTCCTTCGGCTTGGTCCCTTTATTCATCAGGGGTCACCACAGCGGAATGAACCACCAACTATTCCATCATATAGTTTACGCAGCGGATGCCCTTCCAGCTGCAACCCAGTACTGGAAAACACTCATACACACTCATTCAACCACACTCGTACACTACAGCCAGTTTAGTTCATCATGTGTTTGGACTGTGGGGGAAACCGGAGCACCCGGAGGAAACCCACACCAACACGGGGAGAACATGCAGACTCAGAAACACCAACTGACCCAGCCGAGACTCGAACCAGAGACCTTCTTACTGTGAGGCGACAGTGCTAACCATTGAGCCACCGTGACGCCCATCCAGTAAACAATGGTTCATAATACATTTAAATTGTTTTCAACTTCATCAGTTTGACCTTAAAATAATAATTTAAGTTTGTTTACAATGTTTAGCGGATGCTGTTTCTCTTTATGTGAACAATTAAAACAATTAAAAGTGAAAAACTGAAAACTAAAACACTGAAAATAAAATATTTTGGTAATTATTATTAAAGACTGAGTGTTTGTTTTACTGGTGGGCCTTCTGATGACGTCAGTTTGATAATAATAATAATAATAATAATAATAATAACTTGACTTCTAGTTGATCATGTGTAAAACTGTCAGAAGGTGGGTGTTTCCCATGAATCATCTGCTGATCTGCATCCCAATCATCACCAGTACTGCAGAAGACCTACTGGAACCAGCATGGACCAAGATTCTCACAGAAATCAGTCAAGTTTGGTGAAGGAGACATCATGGTTTGGGGTCTACATTCAGTATGGGGGAATCAAGACATCTGTGCTGCCCATTACATTACAAACCACAGGAGAGGGCAGATTCTCCAGCAGGACAGCGCTCCTTCTCATACTTCAGCCTCCACATCAAAGCTCCTGAAAGCAGAGAAGGTCAAGCTGCTCCAGGATTGGTCAGCCCAGTCACCAGACATCAACATTATTGAGCAGATGAAGGAGGAGGTGTTGAAGATGAACCCAAAGACTCTTGATGAACTCTGGGAGTCTTCACGCTTTCTCTGCCGTTCCAGATGACTTTATTAATGCGTTATTGGAGTCACTGCAGAGATGTGTGGATGCAGTCCTCCTCCAAGCTCATGGGAGTCACACACAATATTCATTCTGTCTCCACTGCAGCAGGACTTTATATTCTATACTGGACATTATTGAAGGTTCAGTGACGAGACTTTAGTCTAAGCAGAGTCAGACCGCACTGTCCTTATTACATCAGTCAACATCAACACATGATCATATTTACTGTGGTGAAATCAGTGTAATCTAGAGGCCTTCGCCTTTCATATGAGCCACTGCTGAGGCCAGATCTTCAACTAGAAGACCAGTTAGTATCTGCTGCTCCTATAAAAGGCCACAAGACTACTGTCAGCTAGTGTACATGATTTATTATTATTTTTAATACATTATTATTAGTTCCAAAAGTGTGTAAAAATAAGATTGAAAACTCATAAAAGACAGATTAGATTATTAATATGTGCTTTATTACATCATACACACCAATAAAACTACTCACTCTTGGCTATTATATATATATATCAGAAATACATGTGAAAACTATCGGGCACGTTATCCAAGCCTTAAATAAAAAATAAATAAACTTCAGTGTGAAATAAAAAAGAGGCAAGCTGCTTCAAAAACATTCACGATGGTCCTCTGGAAGTCACGGCAAGCCCTCGACAGTAAAACTAAATAAAGTGTCTTTCACATCGATCCAGACTTGACCAGCAAGGCGACACACACGTATAAAACACTCCCCAGAAACAGCAGGTACAAACGGGACCATCATGGAGGATCCCACACACCTCCAGGGGATCGTGTTGATCATGAAGTTGGCCCCTTTATTTCAGTCCTGATGGACACGTGTGCTTGTGTAAATGTGAACATGAGTTCTCCATCATACAACACACAGCGAAAGCAAGCCTCGGGGGATTTACATTCATATGCACCGGCTGCATGACCCTGGAGGAGCCCCGATGCACACAGTGAACGACTGTTAAAGGGGTCACGAGCTGCCGCAGGGCCACTAATGATGCCGAATGAGCATCGAGAATAAAATGTTCGTAAGCCTCATCAAAACGCTCGGTTTTAATGGGCGTGGTCAACTGGAGACTGAAAAGGAAACGCCCACTGCTCTTATTGGCTGTCAGATTTGCATATTAAGAGGTTACTTCTAAATGTAGAAAAACGTGGGTGGTAATCTCCTTCAGAGGCGGAGCTTATCATAAACATTCCATCTTAATATGCATACATTGCAGATTAATATGCAAAACTGGAATATTTCAGCTCCTGCACAGGTCTCCCTGAGAGGAGTGTATCTGCTGCACTGCTGGGTTCTCCACTGTGGGGTTTGTTCTCCTCTAATAAATGAGCTGCGCCTCAGAAGACCGAGACCAAACGCAATGAACGCGGCTTCTCTAGGAGCGCAGACAGATGCTCAGGTCATGACCCCTTTAAAAAATAGATGTACTGCAGTGGAATGAATGAATGAATGAAAAAACTATTGACTCAACTTCAGCTTCAACTCGCTGCACAGCTTTTTAACCCTTTGTGTTGTTCAGACTGACTCCCCTTTGGTGATGTTGGTGCCGTTTTTGCTCCATTGACTTCCATTATAATCACATTTATTGACTGTAAATCCCTGACAGCAGATAATCACGCATTCTCCAGTGCTGCTGGCAATGGTGGGATATAACTAATTACAAATACTCAAATTACTGTAATTGAGTAGTTTTTCTCAGGAATTGTAATTTACTGAGTTGTTTTATAAATGTGAGCTTTTACTCTCACTTGAGCACATGTTTAGTGCAGTATCGGTACTTTTACTCCACTACTGTCCTTCATCCTGCAGTCACTACTGTATTTTTTTCTTGTAAATGGGGATTAGAAAAGTCAGTCCTGTGATTCCTGTCTAATCAAATTGCACAGAAGGTAATTCGCATCATTATACCTCAAGACATGCACACTTTATAATTGCAGGAAACTGTTTGGAAGTATTAAGTGTCCAAGAAGATGTCTAAAATCTTTACACGCATTGAGCCGGAGGCTGTTTAGATGCATGTCACTGATGAGAAGGTGACGGATGTTTACTGTATGATGACCGAAATGGCCTTAAACACCCAGCAGGCACAAGACGTCAACATGACATCAGATTGACGTTGTACCCTGACGTCATGGGGACGCTACGTTTTGTTTGGAAATGAAAATCGGGTTGACATCAGAACTTAACGTCTGGTCAATGTCAATGTCCATTCTAAAACCAACCAAATATCAACTTCTAATGATGTTCAGCTTGAAGTTGTGTGCACATTATCGCTATATTGTCTATTAGACGTTGGATTTTGGTTGCCATAACTGATGAATAAATGTCAGTATTTGAGGTCAACGTGACGTTGGTTTAAGATTCGACATTGGATTTGGGTCACTTTTGACCAAAAATCGACCAAATATCAACATCATTTGATGTCATTGTTGACGTCAAAATAACATTGTCCTTAGAAGCTAGCTAGACATTGAAGTTTGATCACCTGACGTCACAACCTAAGTCTAACCTAATATTTACATCTTATGACATTGTCACTGGCTGCTGGTTTCCCCTGTTGGGATTAAGAGATAATAAAAGGTGTAATTCGTCCTGTTGATCATCAGTTGTCAGCATTAACCCTTTAGACAGGCCTGTGCTGAAGAGGAGGGGTGGGCGATACCAATATATTTGTTTCCGATCCGATACCAAGTATTTCAAGAGAAGCATCATCGATATCGATACTTAAATGATATATTTTATAGTCATTTAAAAAAAATATCTCACTTTTATTATTATTATTAATAATAATATTAAAAAAAACATGATTCTTTTTTCTTTTATTAAATTTACAGAACTATAATTGGCTAAAGCAGTGGTTCTCAACTGGTTTGGCCATGGGACCCACATTTTTTACATGGTCATCAAGACGCGACCCAATTTTTTAGGAACCATAATTTTGGAAATTATAATTAATTTGTTTGTTAACATACACAAGTAGTGACAGATAAATCATAAGAAAAATCACAAAGACATACAAATAAATAAAATTTTATTGCTGACATTTAACAAAATGTATCAAATTATAGAAATATTACGAAGTAAAAACGATAAATACTGTAAACAGCGGTTAGGGTAGAGAAATGTTCAGTTACCGAACTAAACTGAACTGTTGTCGCGCACGGATTTCAAAATAAAAGTCCAGTATAAGCAAAATAAATTATTTTTTATTTTTATTTTTTTTGACCACGCACTCCGCGACCCATTAAAAATGTTCCCGCGACCCACCAGTTGAGAAACACTGGGATAAACAGCACCATATGTAATGAACAATAACACACTGCATAACTGAATTTCTTCACCATATTTAAAGGTCAAAACAGCAGAACTTTGGATTGAATCTTAAATTTAAGTTGCGATATTCATTTGTGGTCTGATTTTAATCAGTTTCCAGGTTTTTGTGAAGGAACAACAGAAAATATGATACGATAACTCCAGATTATACTTAGTTTACGTTCAGTCATGATGTCGACAGCTCCGCGTTGAGTGTGTGTGTGGTGTCTGTACCACTGTGCTGTGATCCTATCAGCGGAGATACAGCGGAAGAATATTATAGTTCTCATTGGTGTTCCTATTTAAGTAAATATAAATATAATATGCAGCGCTATAATTATTTAGATATTTCAAAATCTCTGATCACTCAGTAAGAAAAACCCCCAGAAAAGATCAATACTTTTACGTAAGGATTGATCCTTTTGATACATTCCCAGTATCGAAAATAACGATACTTCAGGATCGATCCGCCCATCCCTACTGACAAATCTTCCTCTTCCCGACAGGGAAAACCAGCAGCATTCAAGAATACAGGATTATCTGTCATGGCTTTACAATCAATAAATGTGATTATAATGGAAGTCGATGGGGCAAAAACAGCCCCTAACATCACCAAAGGGGAGTCAATCTGAGTACATTGAGTTTTTGGAAGATTTTGAAGCATTTTTGCCAAAATATGTGTGAAAATAAGTTAAAATTATCACATTTGCTGAAACACAGTGAAAGCTGTGGTCAAATTAAGACTCAAAATCAACCCAGAGTGGTAGAAAATGACCCAACAGCACACACACAAGTAAAATCCAGATTAAAAGTTGAGTCAACTCAAAAAAAAGCAATGCAGCAAGTTGTCTTACAAGTTTAAGTTGAGTCAACTTTTCATTGTGTACAGCTGGGATCCCCAGACTTGTTCCTGGAGGCCCGGTGTCCTGCAGAGTTTAGCTCCACCCTAATCAAACACACCTGAACAAGCTAATCGAGCTCTCACTAGGTGTACCTGAAACATCCAGGCAGGTGTTTTGAGACAAGTTGGAGCTAAACCCCGCAGGACACCGGCCCTCCAGAACCGAGATTGGTGACCCCTGGAGTACAGTGATTAATGAATGAATAAAGGAGTGAGTGTGTGTTTGCGCTGATGAATCCAGACTCAGACATTCAACAGTCACACATGGAATGAGCGCTGACGGATGCTAAAGCTGAGCTGTGTTCTCACATGTGCTCTACAAGCTGCAGATTTGGTCCGGTTATGCGTTGATGAATACACAGCACAGAGAGCAGCGCGTCTGCTTTGGTCAGGTCTTAAATGAGCAAACATGCGTGTGGAGAGTATCAGACCTGCATGCAGCGTCTACATCTACCTGCAGAGGAGCTCAGAAACAGGAGAGAATCACCTCAATGAAGACCACACCTGAACTACCGCGCAGAGCATCCTCCAATCACACCAAACACGGAGCGTTTAAGGGGAACGTTCAGCCAGACGTTCATATTCATCCACCGCTCAGCAGCTCTAAAGCCCGTCAGAGCCTCTGTTGAACACTGAAGGAGATGTTTGGTAGATTAATGGTCCATTAGTTCATGTGTTTACTAGCAGTAAGGCCATGTCCACACTATCCTCTCTCTGTTTACAACACTCATCCTTCCACAGAGTAAATGTGTAAACAAAGCTGTGGCCAGCACTTCTGCCTTCGGATGGTGGTGGCTTGTTTCCCCTATAATATATTGGTCTAAAGCAGCTGAAGATACGCTGAAGATTAATTAAAAGTGAAACCATCAACACTAGCGCAGCCGTTGTGTTAGGATTTACTGGTGTTTTGGAATGGATGTGTGAATGGAGCTTTCCAGTAACCCCCCAGAACACCCTTTTGCCTGTGTCAATATGTCAACGTCATGTTTTGTGTTCAACAGAACCTCCTAACAGTTTAGAAACAGTTGCTGGAGAGTAATCACTAAAGGAACAGCTCACCCAGACATAAACATTCATTATTCTCCCAACATTTATTGTGAAGCTTTTTGAGTTTGTTTTTACTGCTGAACCCAAAAGAAGACGGTTCTGTATAGGGAGTGCAGAATTATTAGGCAAATGAGTATTTTGAGCACATCCTCCTCTTTCTGCATGTTGTCTTCCTCCAAGCTGTATCGTCTGGAAAGCTACTACCAATGAAGCATATTAGGTGATGTGCATCTCTGTAATGAGAAGGGCTGTGGTGTAATGACATCAACACCCTATATCAGCTGTGCAGAATTATTAGCCAACTTCCTTTCCTTCGGCAAAATGGGTCAAAAGAAGGACTTGACAGGCTCCCAAAAGTCAACAGTAGTGAGATATCCAGCAGAGGGTTGCAGCACTCTTAAAACTGCCAAGCTTCTGAAGCGTGATCATCCAACAATCAAGCGCTTCATTCACAATAGTCAACAGGGGCGCAAGAAGCGTGTGGAGAAACCAAAATAACTGCCCATGAACTGAGAAAAGTCAAGCGTGCAGCTGCCAAGATGCCACTCGCCACCAGTTCTGCCATATTTCAGAGCTGCAACATCACTGGAGTGCCCAAAAGCACAAGGTGTGCAATACTCAGAGACACGGCCAAGGTAAGAAAGCTGAAAAACCACCACCACTGAACAACACACACAAGCTGAAACGTCAAGACTGGGCCAAGAAATATCTCCAGACTGATTTTTCTAAGGTTTTCTGGACTGATGAGATGAGAGTGAGTCTTGATGGGCCAGATGGATGGGCTCGTGGCTGGAGTGGTATAGTCTGGGAAGCTGTGGTTGCTGCTGCACGCAATGTTGATGGTGAACAGATCAAAACACTGACAGAATCCATGGATGGCAGCTTTTGAGTGTCCTTGCAGAGAAAGGTGGCTATATTGGTCACTGATGTGTTTTTGTTGTGTTTTTGAATGTCAGAAATGTATATTTGTGAATGTTGAGATGTTATATTGGTTTCACTGGTGAAAATAAATCATTGAAATGGGGATATATTTGTGTTTTGTTAAGTTGCCTAATAATTCTGCACAGTAATAGTCACCTGCACACACAGATATCCTCCTAAAATAGCTCAAACTAAAAACTACTTTCACAAATATTCAGCTTTGATATTAATGAGTGTTTTGGGTTCATTGAGAACATGGTTGTTGTTCAATAATAAAATTAATCCTCAAAAACACAACTTGCCTAATAATTCTGCACTCCCTGTAGATGACAGCACGCCTGTACTCACTGACTACTATAATACTATCCGTTTATATCATGAATATCTTCTTTTGAGCTCAACTCAGTCAAGAAACTCACAATAAAGCAGCGGCGCTCAAACCTGCTCCTGCAGAGCTCAGCTCCAACCCTGACCAGACACACCTGAAGCAGTTACTCTAGACCGGGGCAGCACCTGATGACTGCGGGCAGGTGTGTTTGATCAGGGTTGGAGCTGAACTCTGCAGGAAGGCGGATGTCCAGGAACAGGGTTGGAGGATTATTCTGCTTCAGTGGTGACAGTGTGCTGTGATCTGATGTAAAGGCACTGGTGCTCTGCCCCTGAGCGCCGTCACTCCCACCAGGTGTCCAGTCTGCGGATGCGCACCCGCTGCTTGTAGTGGTACTCCTTCAGGTGCTCCTTGAGCGCGGCGGGCAGCGGCAGTGTCCCGATCCCGTCGTACGAGCTGCGGCTGCTGATGACGGCGCGGCAGATGCGCTGCAGGCTGAACGGCTGCGTGCGGTGGATCGGGTTCGACAGGAGCGGCTCGAAGAACATGCAGGAGTTCGGGTCCTTGTAGTGCTCCAGCAGGCCGGTGACGGTGGGCGCGTGGAACACACTGGGGTCGTGCACGTCGAAGCTGAAGTTATGGTTCCACTGCTCGATGCGCGCGTGAAGAGACCGGCCGTACCTGCGGAAGCTCACCGAGAACAGGTAATCCTCCTGAGCAGAGTCGCGCAGCAGGAACGTGCCCTCGGGTTTGCCCTCCAGGAGAGTCTCGGCCTCGTAGCGGTCCATCACGCCCCAGTAACACGACAGATTGGTGATCTCAAGCAAATCAGGCACGAGGCAGTGGATGTAGTCGATCTGCGTGTGAACGCGGTGCTGGTACTCCTGTGCTTTCGGACTCTCTGATTGGATGACGGAGGGAGCCGCAGTGCAGATCTCCACGTCCGGAACAGCGGAGGCAGAAACGGGGGCAGACGCCGCCACTTCGTCCAGCGTGTCCAGACAGGTCTGCAGGAGCAGCTGGTGCAGCGTAGCGCGCTCGTCTCCCGCTAGCTCGTTCATACCGTGCGCTAGTTTGGGGCCCAGTTTGTACAGAGGGTTTATTTGTGCGGTGACCTCGAAGGTGTGTATCTGAGCGTTCGGCGGCGGCTCCACACCCTGCTCAATGCTAATCCTGCGCCGCTCACGTAACCGGTCCTCCTCGTCCTCCAGAGGTGCGCTCACACACTCTAGCACCGGCGCACTCACACACTCTAGCACCGGCGCGCTCACACACTCCAGCACCGGCGCGCTCACACACTCCAGAGGTGCGCTCACACACTCCAATACCGGCGTGTTCACACACTCCAGCGGGGCGGTGTGCTGCTTTATCAAGTACCACTTCTGGGCCAGGTCGGAGCCGGCGGGGAAGGGGCAGCGGTCCAGCATGAGCTCGCTGAGGTGGATCTTCCTGCGGGATGGGGCCGGCACAGGGCTCAGGCTGTGGGTTTTGATGGGGAAGCACTGTCCCACTGCGTCCTGGATCTTCTGTCGGAGTGTGCGGCTGGCACCAGGCTCCGGGGTCAGCGGGGGTCTGCTGGAGGCTGGCTGGGACAGCGCCGCCCCCTCGCCGGACAGCAGATCGCCGCTCAGCAGGTCTCCGTACTCGAACCCGTCACTCAGCGGGCGCAGATCCTGGGACGGGTGGCTCTTCTTTTTCCCTCGTCCGGGTTTCCTCCGTCCTCCGTCTCGCCTCTCCTCAGAGCGACTCTGCCGTACTTTGGGCCGTGCGCCGCGCTCCCGCTCCTTCCCACGATCCCCTGTGTCCTCCGGCAGAGACATGATGAGGCTTCAGACCAGGCTCACTCCGTCCAGCCGATCATCATTCTGATTGGGATAGAAACAGCACAGAGTTAAACACGCATGTACGCAGCCAGCGGGCCTCAGCTCCGGTTCTCAGAACATTTTGTATGTCTGTCATATCTGACACACAGGGATCAGTTCATAATGGACTGTGTTCACAAGCTGGACATCTCAATCGGGAGTTTTAGGTAAGACAGACATACAAAATGTGCACGGCGGAGGGTCTGAGGAGCGGAATTGGGAGCCACAGCACTGAGTGAATCAAACACAGCCTGATTGTGTAGATTCTGTCTGTATTGCTTTAATTCAGTGTGCACTTCTCATCTCTCGTTCACACTGCAAGAGTTTAAGCCTGATCTGCGGGTGTTCAGCGCTCAGCTGTCTTGATGTGTGAACTAGGCATGAGATGATAACCGTGTTCAAGGTAGACCGCGGTTTGGAAAAGTCAAGGTTTTCATACCGCCAACATTTTCTGCTATACAGTCCTGAGGTATGTGTAAGACTTTTTATTTACGTTTTTTTGTTTGTTTGTTTTTTAGGTGTAAATTGTAAAGAAATCAGTGTTTTTGAAACTAATGAAGACAGCAGATGTCAATGATTCACTTGAGTTATTCAGCCTGACATGTTTACTGCTCCAAAATACTTTAAATGCTTCTCAAAATAAAATATATTGTGTTCAAAGGGGAATAAGGGTTTGTTGTTTTTAGCCAGATATTTAATAAAGAATATATTTTAGAGCAGTAAACACAATCATGTCAAACCATGAAACAGTGATATTTTTATCCAAGGTTATCATACCGTCAGAATCTTGCAGAACGCTGCATTTTAGACACTCACTGACACAAAAATCTAACATCCACCATGCTCAATATTCCAGAGCAGTCGGCCAACTCGACCACACGCGGGGTCAGGTGTAGAGACGAGCTCCAGCCAATGAGAGAGCAGGTCGTGAGTAGGCATGAGACCATAACCGTTTTCAAGGTATACCGCGGTTTGGAAAAGTCAAGGTTTTAAAACCGCCAACATTTTCTGCTCTACCGTTACTCAGGTGTGTGTGAGATTTTTTTATTTGTTTTTTTGTTGTTGTTTGTTTGTTTTTAGGACAACAGTATCTCCAACAGAAAAGGTCTCCAAATATGGTGTTTTAAATTGTAAAGAAATGCGTGTTATTAAAACTAATGAAGACAGCAGAAGTCAGTGATTCACTTGAGTTGTTCAGCCTGACATGTTTACTGCCCCAAAATCCTTTAAATGTTTCTCAAAATAAATTTTGTGTTCAAAGAGGAAAAAGGTTTTGTTTTATACCGAGACATTTCAAAAGAATATATTTTAGTGCGGAGGTTCGCTTTGGGTGCGCGCGACATGATTTCAGCTGGCGGAGTGCATGGGATTTCTTTGAGACTCGAGCAAACAGTGCACAGTCTGATTTGAGTTGTATATGAATCACTTTGAAGAGATTTTGTCTGAAACAGGTACGACTGTACAGACATATTTATGATCCATGATCATAGAGATAACTAGATGATCAATAATTCTTGGCTAGAGATTGCAACAGCAGTGAGAAACGGGGAAAGTTTTTGTTAAAAGGTTTAGAAAACCTGAGGGATGAGTTTATTAAAGCCAAAAGAGGCCAATGGAGACACAGATACACCATTACTGAATATGTTTTTCCACCAGTCACAGGTTTAACACTGATGGATATATTACAACTGAATTTAAAACAATTTAATAGTTACAAACTAAAATTAAATAACACATTATTTCTTTAATAACTGGACAGGAATATCTGAACCAATCGGTTTACAGTATACTGATGCCCTGTTTTCTAGATTTTACTGGTGATAATGGTCAGGCATGTTGGACCATTATTGCCTTTTTAGGATAAGGTTAAATCTGTATTATTTCGTGTACTTTTTGCTTTTATTCTTGCCATAATAAAAATATAATTGTAGAGTAACCCATGTTCTGCTGTCTTCAATATTTTAATAAACTATAACAGGTAAAACTGTCCGACATAAGAACAAAAGCAGGTGATGCATCAAAGTTTGATTTAAATAAATCTTGACTGGTTATAAAAATCCTTGACACAAATAATTTGTTGAAAAATGTTGAATGATATTAATGATGTGACGTAGTTCCGGAAACTTTCTACTTCTGTTTATAAAGAATATCACAACGGTGAACACGGCGAGTATATAATAGCCTCGTCCGTTTCGCTGATGTTTTCTGCTATGAGTCTGATTTTTTTTTATTTACATTGTTTTTTTTATTTTTGAGGTGTAAATTGTAATTTTGAAACTAATGAAGACAGCAGAAGTCAGTGATTCACTTGAATTATTCCGCCTGACATGTTTACTGCCCCAAAATACTTTAAATGTTTCTCAAAATAAAATATATTATGTTCAAAGAGGAAAAAGGTTTTGTTTTTACCCAGACATTTAAAAAATATATATATTTTAGAGCAGTGAACACAATACCGTCGTACCGTGATATTTTTATTCAAGGTTATCATACTGTCAGAATCGTATACCTGCCCATGCCTACTCAGCTCCACCCTGAAGAGGCATGATGTGTGTTTAATTTCATCTCTTGTTAATTAGTCATGTTCATGGTGAAGTTTGCTGCATATGGTTGTAATGGATCAACAAACGCATGTAGACTATTGAGTATTAGTGTGCAGTTAGTATAAAATGCACATTTAATAACGGTGTCGAATCGCTCGGCTCCTACTGTCATTTTTCAGAAATACACTTTCCTAAAGGTCATCGGTTTATGTAAAGGACGATACTGATTCCTGACGGTGTTTTCTTTAGAAATTATAGCTTAAATATACAACATTATACTGCTCTGTTTGTCGGGGGTAAATTAATTTAGCCTTTATTATCCACAACACAACTCAGGAGCAAAACAGTTAACTCTGTCTGGCGGTTTATATTATATTATATATTATATATCTCACTCACTACATGCTGAATAAAACTCCATCACAACTAGGCATGGGCCGGTGTAAGAATCTGACGGTATGATAATCTTGGATATAAATATCACGGTTTCATGGTTTGATGGTATACTGTGTTTACTGCTCTAAAATATATTCTTTTTTAATGTCTGGCTAAAAAACTAAACCTTTTTCCCCTTTGAACACAATATATTTTATTTTGAGAAACATTTAAAGTATTTTGGGGCAGTAAACATGTCAGGCTGAATAATTCAATGAATCATTGACTTCTGCGGTCTTTATTAGTTTTAATAACACAGATGTCTTTACGATTTACACCTAAAAAACAAAATAAAAAATGTAAATAAAATATCTTACACATACCTCAGGAACGGTATAGCAGAAAATTTTGGAGGTATGAAAACCTTCACTTTTCCATACCGCGGTATACCTTGAAAACGGTTTTCATCCCATGCCTAATCACAACACTGAAACAGATTACACAAGGCCTCTACTCTGCTTGTTAAAATATGTTATTGACAAATGAAGTATGATTGTTTTGCATGCGTGTATTTCAGAGTACATCATGCTGTGCGTATGGGAGAGATACAGAGAGCAAGTACTGAGAGCTCATTAATATTCATGACCATTCTAAATATGGTCAATAAGGAGCTTCTTATTGTAGGAGTTATTTATGGGGTAATAAATGAGCACATAAAATCATTTCTGGGGGATTGTTCGACCTACTGAAGCCATATACCTATTATGTAAATATCAGAGAACAAGTTTAAGAGAACTTATTAAAACTAGTGCAGTTTAAGGCACCTTTATAACTAGGCCCACACTGAATCTGCGCATGCAGATTTCTGCAGATGTTTAGCCCATCATTGATTCTGTTTATTTACTGGTGTAATTGTGTGTACATTTATATTTATTCAGTTTTTTTAATTAATTTTAGTAATAATATTGACTAATATGAAAATATTTATATGATTTATTTACAACACAGCTTGTCAATTCAATTCAATTCAATTCAACACAGCTTGTGAAGTACTATTTTCTGTCTTTTAGTAGAGATTTTATACGAGAGACTTGCTTTGTTTACCAAATAAAGTGGATCTAATTGGATTTCCATTGTAAACATTAAATAAAAGTAAAAAAGGTATTACTTAGTTTACTCAATATTTACTCTTCCTGAAGTGTTTACAAACTTTTATGAAGTTTCTTTGTTCTGCTGAACACAAATGAAGATATTTTAATGATAATCTGTAACCATTTATTTCCATAACAGGAAAAACGAATACCATGGCAGTCAATGGTTACCAGATTACAACAACTTCACAATATTTTGTGTGAACTGCCCCTTACAATACTATCAAATACAATATAAACATAATAAGGAAAGAATTTTGACTAAAGAACAAACAAAACCTTGGGAAGTCAAATAATTTCTAAAAATATAACTAAAAGTAAACATCAAACCCACAAAAATAAATTGAATTATGACAAATAAACACAATAGTAGTGTCTAAAAAAAGGCTATAATGACATTGTGTAGTCAACAGATGCACATAAACAATTAATCAGTCCTCAAAGAATAATTTCTAAACATCCCTCCTGGGTCACTGATGGAGGTTTTGGGTTATTAATGATATATGAAGTACAGTAACCGCTGAGATTAAGTGAACATGTTCCAGTAAGTGTGATATCTGCATGATGCAGTACAGTGTGTGTCTGACAGCAGTGCTGTGTTCGTGATAATGCTGTGCTGACAGACCCGATGACCACTGTAATTATGATCAACAATACTGATGATATCAGTCACAAACACGAACCTGCGCCGCCGGAAACGCGCCCGCTCGCTCCCGATGACGTCGCGTCACTCCAGAGCCGCGGTTATGGCTTGAATAAATGATCTGCTGTTTAATAACTCAACTTTAATCGAAAAAGTCGCTTTAACTCGAGCTAACTCACACCACCCTGGCGTACTGTAGAGATGACTTCACTTCCGGCACACCGCGGAGCCATTTCCGGCTGTTATTGTTAGATACTTTTTGTCAAAAATAACACAATTTTAAATTTTTTACTTTTACGTCATGTTGATTATTACGATGTGTCTGTTTTTACATTTATACTGGGGGTTTGCTGGGGGTTTGCCTTACAAGCGAGTCCCTCATCAGGACTTTTATCGGGAGATTCCAGTGCGCATGCGCGGAAGTGGATCGTCAGCGTGATCTGATTAAATGTAAACTGCGTTTCTCCAGCATTAAATGTGTTTATTAAGTTAATCGATCACTCCGATCGATCAGCACAGCTGTGTTCGACTCCAAGACCCGATTGGTACCGATTCAGATGATTCACTAAGTGATTCAGGGCTCAGTCGACGCGCGGACAGGTCAGTGTGTGAACATAAACAAACATCGATTATCGCGTTATTGATGATGAGGAGGATGATGATGAGGATGATATTGCGAATAGAGTATAAAGCAGAGGAGAGTCGTGCACTGTAATTGAAAGGGCTTCGAGGAGATGTTCAGATCTGAAGTGAAGCAGATGTAGACTTTAGCGCTCCTCACTGAGGTCACTGTAAACACTGTTAGTTCTGTGGTTGTCGGTGAAGTGAAAGGTTGAATTTAAGGAGGAAAAGTTCTAAAAACTGTATGAAGATGATAAAACTATGTGCATTTGTTCTACTACATTATTAATCTCTAAATTTATTACCATTTAAAACACCGAAAACTCAAAGCCGAGTGCCCGTCTGAGTGCAGTACTGAGCGTTACCAGCAGGGGACATCCAGGCCGCAGTGGGGACCATTAAAGCTGCAGGGGGATATAAACATCAATGATTGATTAGTCTATAAACAAAGTTTGTATGATTGTGTGTGTGTGTGTGTGTGTCTGTATATAGCACTATGTACGCAGTATCAGGGCTTGCACTACTACTGGTTTCTGCAAATCGAGTTCTTTTCAAAAAAATACTGGAGTTACTCGACTACTCGTGGTTCAGCTACTAGTTAAACAGACACACAGAAATCCTCCTCAATACACGTTTATTATTTCATATCCGAATGCATCGATTTTTATAGGCCTAACATAAACTGACAAAACTTTATATTACTTTTGTAAGTTACAGATTAATATAAAAATAAAAAGCTGCACGTAACATTGTCATTTAACATCTGCGTCATAAGCTCCCTGTATGCGAAGCCTTCATCCTGTAGGCTAATGCTTTAATAAGTTATTAAAGTAACTTTATCATTTAACATGTTTTCAAGAATTAAGTGAAAATAATTACTTAAACCAGTTCAGAAAGACAAAAATAGTTCTCGTCAACAATACAGCTGACCCGCAAAACACTAAATAGCCTAATTAGTAAATAATGCAGAAATAAAAAGCTGAAAATGAAAATGTCTAAATATTATATTGATAACACTAAG
This sequence comes from Danio albolineatus, assembly GCA_903798035.1. NCBI lineage: Eukaryota > Metazoa > Chordata > Actinopteri > Cypriniformes > Danionidae > Danio > Danio albolineatus. Next base: position 14,486 of record CAIGQQ010025639.1, on the reverse strand, counting down.
TAAAAAAAAGAAGAAAAAAGCTGAAGGCTAATTATTACGTTTTAATTATACATTTAATGTTGGCTATAGAAAGTAAAAGTAGCCACACCTGACACCTGCATCTTGAAAACTATATTCATAAAGCCGTATTCATAAAACTAATTAAAAGATTAATAAAATTATTTTGAGCTAGGCTAAATCTCATTCAATCATTTAATATCTGCTGTTTCAACAGTTATTAAAATAGCAAAATGAACGAATATATTCGCCTACTTCAACCCGCATGAATATTATGCAAAGGACCATGTGCGCGCAAGTTATAGGCTGTTATACAACAAATAGTCTGATTAAAAAAATAATAATAATCTAATATTTAAGTTTCCAGTAGTGATAACAGGAATGAACATTATTTTTGTCCAGAAAAGAAACAGTTCAACAAGCGACAATAGCCTATAAAGCGAAACGGAAAATAAATAAGAAATAAACTTGAGTAAATTATTTAAATAAATAAAATATATATATTAAAATAATAAATAAAATATGCGTAAACACAGTAAACAAACAAATGACTGCATGATACTTTAACATGCAGACATAATGAATGAGAAAATGTATTTCATATTTAAAAGTCATAGAAAAAACAGCAACGCAGCTATGAATTAAAAGCGCATCTTGCAATTTATTTTATATTTACCCTGTTTTCTACAGGAATAAGGAATAGAATCTTAGGAATAGGACATGGTGGTGGGAAAAAATTGAGTGGGAGAAAAAAATAATATTGAGTGGGAGGAAAAAATATATTTTTAAGTTTTTGTGTTCCCTCGCAAAGTTTTGCGTTCCCTCGCAAAACTTTTTTTCCGCAAACACTTTCTGTTCACTTCATACATGTCAACCCTCCCATTTTTGCCAGAAAATACTTATTCATGTATTTTAAAATCTTAAAAGCATGCTGAAATTATTATCAAATGTCTGCATTCACTTTCTTTCCATTAAAGCTGTGCGTCGATCATCACCCTTCACATGCACCCTCTGAATCAGCGAATCCATAAGCCATGACTGGTGTAAGCGCTGACTGACGCGCTCCGGATGATAAACTGATCCCAGATCAGCTTCTGTACACGTCATTTAAAGGGGAGCGAAAGTGCAGGACACTCTGATATTCGAGTGTGTGTTTAAACAGACAAATACTCTTAATAATATGTAAACATGTCCATCCTGTGTGTTTTATTTTAAACACAACTAATCTACTCTTAAATGAGCACAAACAGTTACTAAAGTAATGGAGTGCTTTCATTATAGATCTGCGCATTCAGTGACACCGCTGTTATCAAACAAATAAATGAGAGATTCATCTGCTGCTCTTTACTTGTTTGATAACAGAGGTGTCACTGTAAACGGTGTGTACAGAAGCTGGGATTAGTTTTTCATACGGAGCGCGAATACATCTGATTCAGAGGTTGCATATGAAGGATGATGCCCGACGCACAGCTTTAATGGAAAGAAAGTGAATGCAGACATTTAATATTAATTTCAGTGAACTTTCAAGATTTAAAAATATATGGGAAATACTTAATGATAGGATAATAGCGGGATAGAATGGTAAAATACGGGAGAATCCCGGCAAAAACGGGGTTGATGAAGTGAACAGAAAGTGTTTGTGGAAAAAAGTTTTGCGAGGGAACGCAAAAACTTAAATATATATATTTTCCTCCCACCCATTTTTTTTCTCACACTCATTATTTTTCTCCCACCCAATTTTTTCCCACCACCACGTCCCTTCCGGTTCTCAGTAGAAACCGATGTTCATTAAGTAACTACCATTGGAGAGTCTTCCCTGTGGTGTTAAAGTTGATAATGTATTTAATCAATTTTAATCCTCAGTTGTAGTTGGAAGCTTTAACCTTGGACCGTGGTGTTTGTTGAATACGTATGTCGTTTTTATGTCAGTTATAAACGCACGCTCGAGTAGTCGATTGTTTCTGAGAGCGCCTACTAGTGGTTGAAGTAGTCGATCGCTCGACTAGTCGACTAGTCTATACAAGCCCTACGCAGTATATACACAGTATATGCAGTGCATAAGGGTGCTACACATGGGGGGGTCAGTTCATTCATTCATTCATTCATTCATTCATTCATTCATTTTCTTTTCGGCTTAGTCTCTTTATTAATCCGGGGTCGCCACAGTGGAATGAACCGCCAACTTATCCAGCATTTGTTTCACTCAGCGAATGCCCTTCCAGCTGCAACCTATTCTCCCTTTGTATGTATCATCAAGCCCCGCCCACTAGTCTCCCTCATTAGCATAAGCAGCAGCCCTGAGTGAGAAGCAGCCGTCTGTCCGTTACCCATTAGAGTGTTTGAGCTGCTGGAGATAATGTCAGCATAGACTAAGAGAATTATAGATGTGGAGTTTCAGATGAACAGCGACAGGAGTCTCCATGGACTGACACTGAAGCACACACACACACCTGACCAGCACTGACAACACACACACTGCTGCTTTACAGCTGTCACTGTGATCATGTATATGCATCTGTAGCTCCGCCCTCTTCTGAATCTCATTTCCATTTAAAGCGACAGTCACCAAAACACCACAGTTAGGATGAAAGCCTGAGAGGGTGAGCTTCAGAGAGCTGGAGGACATCATCTGTGTGATACTCTCAGCTCTAACTCATTATTCTTCTGCTTCAGGATGGTGTGTGAGCTGCTGCTGTCCTCGGTGTGGTTTCTGTTCGTCATCTTCTGGCTGGAGACCATCAGCGTGTGGCTCTTTCTGTGTCTGTACTATCAGGACCGGGTCTTCTATCACTGGGGCTCAGGGTGAGGCCTTCAACATCCCATAATCACACATGATTAAGCCACAGACATGCAAACATGCTGACATCTGCAGCAGCACGAAACAAACACGCCCAGAAACCAGCTAGACCACGCCCCCTTTTGCATATGTATGTATTTTAAAGGGACGGTTCACTCTAAAATATCAGTTGCTCGCTCTTTACTCTCCCCCAAGAGAGTTTCTCCATTTTTAGGAGTTTGCTTTATCTGTTGAACACAAGAGAAGATATTTTGTAGAATGTTAGAAATCTGTCACTATTGACCTTCATAGTAGGAAAAACAAATACTGTGGTAGCCAATGGTTACATATTTTTCAAAGTATTTTGTGTGAACTGCACTTTTAAATAAATGTATTCGGGAATAAAGGCTTAGTCCCTTTATTCATCAGGGGTTGCCACAGTGGAGTGAACCGCCAACTATTCCAGCATATGTTTAACACAGCGGATGCCCTTCCAGCTGCAACCCAGTACTGGGAAACACCCATACACACTCATTCTCACACACTCATACACTAGTGCCAGTGTAGTACATCAGTTCCCCTATAGCGCATGTGTTTGGACTGAAACCGGAGCACCCGGAGGAAACCCACACCAACACGGGGAGAACATGCAGACTCCACACAGAAACACCAACTGACCCAGCCGGGGCTCGAACCAGAGACCTTCTTGCTGTGAGGACACAGTGCTAACCGCTGCGCCACCATGCTGCCCTTTATTTTGAGGCACTTAACAGTATGATTAGTTTTCTTATGGCAGAGGGACACTGAAAGTCTGTCGATTGAGAAATATTGTTGATTGTAGACAGGTTATTGAGAGAGTTTTATTGTAGAGATAGTTTAATTATATATTTAATTCTAATATTATGTTTGTGTAGTATTTGTGTTATGAACTGGTTTTGTGTGCAGGGGGTTCGCAGATGATCCAGATCAGTTCCTCTACGTGCTGAGCAGGTCAGCCTCATTTCTCTCCTTTAATCCTGTTTTAACTCTAATTACTGCCATTGTTCTATCATCATTATAACTCTAGATATAGATATAGAATATTAATGCTTTGCTTAGCAATGCAATAAATGTGCAAGACAGAATCACGCAGCTATCACACCATTAACTACAAAATGTGTTTTTTTATTTGCATTAACAATTAAACCAAAACAATGTGCCTCTGAAAATAAAGAAAACAATCATTGGTTCGTTTAATTTTTTTTTCATTTGTGGTGCAGTCCTAAATTTAAGCAAATAAATTTGTGCATTTTCATTTTTCATATACGAATCCGAAACCGATTTCCAACACTGCTCCTCGCAGATCCTCTCCAGTTCTGTCAGGCTGGATGTAAACATTGGTGGACACCCATTTTTAAGTATCTCCATAGATGCTCAATTGGGTTTAAGTCAGGGCTCTGGCTGGGCCATTCAAGAACAGTCACAGAGTTGTTGTGAAGCCCCTTTTTTGTTATATTAGCTGTGTGCTTGGGGTCATCATCTTGTTGAAAGGTAAACCAGCGGCCCAGTCTGAGGCCGTGAGCACTCTGGAGAAGGTTTTCATCCAGCATATCCCTGTACTTCATATTTTTTGTTTTTCTTATTGTAATAAATGTGCAAAAAATGTCAACAATTCTGTGTTTTTCTGTTAAAAAGGGAGGATTTGTATACATTAATGAAGAAAAAACAAACTTAAATGATTTTAGCAATAGAACAAAGAGTAAAAAATTGACATTTTGTTTTATTATTGAGGTACAGAATTGATTCTTAACATAATTTTAGTCTAGTTTAAATCTACTTTATAAATAAATTAAATCTACTTTAAGCTATTTTTATTAATGCCACGTTTAAACTGCGTAAAGCTTGTAAAATCTCCATATGTGAAAAAAATAACAGATGCAGTATGATTAAACCTAATGTCATTCGCAAAGATTTTGGGAATGCCCTTTTACAAATTTCTGACATATTTAGTGCCAAATGGTATATGGAAAGCCATCATTTACGTTTTTTTAATCGACACTGACAATATCCTCACTACAAACCTGCGAAACATTCGCTGTGTTACAGGATTGATCTGTCGACGCACATGCAGACGTGAGGAGGTGATGTCATCAAGCGGGAGAGGCATGGCCTGAGGATGTGGGCGGGGCTGCCATGAGAGGCGGAGCTCCGCTAGTCTGCGATGAGGAGTTTCAGGAGGCCTAACAGCGTTTTCTCTTCATAAGGGCGTGATGTTATCCTGTAGTCCTGAACTCAGACTGGTGACCTGTGTGAAGGGTTTATCTGTCTAATCTGTTAAGCTAGTTGGAGATTCGGCTGTTACTTTCACTCTATAAAACACTAACAGCTCATTGTCTAATTGTTGCTTTTCTATTTTTGTACCAATTTGTGTTTTTGCATTATGATGTTATGTAATAAAAGCGGTTTTACAGACTTACTTTACATGTTTCTTTTTTGTACACGAGCGTGAACTTTTATTTTGCTTCATTCTCTCTTTAATCTTGCACTGACCCCTCAGTCGACACATTTTGACCCAGAATGCAGACGTAAACAAGGATGAACATCTAGTTTTTCAGAAAGGAACAAACTGCACAGAATTATTATTTATGTTTATATACAGTATTCACGTATAAGAACATTCTAGTAATTTATAGTAAAACACTTGTTTTTGAACCACACTATAGTAAAGTACTGAAATTGATCTGTTGTGGGGATTCTACAGTTGCTATGGTAACACAACTATAGTAATTGATCTGTTGTGGTGATTCTACAGTTGCTATGGTAACAACTATAGTAATTGATTGGTTGTGGTAATTCTACAGTTGCTATGGTAACACAACAACTACAGTAATTGATCTGTTGTGGTAATTTTACAGTTGCTATGGAAACAACTACAGTAATTGATCGTTGTGAGGATTCTACAGTTGCTATGGTAACAACAACTGCAGTAAGTAATCTTGTGGTGATTCTACAGTTGCTATGGTAACACAACAACTACAGTAATTGATCGGTTGTGGGGATTCTACAGTTGCTAGGGAAACAACTACAGTAATTGATCTGTAGTGGTGATTCTACAGTTGCTATGGAAACAACTACAGTAATTGATCGATTGTGAGAATTTTGTGATTCTACAGTTGCTATGGTAACACAACAACTACAGTAATTAATCTTGTGGGGATTCTACAGTTGCTATGGAAACAAGTATAGTAATTGATCTGTTGTGGTGATTCTGCAGTTGCTATGGTAACACAACAACTATAGTAATTGATCTGTTGTGGGGATTCTACAGTTGCTATGGACACAACAATAGTAATTTATATGTTGTGGGGATTCTACAGTTGCTATGGTAACACAACAACTACAGTAATTAATCTGTTGTGGTGATTCTACAGTTGCTATGGAAACACAACAACTACAGTAATTAATCTGTTGTTATTCTGCAGTTACTATGGTAACAACAACTACAGTAATTAATCTGTTGTGGTGATTCTACAGTTACTATGGTAACACAACTATAGTATTGATCTTTTGTTCTGATTCTACAGTTACTATGGTAATAACTATGGTAATTGATCTGTTGTGTTTCTGCAGTTGCTATGGTAACAGCAACAAAAGTAATTAATCTGCATAGGGAATTCTACAGTTGCTATGGTAATGCAAGAACTAAAATGATATAAACAAATGAGCTAATACTGTAGTTTTCTGCAACTATAGAGTATATTATTCTACAATACACCAGTTTATTGAGGTAAAAGCTAAAGTGTACTCGAGTATTTATCAGTTCCTCATAGTTACTACTACAGTATGAAAGAGTTGCAGCTAATAAAATACACTTGAATTGTAATAATTTAGTTGATAACCACTGAATAGACTGCTAAAATATATTGTTAATTATGGCTCATGTGTAATTCGAGTAATAGTCATTATCTGGGAGTAACATAAATAACGATTTAATAACAAAACTTTGGTAATGTTTACATTCACAGGGAAATTATTTCAGTTTTACGCAAACTCATTGAAAGCCCAAGCGTCTATTATGTAATTAATCATTTAAGATTGTTTATACTTCGTAAAACAGTTTTCATTACATAAGTTTTGAGTCTCAGAGCGGCGAGTTTTGGTCAGGCGGTGATCGGGCAGCCGCTCAGGGTCCTGCTGCTGCTTCTCTAGTCTGCGTGTCGGAAGTGACACACACTCGCGCGCCGCTGTTTGTGTCGGTAAACTGATCAGAAGTCTTCATTTTCTGTGTGTTTTCGTTGTTTATCGATCATCAGCGCTGAAGGGACGCGTGTTTCAGCTCGTCCATGGCTCCTACCATACAGACGCAGGCGCAGCGGGAGGACGGACACCGGTGAGGGGATACACCATAATAAGAGACGCGCGCCACAGCGGTTACACTGATATACCTGTACACATACAGAGCTCTCTGCCGGCACAGTGATGATGATGATGATGATGATGATGAATGTCTCCTGATGACAGTGTGTTCATGTGTGTTTCTGCAGGAGTTCAGCTCACAGGACTGTTCCAGAGAGGTAACCTCCGCGGGGAGCTCCGCAGGGACTGACCGCGCTACTGCTGCACCACACTGGGGACAGAGACACGGCGATATATAGTCATTCTGCGCTTTATTTCGCGATATTTATACTAATAACTTTATTCAACTTTACTTTAAATAACTTTACGATTATTTCATGATAATTTCATGAGTAAAGTACACTAGGGATGGGCGATACTAATATTTTTGTTTCCGATCCGATACCGAGTATTTCAAGACAAATATCGTCGATATCGATACCAATACTTTAATTAAATATTTTATAGTGATTTTAAAAAATGGTTATCACCTTTATTGAAATTATTATTATCACCATTATTATTATTATTATTCAATTAAACACAAAACACATGGTTCCCTTTTACATTTATTAAAATAACAGAACTATGGCAAGCCATTTTGACTTTTATTCTCAGGATATGTATTCTTGATATCAACAATTCAATTCTTGATATCAAAAAAGGTAATTCTTGATATCAACAATTGAATTTTCACTAGTTAAATGTCACATAGGCTGACATTCAAATTTAATTGTTGATATCAAGAATTGAGTTCTTACTAGTTGAAATGCAATTGTTGATATCAATAATGTAATTGTTGATATGAAAAATGTAATTGTTGATTTCAGGAAGTAAATTGTTGATATCAAGAAATACTTTTCAACTAGTAAAGATGTTCATTCAATGTTAATTTCTGATATCATAAATATAATTGTTACTAGTGAAATTATTCATTTTAGATATCAAAAATTACTTCCCTAATTGCTGATATCAGAAATACATTTTTAGATATCAGAAATAACAAATGTAACGTGTTGAAATATAATTGCAGATATCAAGAATGAACATCTTTACTAGTTGAAAAGTATTTCTTGATATCAACGATTTAATTCCTGATATCAACAATTAAATTATTGATATCAACAATTACATTTTTCATATCAACAATTAGATTATTGATATCAAGAATTGCATTTCAACTAGTGAGAAATCAATTCTTAATATCAACAATTAATTTTTTCATGTCAACAATTACCATTTTTGATATCAAGAACTGAATTGTTGATATCAAGAATACATATCCTGAGAACGAATAAAAGTCAAAACGGCTTGCCATACAGAACTGAAATTGCACGGCACCGTATATAACAAAAACAATACACTGCAGAAACCTTGTTTAATTAAAGTAGATCTCTCCCAGTTATTATGTGTTCCTAAACTTTGTATTTTACTTGATAAACAAGTTTATTTAAAACTATTTCAACTAAACTACAAAAAATCTAAATGTCTTGAGTGGTCTACAGTCTATTATCCTGACCCCTGTGAATATAACAGAAACACATACAACAGTGTGTGTGTGTGTGTGTGTGTGTGGTGTCTGTACTACTGAGCCGTGAGCTAACGCTGACCCATTAGCGGAGATACAGTGGAAGGATATTATAGTTCCCATTCGTGTTCCTATTTAAGTTAATATTAATATAATATGTGGCGCTATAATTGTTGAGATTGCGTAAACAACAAGGAATTATGGGAGTTCTTCTTATGAATATAGGCGCGAAACAGAAGGCTATTTTCACACGGGTTTGTTTAAAACGCGTTAAAATTTGACATTTTTAAATATCATTTTGATATTATCACTAAGTATTTGCAAAACTTTGTAATGGAAAGGCCTTTTGATGCGCTGCAGGATTGTGTGATTGACATCTGACTCAGCCAATGGTGTGAGAGTGGGGTGGAGCCATTGGTCTGTCTGGCTAATGGTTGACTGTGGGAGAGCTCTGGTGCCTTTTTCAATCCCTGTGTGTGTGTGTGTGTGTGTGTGTGTGTTTGTGTGTGTTGCAGGTCTGGTGTGGTGTGCAGAGTCAAGTATGGAAACAGTCTCCCGGACATCCCGTTTGACCCCAAGTTCATCACCTATCCGTTCGACCAGCACAGGTGGGCTTCTTACACACACACACGAACACAAGGCGCTCTGAAGGGCTGGAAGTTGTGTAGTGACTTTGTGTGTGTGTGTGTTTCAGGTTTGTGCAGTATAAAGCCACATCTCTGGAGAAACAGCACAAGCATGAGCTGCTGACGGAGCCGGATCTGGGCGTCACCATCGACCTCATCAACCCCGACACATACCGCATCGACCCCAACAGTGAGAACACACACACACACACACACACATGCAGGAGCAAAATAACCACACACAATATTACAGCATTACAAGACACACACACACATGCAGGAGAAAAACACACATTATTAAAGGGCCATGAAACACCAGAGCACATGTGTTTGGGCTGTTGACAGTCATATCTGTGTCCCGCGCTGCTATAAACACTATTAGGACACATATAATTGACTAAAAAGTGAAAATTGGTTGTTTTTGCGTTATTTCGAGCAAATTCGTTCTTCCGGTTTGAAACGAATTTTTGTGGCTGCGTCACGCCGTTGAGGTCTTTGCATGTGGTCCAGCGTGTAGAGTGGACGTCTACCCGGAAGCGAACAAATTGACGTCAGTCAGCGTGCGGCATTAATTCATGACATGGCCTTTGTTCAAACCAATCAGAGCGCTCTATTGTGTATGACGCGGAGCTTCATCAATATGCATGAGCTACATATACAGGAAGATTTGTTTACCTGTGACAAGTTTCAAACGGCAGAGAGACGCTACGTTTTGTCGCCAGCCGAGAGGATTGGTTCGTCGGTGTTGCGTTGATAAATCATTTCCCCGAGATGAGAGTAAAGCTCGCGTGTGGACCCAAGCAGTTGGAATACAGTGGTGTATTACCACGCGTCATATATATGTTTGCAGAGAACATGTCACCTGATCGGTAAGTAGGCGTCTAGTGGTGTTTGTTTGTTTGTGAAGATGGCAAAGTTAGTTGGTTTCGTCTGCAATACTCTTTCAGTGTTTAAAGACAGACCTCAGTCAAATGATTAGAACTGTTGCTGAGTTTACAGCACGTTAATATCACTACAGTATTATAGACTGAAGAATCCGTGTAAAGTGTAAACATCTTAATCAAACGATTACTGTCGTGTAGATTTTTCGCCGCATTTAGTGACAGATTAGTCTATACACACACGGCTTTCTGACGCTACCTACCGAGTGCATTTAGTTACCGAGAAATGCAGGATTTATTTTCCTGAAATATGCCGTGCGTTTCAAACACTCCATTAAATATGCACTCCTTCAGCAGTTACTAACATTTAATATCTGGTTTGTCACGGGGGACACGCAGGAAATGTTCCTGAATAAACGTTAAAGTGCCAAACTGCAGTTAAAGTCCACAAATTAATAATTTGGCAAATAATTAGATGACTGAAGTCCATGTGAACATAGTCCCTGTCTTTCTCACCCTGCGTCTGTGTCAATGGTCTGTGTGTGTGTGTGCGGGTTTGAAAGTCAGCGCGTGCACAAATGGAAACTCCCATTTATATGCAAAACCTTCCCTCTTTCCCTCCCCCGACACTCCTACCTAAACCGAGCTGGACACACCCACTTTACTGAGCTTTTACAGACGGTAGGTGTGAAAACACCCCGCTGAGACTGGGGGGTTTCCTGGCCCTTTAAGAGTGTTTACACACTCTCACACTGACCTCCATATATGCACACCCTCTTACTCAGTAAAACACACACACACACTTCTTACACAGAACTTCAAGATATCAAATAGTCGTATAATAATTCATAAACATTTCAGTTCGGCAATATGTAAAGTGTGTATGTGTGTGTGTGTGTGTGTGTGTGTGTCAGTTCTGCTGGATCCTGCTGATGAGAAGCTGCTGGAGGAGGAGATCCAGGCTCCATCCAGCTCAAAGAGGTACGAGACTTCAGCTGACCTTTGACCCACTGTGTGTGTGAGTGTGTGTGTGTGTGATTGTGTAACTGTGTGTGTGGGTGATTGTGTGTGTGATTGTGTAACTGTGTGTGATTGTGTAACTGTGTGTGTGTGATTGTGTGTGTGTGTGTGAGTGTGTCGGTGTGTGTGTGTGTGTGTGTGGGGGTGGTGGTGTGTGTGTGTGCTGCTGCGGCAGTGGTGTGTGTGTGTGTGTGTGTGTGTCTGTAGACATGTTGATCGTCTTTATAGAATTTAACCCAGAAGTGTGTCTGAGTCAGTAAATCAGTGTAAGCGCTGCATATTACAGGAGCACTCACTCTGTGTGTGTGTGTGTGTGTGTGTGTCGTTCACAGATGTGGATTAATCCGTGTGCTCAAGTCATCTTTGACTCTGATCCGGCTCCTAAAGATGTGTCTGCACCGGCAGGAGTGGACATGATGTCACAGGCCATGATCAGGTGTGTGTGTGTGTGTGTGTGTGTGCGCGTGCATCTCTTTGTGTTTTTACCCTGTGTGTTCATGTGTGTGTGTGAGACTCGTATCTGTTAATATTGCAGTGTGAAGATGTTTAGTCGGATGATCTGTTTGCCGTATGATTTGTGTGTGCCCACATGTAATGAGGTGTGTGTGTGTGTGTGTGTGTGTGTTCAGAGGTATGATGGACGAGGAAGGGAATCAGTTTGTGGCGTATTTCCTGCCTAATGAAGACACGATGCGCAAACGCAAGAGAGACGTGGAGGAGGAGCTGGACTACATGCCTGAGGAAGTGTAAGACACACACACACACACAGATTCCAGTGTTTTCATAAAGCTGCGTAACTCCTAATCAGAGCAGATGAGTTCAGATTTTTCTTCCAAAATTCCCTTTTTTTATGTATAATTCTGGTTTAATGTCTTGTTTGTTTTCCTGGAGCTGTGTTTCTCCGACATCAGATTATTTATTTATTTATTTATTTATTTATTTATTTATTTATTTATTTATTTATTTAAGGGCCATGAAACACCAGAGCACATGTGTTTGAACTGTTGACAGTCATATCTGTGTCCCGCGCTGCTATAAACACTATTAGGACACGTATAATTGACTAAAGAGTGAAAATTGGTTGTTTTTGCGTTATTTCCAGCACATTCGTTCTTCCGGTTTGAAACTAATGTTTGAGGCTGCGTCACGCCGATGAGATCCATGTGTGTACTCCAGCGTAGAGAGTGGACGTCTGTACCTGCGAGTGCATCGTGACGTCTCTGAGCGTGCGGCATTGAGTCATGAGAAGGGCGTTGTTCAACCCAATCAGCGTGCACTACTGCATTAATATTCATGATAGCGTTGAAGAGTGTAGCTGTTCCAGTGTTCAGACGGCAGAGCGACGCCAGGCTGACAAAACAAGTGGAAGAATAAGGATTGTTTGGAGACGCAGGTCTTCAGTGTTGCGTTTACAAATGTGCTCCAGCAAAGGTTTTGCTTTCATTTCCCGCTATGAGAGCGCAGCTGGACTCACGCTGGATTACAGCACACGCGGCAGAAATGCGTCTGTAAGAACACACTTTCACCCGAGAGCTTTCCGCATCTGGAAATGGTGAATCCGGATCTGCCGCTCGTCTCCTTTTAAACACACGGCTCCAGTTGGTGTTCAGTGTCCTGTCAGCTGATTGGTCAGTAAGCGATCAGTGGTGTGTGTGTGTTTATTCAGATGGTGAAGTTAGTGTGTATCGTCAGCAGGACTCTCTCAGTGTGTACAGACAGACCTCAGTCAGATGATTAGAGCTGTTGCTGAGTTTACAGCAGGTGAACATCACTGCAGTATTATAGACTGAAAGATCCGTGTAAAGTGTGAACATCTTAAACCATTACTGTCGTGTAGAATATTCACCACATTTAGTGATAGAATAGTGTTTACACACAGGGCTTTCTGACGCTGCCTACCGAGAGCATCTAGTTACCGAGAAATGCGGAGGGTTTTTCCTGAAATACGCCGTGCGTTTCAAACACTCCATTAAATCTGCACTCCTCCAGCAGTTACTCACATTTAATATCTGGTTTGTCACGGGGGACACGCAGGAAATGTTCCTGAATAAACGTGAAAGTGCCAAACTGCAGTTAAAGTCCACAAATTAATAATTTGGGCAAATAATTGGATGACTGACGTCCATGTAAACACACTCACTGTCTCTCTCCTCTGCGTCTGTGTGTGTGTTTGAAAGTCAGCGAGTGCACAAATGGAAACTCCCATTTATATGCAAAACCTTCCCTCATTCCCTCCCCTGACACGCCCACCTAAACAGAGCTGGACACGCCCACTTTACTGAGCTTTTCCAGACTGTAGGTGTGAAAACACCCTGCTGAGACTGGGGGGTTTCGAGGCCCTTTAATTTTTCATTGAAGTTTGTGTTACTGTTATTGAGTTCAGGAGGATGCACTGAAGTGACCTGTAAATCTGTCATGACTGAGGCTCTCAGACTGCAGTAACACACTGTCTTTAACGTGTGTGTGTGTGTGTGTGTGTGTGTGTGTGTCCGTGCAGGTATGAATATAAGATTGCTCGTGAGTATAACTGGAACGTGAAGAACAAGGCCAGTAAAGGATACGAGGAGAACTACTTCTTCATCTTCAGAGACTCAGACGGAGTGTATTATAATGAGCTGGAGACCAGGTACCTGTCAATCATACTGATGGCCCCGCCCACCCTACTGTATATTAGTGATCCATGTGTGTGTTGAGGAACACGTCTGATAATAATCATGTGTGTTTGTTTGTGTGTGTGTGTTCAGGGTGCGTCTGAGCAAGCGGCGGGCGAAGGTTGGCGCTCAGTCATCCACAAACGCAGTGCTGGTGTGTAAACACAGAGATATGAATGAGAAGGAGCTGGAGGCACAGGTCAGTACACACACACTCTGCTCATATGATCATATACAGCTCTCCTTTACAGACTAATGAATGGTGTGTGTGTGTGTGTGTGTGTGTTGCAGGAGGCCCGCAAGGCTCAGCTGGAGAACCACGAGCCGGAGGATGAAGAAGAGGAGCTGGACCTGGAGAAGGACATGCAGGACTCGGGTAACACAGTCTGCCTGTTTTTGATAGTCGTTTTATTTGTCTATATAGTTACAGTCAAGGTTTTCGGTCGTTATTGTAGTTGTCTAATATAGTTTCAGTCATGGTCTTTTTTAGTTATTATAGTTACAGTCCATTAGTTATTGTAGTTGTCTATAGTAACAGTCGTGTTTTTGTTAGCTGTTATAGATACAGTCATGGTTTAGTTATTGTAGTTGTCTATATAGTTTCAGTCATGGTTTCCATTAGTTATTGTAGTT